>VZTI01005493.1:100057-362314 GCA_013397865.1 Struthidea cinerea
TCCATTCACAAAAAAAAGAGAAAAATTATTTAAAGAAAAAGTTTCGCCTCCCTGACTCCGTAAAGCAAAACACACCCCCCACGCACACGCGCGCCCTTTCTGGTGGCAGAGCTGCCCCGCAAAGAGCCGCGGGCGCCCGGAGGTGAGCGCGGCGAGAGACACTTCGTACCGATTTGCCCGGAGCTGGTGCCATCCCAGGGATCATGCTTGCTCTACGTTTGGGGTTTTTTGTTGGGCGTTTTTGGTTGGCGGTTTTGGGTCTTTTTTTGGTTCNNNNTTTTTTTGGTTCTTTTTTTTTTTTTTTCTCTTTCGTTGAATCATAGAAAGCAATTTTTATTTCTACGAGGATGACATAATTTCTAGGTTTTGTGGACAGAATTTGGCAGCACCCATACACCGCATCTAGGGGAATTTTTGGTGTAGTGGTGCCAGGACCTATCAAGTTCAGGAGTTCTGAGGACTTCTCTAAGAAAACAAGCTTTCTGTTCTTTGAACAGAGTGGGGGTTGGAAGGCTGCGTCCGAAAACTCTTGCCTTTCTGAACTGCGAAAATGCACCAAAGCAGATTGTGTGGTTTCGTAACAGCTATATTTGTCCTCTCTTTGAGCAGTGAATTCCAGGTATCACAGCAATCAGGTGGTAAATTTAGGTATTCATGACGCTGTCTTGCTGTGAGATACGAAGCTTCAGATTTCTGTGATCTGATGTAGCTCAGCACTTAACAAGCAGAGCCCCAAGCTAGCAAGTCCAGCTTCTCACTCAGCCCTTTCTGAGGGCTCACTTTATAGCTAATGGTGTAAAGCCAACTAAAGAAACCTGCTTTTGCCTAATTTCCCTGTGGTGGTTTTAACAATATTCAGGTTTCTTCTTCTGTACCACTTTGTTTTGAAAATTATAATTGTTTCATTACACTCTATTCTGGAGCATATTACTTTCTGCCACACCACTTTTATTGTCCTCCTTTCTGATCTCACTATCCATACTCACTTGACACTTGTCCTGTCCAGCAGAGGAACAGAGAAGCACCATGTTCCCACCGCTTCTGTCCTTCCCATACGGCCTTCTTAGGGAAAACGTCCACCAGGGAAAACAGCAGCTTGTTTTCCGTATTCTTGTTCCTTCCGTTTTCACACACCCATCTCAGCAAACCTGGAATTACAAGAGAGTAATGATATCCTAAATGCAAAAACCTATAATGATTTTATTGTGCTCTTGACCAAATCTCTCAGTTGCTGTTCCTGTAAGCCACTTTTGTGACAAAATAATTGGTAATTCTACCCCTCCACCGTGGGCAGCTCTCACTAGACCAGATTGCTCAAAGCTGCATCCAACCCAGCCTTGAACACTGCCAGGGATGGGGCATTCACAGCTTCTCTAAGGAGGCTATCATTTTCTTATTTATACCCATACTCAGACTGGAGCAGCTGCTGAGCCTATGGGAAGGCTGTGGCTACAGATAAGATCCTGGGAAGCAAGTGACCACTTTAACCCCTGGACCAACAGAGCTGATGAAGCCACTGTCTCCAGCTGACCACCCCACCCCACTGGATGGACATCTTGAGCCACCCATTAACCAGCTCCTAAAGAACTAGACTTTACCATGTATCCTTCTAAAGCAAAATCAGTAATGGATTTTCTTATCTTTAAACAGTGCACTAAAAAGTTATGGTGTGTCAGCCAGCCAGGGTAATTAAACCAACATCAACCGAAGTTTCCAAAATTACCTCAGAGCCATCATATATTAGGTATTACCTATGAAATTCACACTGCTGGGTCCCGCCTTGCGCTTCCCTACACCACAACCTGCACCTCACAGTCTGGCACAGCACCGTGGCCACCTTCCAGCACATACCACCCCCCACCTCCATGTGTACAGGTTTGGCATCCTGCTTTATGGATCTGTAGGAGGTCAACACTCTGCAAACAGCCGAGCTCTCCGTGGTCCCTGCTGGGCTGTAACTCCAAGAGAAGCTGTGCAATAAATGCATCCTGGCAGGAGAAGCTCTGTATTGCTTGCTGTTCTTCCTCATGCCACACATCTCTTCCTTCCCTCCTCCCTCTCTCTGGCCCTGTTACGCATGCTAGGGAGGAAAGGAAGAGTAAAGCTGTTTTGAAGCCCTCTTTATCCTCATCTTTGTTCATCCACTGTGCTGAGTGGTACTCAGAAAAACTTCATGAACTATTAAGAGGAAGATGCTGTAGATGTAGCTCTGTGTGCTGAATTGCAGTTGGGTATCATCGTCACTCATAACTGCCTTATGTGTTAACTGCTGAAGGCATAGTAATTACTTTGTAATTTTGCATGTTCGTTCAAAATTCTTGCAACTTTGGGGTTTATTAATAAAGGGCTTATGTTTTAACTATTCTTTTTAGAAAACAGTACTACTAAATATCTTTTTTTTTAAATAATCCTTTTAGAAAATGTAAAACTAACCTCAAAATCACTATCACTTCCATTTTTAGTTGAAAAAGATGTAACAGTTTTTTTACCAAATTGAAAATATCCAAAAAAAGTGCTGAATTTATTTTACTATAAGAAATCATTTCAAAATCAACTTTTCTAGTGATACTGCTTTAGAAGCAAGACACTAATTTTCTTTTACAGAGAGACATGTTCAAGTACACTATAAAGCTTCACAATATATTGAAAATTATATATTATTTCCATTTCTTAATGGCAATATATACTTCACACACTTATTTGAAAGAGGGCAATGAAATATATATTTTCTGTTCAATTTGGCACACTACGTAGCTTCAAATAATTGCTGTAATGAAAAAAATAAAAGTAAATCCAGACAGAGCAAAGAGAAGATTTGATAAATACTGATTTCTTCTGGAAAATGTGGAAAGAATTTAAGCACATCTTCAAATCAAGAAATAAACCATCATAATCCAGTATGATAAAATCTAAGCTCAATATGGAAAAAAATAAAGAAGAATAAAAAAAGAAAGAATATGAATTGACTTGATAACAAGACAGAGAAATACACTCAAAAATACTTCATGATGGAAAAATAAACCTTTTGGACACCTTCATAAAATTATGCTTATACCAAAGAAAGTCCTTCAGAAAAAGGACAGTCACAATTAAAACATAATATGCAGGTACATTTCAAAACCATATCCAGCTGAAAAAAACCTTCCTTGTTTTTTGAAATGGTTTCGCTTTATCCGTTCCTTCCAGGCATTTCCCCAGTAAACTTTTATGTAAAAGATGGGCCTGATAGACAACAGAAAGGATGCCCTCCATCCAAACAACTGTTGAGCAGCAACTTTTAAAACATAGTCTACAGAAGACTCATTAAAATAAAAACTACCTATGTGACTGACTACAGCAAATCTATGAAAACCTAATGAGATTTCTGTCTGGTAAATTAACCCTTGACCACATTTTAACCTCTTGATGCTGACTCTTTCAGAAGATTAGTGGTGCTTATTTTATTGTGATGCTAGTGGCATATAACAAAATAGTATATAACAGCAAAATTAAAAAGAAAAAACACAGAAAATAATGGGGCAGATACTCGCCCAACATTATGGCTTTTTGTAAAGCCTTTGTTTCAAATGCAGAATCAAGGACTAAACCTTAAATCAGGAAAAAGGAAAGTACCAGTGGGAAGAAAACACCTGGTGGTTATATTCATATGTGAAACTATGAGATGTGGAATTAAAAGTACATGCAAACAAGTATCTTCAATGAAAAAAAGGAAAGAAAACAAAGGAGTAATCCCAGTTTGACTGTATAAATTAATAGCACATTGCATACATCATTGTCATTTAGACCTAGTGTTGCACAAACCTAGAGGCCTCCATGAGCAACTGCATTTCAATGTCTATTTACCCAATAATGCAATGCAGGGCAATTTCCAGAAAAACATCTACGTACTAGAAAATTAGGAAAGCTAAAATTAAGATATTTCACAAAGAGTGCAAGAAATTAAAAGTCCAAACAAATCTTTTATTGCAACGTGTGCCAACCATATCCTGGGCTGCAGCAAGAAGAAGTGTGACCAGGAGATCAAGGGAGATTCTCCCCCTCTACTGTCTTCTTGGGAGACCTCACCTGGAGTACTGCATCCAGCTCTGGGGTTCCCAAAATAAAAAAGATGTGTACCTGTTGGAGAGGGCCACTAAGTTGATCAGAGGATTTGAGAACCTCTCATATGAAGACAGACTGAGAGACTTAGGGTTGTTCAGCCTGAAGAAGAGAAGCTCCAGGGAGAGAGACCTTGTAGCACCTCCCAGTTCATAAAGAGGCCTACAAGAGAGATGGAGAAGAAGTTTTTACAAGGGCATACAGTGACAGGACAAGGTGGGAGGCAGCAGTTTTACACTGAAAGAGGGCTGCTTTAGATAAGATCTTAGAAAGAACTTGTTTACTATGAGGGTGATAGGCACTAGAACAAGTTTTGCAGCAAAATGATGGAATGTCCTATGCCTGGAAGTGTGCAAGACCAGGTTGGATGGAACTCTGAGTAACCTGGTCTATTGGTAGGTGTCCCTGGCAGGTGGGTTGAAACTACATGGCCTTTAAGGCCTGGTCCAGGCCAAACCATTCTATGAAAGATGAAAAGTAAGTTTAGTTTGACAGTATTTTCAGCCTTCATCATAACTAAGACTTCAAGGCATAAAAGCTTTAGAAAGGACAAGGCTTGGCAACTCACTTAGAACACGGACCCAGTTGTTGGAGCAGAGTAACCTCAGTATTGTTCCGGATCTCCTACTAGTCTTCTGGATAATTCCTACACAGGCAACCCCTGTCATCTCACTGATATTTTTTTTGTGCCTATAAAGTGAGACATTGATCACTGAGGTCTTGAGAAGTACTCTTGACAATAATGATCTATTATTATTGATTGTGGAAATACAGGCTGCATCTAGCTCCTTGGATTGACCGAATCTAGTTCCTTCTGAACCTCTGAGGAGCAAAAATGCTACACATATGTATTAGCTTCAATAACAGTTACTACACAACAGGAGTGAGTCGTCTAGAACTGTGAATCCATGATCAGGATGAATTCTTAGCTCTGTGTACCAACACGACTAAAGCACCAGGCAGTCCTCTAGTGCAAAGTACTAGAGAACAACTCAAATGACTTTTTGATTGAGTTGTATAAATCACCTTAATCCTATCACAACAATACTCATTTCCTGAGCAACTGAGAAAGTCAAAATAAAATAAAAATGATACTAGTCCAGGACCTAATATAGCAATGTATGAGTCACTGGAAGAACAAGCCAAGTTAAAACATGTAAATGTAAATTGCAATAGGTTCTTGCAGGGTCAGTGCAGTTTCCAGGTTTCTCTCCCTGCAATTAAATTAATGAAATGGCCAGCCATGATTAAGTGATAATGAAGTAGCCTAGAAGTCACTTGAATATCAGGCCAGTAAAAGAATTTGCACATAACCCCTAATCTCACAGATGGCTTTAATTTGCTTGTCCTCCTGTATGGATACCAAGAGAGAATCGTGCAAACACTTCAGAATCCTTCACGTATTTTGTGTGAGATTTCTGCCGCACTGTAGCTCACAGAGGTTCTAGAAAACTCAAATCTCCTGATGCAATTATAGTCTAAGGCAAACATGAAGGAAGGAACAGGAAGAGAAATGCTTAAACATTGTGTTTACTAAGTTTGCTGGAAAATGTCTCGTTTAGAAGTTGTGCAGTGCACATTAAATGGTTTTGGTCATAATTTAAGCCCTCCTGAAACCCAGAAGACACAAAGATGACACAACGTGCCCTTTCAGAATTACAGACTCTCACTCAAGATCACTACTGGACATGATCAGAGCTTGAGCACTGATATTAACATAGCAGCAAGAGGTCTGTAGGAAAAAGCAATGCCATTTATTAAATGAGTGGCTATAATGACAAAAAAACAAACAAGCTTGTGGAGTCAAAGAAGGGCCTTAAGCCTATTTCCTCGTTTTTTAGCAACTGTATCAACTGGGTTAGTAAAAAATATGACCTCTCTCTACAATAGTTCATTTATGAATTATGATAGTTACAGCAATAATCAAAACTATTACTTCCTATTAGCAGGCAATGGCTATATTGATACTCTATCATATATATGCACATGTGAAATCATAAACATGTATAACCATCAGGACCTAGCCATCCACTTCCACCTGTGTACCATCCTTAAGCCCAGATGTCTGCATACAACACCTGAGTATTCCAAGACAAGCAACACAAGAGTCAAAGAAAGGGGACAAAATCTACACACAGCTCCACGCACATAAAAAGACAAGATACTGAAAAACAGATATTGATTACTAATAGAAAGAAAAAAAATTAAAAGAAAACTAAAAGTATTTCTTAGGGGTTTTTTAAGTAGCAAAGACCTAGTAAAGATGATAAAAAGACTTATGTAAACCAAGTAATTAGTTGAAAAGCACATTGTAAAAGTAGTTTCAGAGGCAAACCCTGCCCCAATCTCCAGTAAATTAGCAAGTGGCTTTGCTATTAAGAAGCTGAGAGGCATGTGTTTCCACTGGTGTTCAGGTGAGGAATTAATTTTTTTGTGCCCATTTGCAGTAGGACCTGTATTTTGTTATAGAGTAGATAATGTAGGAGAAACGGACTATGTTAACTTCTGTGAAGATAATGAGATCATATGCATTATGTTCTCACTTTTGCCATATTTAATACATTCTCTATTTTTAGTTGCTGAGAATGCCGCCCTTCATAGCAGGGCTTTGTTGTACCCGTGCAGGTGCTGAATAAAGATGGTGGTCTCTGTCCGAGACAGCAGAGGTGTTCATCAAAACAGAAATGAAGATGCGTTCTCCCTCCCACCCAAACCCAGTATCCTTGAGAGGCAGAGGTAACAAAATAGACAGTAGCTACCTATGGCTTCTATCTGTGCCTAGCAGAGGCATTTTAAATTAGAAGTTTTAAGGCAACATTTGAAAGAACACAATGTATGAGGTTCTTGAGCTTTGCATGAGAACTTTTCCCATCCAAAGCAATAAGTAAGTAGAAAATGTGGGGCACTGCAGGCTGTCATTACTGCTTTTATGGCTATTACAGCTATTAGACAGCTACCTAGAACAGACAATGTCACACTCGGGTTAAACTGTGTTGCAAAGAGCAAAAGATGGGGTGCATCTATGAAAGATGTTTGAGGAGAGCATGGAAATCAGGAGAGGATGGCAATACAGACAAGGGGCTAGTCCTTGGTAGCGCTACATGGCACACACAGGCAGAGATGCCAAAAGAGCAAATGAAGTTAAGAGATAAGAAAATTGTTGGTAGGCAGTGCAAGGTTTAAACTGAGAACTAAACAACTATATTGAGTCATTTGGTAAGTAAATTCTTCACTGGGAGGGAATGCCAGGCAGGAAAAAAATCAACTGAAAGTGGAGACTAAAATTATATGTACAGATATAATAGGATGTACAGGAACTATAGATCAGAGTCCCACCAGACAAATTGTGCAAGTGTTCACAGAAATAATAAATGTCAAAAAGGAGATACCATTTGAACCCTTAGATTTATAAAACACAGAAAATTTAGAAGCAGGAAGCGATCTTTTCATTTGGTGAATTTAATGTGCTTAAAAACTTGTATTTGCACCTCCCAAAATCTGTTCAAAAGATAGGAAAGAATAATTATATCTGTTTTTCAAAAAAGGAAAATTAGGCTCTTGCAAGTGCACCAAGGATCAATAATAGGGACAAATGTTGCATGCTGGGAGGATTTTAGTAATATTCCAGGACTTTATTTCTTCTTTGACCTAGCTATATTGGGTCACCAAACTGAGCTCTGATGTTAGAGGCTTCTTCCACACAGAGTGCGCAAGGTTACCATTATTCACAATTTTGCAATTCATTAGTTTTCAGTATTTGAAAAAGAGGGGAGAAGGGAAGAACATGCAATCTTTGAATGTTAGGATTTTCATTTTTGAAAGTATTATGTTTTAATAAGGCATTGAGTTAAGGGTTCTTATTGGATTTTATCTTGTCATAAAGATTTTTTTTTCCTATTTTGAAGAATAAATAATATTTTAAAATTTCCCACATTCTATCAATCAATCAAACAAACAAACAAACAGAAAAGGAAATGAAAGCAGGAGGTGAAGTTCAAGCCCTGATATATGTGACAAGGGCTAAATGGGCAAATATGGTCTAGTTCCACCTACAACCGCTGCTGTTACAGCTACAGGTTCACCACAGGGAAGCAAGCAAGGCAAAATGACTAAAGGTTAAAGGAAGCTGCCGAGCTCTTGCTCTCTGAAATATATTGCTAGGAATTCACACAGTTTTAGTCTCTTCGGGACTGTATAACCATAGAAGGATTCTCCAGTCACTTTCCATTAATGTATATTAAAAAAACCTTGGTTCTATAACTAAAATAATACATCTTCTGAGAACTGTCTGCTGCCTTAATAAGCAAACAGTGTGTGTACTGTCCCAAAGAGCAAGAAGGATTCTTGTAGCATAGTGACATTTTATGGTCTTATGTTCCTTTCTAACACATTGCAGGCTGAAAAAAATTACTGTAAATCTGAAAAATATTTTTTACATATGAAAGCCTCATAAGCCATTCTGCTCCATCTATTTCCTTGTGCATATTATTCTGCCTATTAATTCTGATCATAAGAAGTGTAACAGAGTAGTAGAGCAGAGATTTTGAAGATGAAGTCTGTATAATGTCCTACTTTGTTTTAAAGGAGGGAGTAGAGATATTGAAAAATCTTCCACGGATCTTGTTTACTCTTTACTGTATCTTTTTATTTGGTCTCTGTATTTCTTTGGTTGGCAAAGTATTAAATTGGGTGGTACTTACTCCACATATAAGTTTGGAAACATCATAGACCAGGGCTTAAAAGTAATTGAAGGCTTTTTTTTGTGAAGGTCAGAGTGGCTTCAAGAAAAAAAGTACTATTTTGCAAAAGCTCCACAGAAGTGGCTGCTTTTAAAATGTCATGCATAGGCACAGCAAGGGTTGCACAAAGTCCCAGACTTTTGAAAAAGAGGGTTAAAATAATGTAAAATAATAATAACAACAGCAACAACAACAACCACCAGTTCAACAAATGCCAGTCAGTCCGAATGGAAATTTTCAGTTGGGCAGAATTTCAGAAATGGAATGGTAGAACAGAGGCCAAAGGAATTGACATTTATTTGCTTGTGTTTCAAACTCATATCTAGCTTGAGAAAGAGGAGAGGACACGAAATAAACATCTCTAAGAATAACAGAAATATGAAAGCTACAGTTCATGTTTGATGGAGTAGAGCAGTTAATTACTTTATACTGTTAACCTAAGAATTAAAATACAGAAATCATATTTGGCTTTTGACTATAACAGGCTTGACTGACGTTCCTTTTTCCAGTTTTTAGGTTCATCTTTATTTATTGTAATTTCAGTTTCAAGTGCTAAGCTTACCTCTCAGTGTTAAATGCTATGTTTATTTTTGTTTTTAAATTTAGAGGCCTGTACTACAGTTTGAACTGGAGATGAATTAAATTCCTGATAAATCATGTTCTAACAGGAAATGTTGGAATCCCATTGTGGACCGGGCCAGACTATATTTAAAAAGAAATAAAAAAAACTTCTCATTCACTTAGAATCCTATGCAGATAAGAGCAGAAGCTCAGAATGGCATAAAATTCCTCAGATTTTAGACTTGCCTCAGAAAAACCCAAAAATGTAAGGCTCCTTACATCTAAGACTACAATCTCTGCAATCCGGTATTTTTTTCCGGATGTTCCTCTTGCAAACTCTGTTGAATCTTTATATTATCATCTCTATGCTTTTGATGATAGCCTAAGGAAGAAAGATGTTTTCTATTCACATTCTACAAAGGAAAGCTCAAATTTACTAAGCACAGTCCCCTGAGTCACCGTAATTTCTTTTTTTCCTCTTCGGACAAGGAAGATACAAATGAAAACATATCTGAGTTACAGAACTTTCTTGCTTGCTTTCTTCTAACATCAATTTGTTTTACCAACTCTGATTACTAAATTTAATTTTGTAAATACAATTCGTGGCAAAAAAAATTACCAAGTTTTTGAGGGCTAGCACTTCACCACGAGTCAAAGAGAAACTTTCCAAGGAGGACTTCCAAGTTGATATAACAGTTTTATTGCCTTATTGTCTGGGCTGGATGCATATTGTCTGAATGCTGGATGCACCTTCCACGTCTCTTAACAGGGTGTCAAAATACTAATACCAAAAACTATGAGGTACAGAATGAAAATTACCTTTGCCTCCCTGAGAAGCCCATGTCATGACCATAAACATGCCATCTTTGGTACACATGCCTTGAATGACATAGATGAAAAGGAGCAGGAACATACACAAAGAAGCACCTATGCACCCAGCCACACCTAAAATCACACAAAAGCTAAATATTCCACTCATAGCTCTACCCTTAGGATACTAAAAGGGGGCATACATGACATATGGTTAGTTTGATAGAATATCCTTGGACAATGTTCAAAAGCTTAAGCAATAAGTAAGTTGTTACAGCCATGCAAAATGTAACTCATATACAAGGATGCTACGTTACGTACATAAAGTCAAATTAGTTAAAAATACCACCAACAAATTACAATTGTAAAAAGAGAAAATATTCAAGTATTTTGAATCACACAATAAAAATAGGGACGTCCATAAAACACGTATCTCTATTCTAGAGTTAAATATTGAATCAACACCAGCAAATGCAAAAAGCCTTGAAGCTGAGAGCTTGAAATAGTAAAGAAAATGTAGTTAGAAATTATTTTTCTGAAATAGGCGTCACCTCTTAAAGATGACCAATGTCATGGATGCTGGCCTAATTTCTAGTAGTAAATAGTACAGTAGCAAAGGATGATTGAGCTAGTGCCTCTCTAAATGTTTTAGCTGCAATCCGTACTAGAAAAGAGCAACTGTAGGCTGCACAGATTTTTTTTTTTAAAGCTCAGGTCACAAGATAAATGAGCCAGTGTCTCTAAAATTCCTTCAATAGCTTTAGCAAAGGGATGTGATTTCACCATATTCCAATTAATGGTTGCTTCCTAGTGGTTTGTGATTTTCCAGAAGGCACCTGATGATACAGAAGTAGTTTCTGCATAAACTAGCTTAGGTTCTTCAATAGTCTTTCCATGCCACTTTGCTGCAAGAGCATAGTAAGTCAAGACTATTAGAGATAATTTACTATAACTTCTAAGGTTTTCTAATTTATGCTGTGTCTCTTTCTAGTGATGGTTCTTTTATTGCATGTGATACTGTCAGCTACATATGACTTAGTGGGTTGTGCAGCCTATCAAATTTTGCAAGCTCATTTAGAAAGCCCTTATCAGAGCTTAAATTCAGAGTTTTGTCCTGAAAGCATAAGCATGTCCCTAAAGAGAACTAAGAGAAACCAAATACTTCTGGCATTTGCTTAAAAAAGACCCAAACAAATGAAAACACATCATCTTGTCGGGAACTGAGCACTTTGGGAAAATGCTGGAATGGCAACTCAAAGAAGTACCCACACTGTGCCTTTAAAAACTAGCAGTTTATATCAGGTTTAATATAGCAGATAAATCTGTGTTGCCAGTACTGGCTGACAAACATCCCTCAGTTTTTCCAAGAGGAACATGTCTATGGGTAGAGTGCAGTTGACTCTTGATAAGCATTTAGGCTTAGGCTTCTGAGCAAAGACTGTCAACACAAAAAGTATTCTTGCCAGCTACACTGGTGCTTTTGCAAGACCACTAAACACAGTTTATTTTTTCTGTCTGAATATAGCATTTCTTACAATTTTTTTGCTTTCCATATGGGTATCATCTGCTGTTCTGAATGCTTAATAGTGTAATATAACAGGAGCATGTTCAGAAGACCTCTCTTATCTGTACCAACATCTCCAGAAGCAACTCTTGCAAAAATACTGCACATCATATTAGAGTGAAACACTAAACATAACTCACCTCATCATGAATACAAAATCATATCCATCCTATTTATTACTGTTGCAATAAATTAATGAATAACAAGAAGAAAAAAAATGTAGCTTGCTTGCTTATTTAGACTAATGATGATAGTGTTGTGTTCTACTTATTAATAGCAGGGTTTTTTAATAATGGAATACTAATCATTATTGTAAAATAGAAAGCTAGCACAAGTGTTAAATATCAAACAAGCCTCATCTAGCACCCCTGAAGATGAGATCTGCAAGAGCTGACCAATTCACTCCATAGTCATCAGCTGAGTGATTTTCAACATGATGTGGGAGGATGATCTCCGTTCTTTTTTTTTTTTTTTTTTACATTAAAAATAAAGTTTAAGAAATTTTTGAGGCATTAAGAATTTAAGGACAAAAAAATGGCTAAGAACCTAGGTCAAATTTTGTGAATCATTCTTGGAGCAGACCACATTTCACTAATTCTAAATCAAAATTTACCTTGTCAATACAAATTTGACACAAAAATTCCTATTTTAATTTTATTTGTTGATACTAGTCTAACTAGCCTAACTCATATTATTTTTCTTGTTCTGACTAAAATTTCCATGTGGATGGCAATTATGCAGAATGAGTTCAGGAATTTTTTGTCTGGTATGATAACTAAAGTGCTGCCCTGGGTAATGTCAAGTGTAACTAATACTAGTGGGGTCTAGAGGTCCTGTTATGGGACTAGGAGAGCACATACTGTTATTTAGTTTTGTATCAAAGAACAGAAGGCAAACCTTTACATTACCTACAACCATTATGTTCACTGAAACTGGGAAGAGGAAGAACAGGGGGGGAAGGGGAGGTGCAGAATATCACCTGGGAGGTCTCATTTACAGGAGTTACTTTTTTCCCTCCCAGAGAGGAGGGCAAAACAAAAAGCATGTGCAGTAAAAAATAAAATCATCACATCAACACTAGACAAACAGATGAAATGGGCACAGGCAAAGTAACTGGTAATTTACATTTTTACAGTCCAAAATTTTGTGTAAGACTTTCACATAAGACTTAAGAATATCAGTGAAAAGTTTTGTAAAATGTTGATGGAGATGTCAGGAAAAACTTCATCTCATATTTTTAGTCAAAGTGAATTTTGTTGTTAGATCTCAATTCACACAGCACACATTACTGATAGGATGGTAGCAATGATTGTATTTAGCATTGGGCTCGATTTGGCTTGGTAAGCTGTGTTAATTGTGAGTTCCAGTTCACCTACTTTACCTAATATTTTGACTAAACAAAGGCCTTAAAGTGAAAAGAGGATGCAATTCAAATATTGGTGAGGGTTTTATGCAATATGGTCTTTTGCTTTACAACAGCTGAACAGAATGTGTGTGAAGAGACAAAGAGACAGAAAGCAGCAGAGTGCATTGTGTTCTTCTTGACCATATCAAACCAGACTCCCAGAACTTTTCCATGATTCCAAGAAACATCACCCACACAAGGAACATAACCCAGCATGGTGAGGGACAGAAGCTGGGACCTCATGCCTGCAAGTAAGAGTCTTCATAGATTCACAGTTTAAGTGCTTCTGAGAACATAGTTTAGCTCTTTGGTGTACCACAAGTATGCAGCCATTTTGTTAAAAAGTCCCAGCTGTATAGTAATCAGCACAAATTTTTAATCCATCCATTCCCTGTTATGAAATGCCAATAGAGCATAATAGAGAATTTTAACAAGCATCCACTGCTTTCAGTTATAATCTTCACTTGAGCCAGCCCTTCGTTACCATAGGTGGTGAAGCAGTACACCACAGAGATTCAATGAAACTGTAAGTCTTGGTCTCTAATACACACGAGAGAGTGATCTACTGGGGAGAGATGACATAAAAGTAGGAGGATGACATGGATGTCACCCTTGCTCAAAAATACTATTCAGAATTATACACTGTCCTTGTTGCATAATGCGACAACAATTAGGGTGCTACATAGCATACCTCCCTCTGCCCTTCAACAGCACAGCCATGCTCAGACGTAAGAACAGAGATCAACCCTTGGCAGCACCACACAGACATTCAGCATGGAGAGGTTGGTGGTGGTGGTGGTTTGTTTTGGTTCCATTTTGGGGTTTTTTTCAGTAGAAAAACCTGGGAAAAGGCTTCATTATGTTCTATTTTTTAAAAGATTAATATTCTTAAGCAGTAGAACAATTTTTTTACAGCACAGGCAGCTATAAAATGGAATCTGACAAAATGGTCTGTTATTTATCTGCACAATGTCATTTCAATTTTGCCAATATCTTAAGGCTAACTTCCTGCAACTCTTCATTGACATGAGTGCTTTTCATTTCTCCTCTTTGAAAATGAAAAGCTCTAAATTTTTAAAGGTGGGGATGTTTGGAAGAAGCAATATTATTTAAATGAGAACCTCAACTACTCCATGCTGAACCCCAGAAGGTTTTGCCAACCTTATTATGCCTGATGACTTGCTTATGGGAAAGGACTAATCTCCCCTTTCATCTGGAAGGTTTCCCTGCTCAGTATCCAGCAGTCATGTCAAAGCACATGAGTGTCCCTTTTCCAATCTACATGGCTTTTAACCAACTGTAACATAGAGACTACAGGGAAACAAGACAGATAAAGAGCCTGTGAGGGAAATTTCTCAGTCATGAAATCACACATATGGCTGGTTTTTCGTCTGAAATCTCTGAAGAAACATCCAGTTTTGTAGACATATGGGCATGAAATGGACTGTTCTTTCTGTACATGTGAAATCAGATTATCTGTCCTTGAGCTATCCTCATCATTCACCTGGATATATTGTGCAATCCATCCTCTGCCAAAAAGATGCAATGTGAAAATAATTACATATGAAGATATTTAGAAAACATTAGAATAATTCATTGATGAAAACTGACAATTGTGACTTCAAAAATTTTATAAGAGAAGTAGCATATTTAATAATAATTATAGTAATAATAATAATAATCCTAAATTTAGTCCATTAATCGTGGTTTTTAGTAATCTGCAGAGCCATCAGCATAATTTTTAAATTCTCATTATTCATAAAAGTAAAATTGCTGAGTAAAAGATTCCACTTCAGTCCTGTCTATGTGGTTCCAACCCAACCAGATTATAGTTTCTGTAATCAAAAATTACAGCTAACTCTATTTAAAATTATTTTAGGGCCTAGATTGTTAACAAAGAAATAGAAAATTATTAAAATATTTCTGAAAGCTAGTACAAACAGAAACTGAAAATAGCATCAGTAAGTACACGTCATATATTGGTATATAAATGACGGATTTTTGAAGTTTTGTCACAAAACATAAATGAATATAAGTTTATCTGTCTATAGTCTCTGAATTTTAGACTAAAAATGAAGTTCTGAAGTATTTTAAAATTATTTGAGAAATTTATTTAGACACATACTTGTGAAAAAGAAATGTTTTGTTTAGAGCATTCATTCTTACAACTCATTAATAAATTTATTTAATCCTTATGCCTTTGAAAAGAAAAACCTTCTATTCAGAGAGTTAAAACTATGATTTTGACAGACATAAAAGATGCCTAAAAACAGACAAGTAACTTCCAACCCATATTGAAATTAATAGGGGCTATGCATTACCAACATATTCAGAAGCCTAAAGACAAATACAAAACTCATAATAAATGTCAACAATTTGAAAGAAAACTGTATTATCAGTTCATGTGAATGAAATTGTGTTCCCTATTTGGGGAATTCAATCCACATCTGTTCAAGCATGTAAAAATGGCACTACTTCTTAGACATTTCCACATAAAGATCTCATTATACAGTAGCACTACAGCCTGCTTGAAAAAGTGCTGTAAACTAAGTTCCTTAATGTAAAAAAGAAAATTTCCTTAAAAAAACCCCGCCCCAATAAAACAATAACAACAACAAAAATAATTCACAGTATGCCACACGCTACACACCGTTTTCTATTTTGACATCTGTCTCCATGGATGAGTTAAAGGAATTTTCCACCAAAATTTCTAAGGATTTTGAGAAATATTTTAAGAATTAAATTATATGGAAGGAAAAGTACCATTTTTACTTCATGTTGTTATGTCTATTGGGTTTTAAATACTGATGTTTTTAGGTACTGTTAATTATTGCTAAAGCTTTTCGCTTTTTTCTATTCTTTTGATTTGACTGCACTTCAACTAGAAGAGTACTTCCTTGGGAGTTCATGTGTGACATACAACCATAAATATCTGGCATCTTTTTCAAAGCATAAGTTGTGGTGCATCTTCTAAACTATACAAGCATATAAGCTTCATCTCAAGAATCTGAAAAGTGCTTAAAAATCAATAATTGAGTGTTTTGTAAGAGCATCATCAACTCTCTAGTGATGACTTAAGAGGACTTTGAAAAAAGGTCATTGTGTAATACTTGAGAAAGTGTAACTCCTCTCACCTTCAGCATTAAAACACCTCTTCATCTTAAAAATAATTGCATAATAATGCACATGAAGCAAATAGTTTACTTCCACATATAGATATTTCATGCCAAAATAGTGTCCATTGTTGGATAATTAAAATTTCATTGTAGCTACTATATACACAGACAAGTGGAAAATTTTGATATATTGTTTGTGGAAACAATGTAATCCCCATCTATATCAAGTCTTATTCTCTAAAAGACTACAGTGCTCAAATATTAGCATATTCAGTGCGCTGTAGAAAACAATGGTCTTCAAATACATGAAAGATGGTGCATTTCAGACTACTATAATTTGTTTTAGCCTTAAAAAGGTTTACTGAACTGGTTGCATGGTGCTACTTTGGCAGGAAAATGTCATTGTTGGACACTAGTTAAGCTTTGTTGCAGCCACTGTTCAGCTGCTCTATTCTTTCAATTCAACACATTCACCTATACCTAAATTGACAGGTAACTTCAAAGGAAGAAAGAAAGATTATGCCTATTGACTTCCTCTGGAGAAACAGAGCACAGAAGTAGCAATTTGCAATCTTTCAACTTTGCCAACAAATCTACCTGCCCTTGCTTTAAGTTACCAGGTTGTTTATTTGTCTGTCCCTCATATCTGCATGTAAATCTGTATTAACTTGGTGGAAACATCTCTGTTAATTTCAGAAAAGTTTAATCACGTTACATTCCATTTTTTTACAACCTTCCACTATATCTTTTAAGGAATATTTACCCTAATGCCACATATGAAGTGGTGTGAAATAATTAGAGTAAAATTTGCCTCCATAAGTGAATTTTAAATCAGTAGTATTGTGTAGGTGAAGGTGGGGAGCTACTTGTTTTAAACTTAGTTGGAATAGAAGCTATATTCCCTGGAAATATTTAACATTAATAGTAGTTAGCATTTTGGCATAAAGGATTACCTATTTAAGTATCGCACGGTGCTTAATTGTGTTTTGTTCCCTCACCCACGAAATCTAGAAAAGAAACGTAAGCCAAAGAAGAGAGTATAAGCATTAGCTTTGAATATTCAACTATCTTGGCTTGTGCCATACCATAAACATGCTTCCATCAATTCTTAACACTTCATATAAACAAGTCACAATAAGAAGCTTCTTACTGTTTCGTGTGAGGATGCACACTGTGACAGAGGCATTTTTAAGAATCCAATTTAGTACCATTTCCCTGAAGCATAGGGATAAAATGAAGGGATGTCAGGCAATTTTGAGAAGTTTTGAGCTAATCTCAGGGTCTGAGGCACCAGAAGGTTTCGATCATCTCAAGATGCTCTCCCTCAAACGGGCTTCAAAGCCTTATGACCCTCTGTTTCACTGGACATGTCTGCAGTAAATTGCTGAGGATATGCAGATGAAAGTGAATTGAATTCCATTGCAACAATAATGTGGTATCATGAAAAAAGCATAGATGTTGTAGACCTGTATATTCTTATCCCAGGTGTGTCTCCATGTTGCAAACTAATGATCACTACACATTACACCACGTCAATACACTTCATTGCAAATTTCAGTATCTCTGCTCTCAATGTTCCATTTTTCTGCTTTGCACTAGTTATTCCAAAGGAAAGCCTTCAGAAAATATGCAATATTGTGGTGCACAAGTAAATAGAATGGAGTTGATTTCTGTATAGATAACAGTAATTAAATGGCTCTGTAGAAATGTGCCACAGTAATTTTTAAAGCAAAGCTGCTTTATTAGTTAACATTTGAACGTTTGGTAATTCAATTCAGAAGAACAAGTTTTCCTGGAAGGTTACATTGTATTAGAACAATCAAACACCTATAAAATGCCTGTTTAAGGAAATAGGACTTACTAATTGTAAATGAAAAATCTACAAGAATTCCTTTAATTCTTTACAGGATCTGTAAAAGGATGCACTCAGTTTTCAGGTACATTACTGTCTGATGGCAGTGGTGGCTTCTAAAGTCCCCCCACCTCGCAAAATAAAATCTTAACCACTGAAATTTTATTGCTAATGCAAATATTAGTTTAATTAGATACTACTGCTGTAAACACATGATGCAAAAATGCCTAGCTCAGGCTAAAACTTAATACACATCAGATTTTCTAATGACAGAAAAACATAACTCTTTATGTTTCAGGACTGAAAGTGTCAGTCTTAGGGAATGGATATTCAAACTGTAAAAGACAAGAAGAGCAAAGAACGCCAAAATAAAATTGCATCATAAAATTCTCAGAAGTTTTTCTTCTATTGTCTTTTAAATTAATGTTTCCTTTTTCAGAACAGAAATTGCTTCCAACATTTTTAGTGTAAAATGCTTATCACAGCCTCCATGTATAAAAAAAATGATGGTATGAAAGATTCTTAAGAAATGTTTTTCACATGAATGATTTATAAAATCTAAAGCAGATTTCAGTTGAGATTTTTCTTCTATTTTCAAGTTCAGTAGCTAGCTGAGAAAAACTGTTCTTGTGTTTTTCCCCTTTTCCAGTTTTCATAGGGTTACTCTACAATATAATATTTCCGGGTCCAAGACATTCATATTAACACTAGAGAGAGCAAATATCTGTATGACTTATGTCCATGTGAGAAGGACTAAAACTTGTGATATTGTAAGGGCCTCAAGTGCAGCTTAAAGAAAACACTTCCTCTCAGGGGTGGTGGAGGTTGTGTAAATCCTGTCAAGGGTATCTAATGCCAACTGCATGCCACAAGGCTGCCATAGGGCGAGACTTGAGGGATTACTCAGGACAGCAAAGCAGCACTGACTAGACTACTGAAAATGCTGGGTAGATTTATCAACATAAAAACATGGTAAGAATTGCAGGGGCTATGCTACAGGTGTTGGTTAACTTTTCTTGTTTTCTGTGAACAGAAGATGACTGCTTCCTTTTCTTACCCGGTCAGATTTAAGTAACAAAAGAATCAATATGTAAACACTTAGGAGAGACCAGATGGTGAATGATAAATGACAAGGATCAATTTAATAAAACCTATCAGGCCACAATAAACATAAGCCATCTCTGAAAAAAATTAAAAGACATGGTTTGCTGGGTAAAGTGATGGTAATTGTTTTAATAGATTTTTAGTAATGATTTTCATGTAGTCTGTCCTGGAACTTTTATAGAAGAAACTGAAAAATAGGTCTGGAACACACCTCAGGAGGCTGTCTAGTCCATCCTGTGTTTCAAGTAGCAAGTGGCACAAACCCCACACCTAACATATTTGTCTAGCCAGTTCCTAAAAACCTGGAGCAACAGAGAATCTACAGTCTCCCATGGCAAACTTCTCCAGTGCTTAACTGTCCTTTATAGTAAAATGTTTGTTCTTGATGGTCAGACTAAACACATCACTTCTTCCCCTATCCAGAGACCTTTCTCTTTGAGCATCAACTTTTTACATATAGAAGCCCTAACATTTCCCCAGCATTTTCTGTTTTCCATAATAAACTACCTCAATTCTTTCATGTTTGCACACAACTCAACGTCTGGCCCACAGATTAAAGGCAACTGGATAGAACATGTGGGGACATACTGCAGATAGAACTATAAAATAGTACTAATTCCAATATTAAGATGAATATTCTATAGTCACGTTTTGAGAAAAATAATGAGAGGACGCCATACTTACACAAGTTCTTCCATGAAGGGTACTGCCAATTTACCTAACAGTTTCACAACTTTCACCATAATTTCTTATCATTTGTGCAGGTATCATCTCCTAACTGCAGAAATGGAAGTTCAAAATCAGGTGTAATGACAGTAGCTTTTTTTCCCCACATATAAATATTTATAGCTGCCTGCATTCAAATGAAGATCAGCATTAGTTGCATATGGGATTTAAAATAAAGTGGTACATAGATAGGAGGTATTTTCTAAACATTTTTTTAGAAGACAATATTTGAGATTTTAGAATGGAATCAGATTTTTTTGCATTTGTGATCTATTTTTTAAAAAATGCAACTTGAATTAATAAATTAGTATTTACTAGAAAAATCTGTTTCACAATACATGTTATAAAATATCCATGGGGATTTTTGTATTATCAGCATTACCTTCATCATCTTCTACAGAGATTTTTGGTTTTCTCTGTGGCAGTTGCTGTAAATTCCAAGAATTCTATGTCTGACATGAAAATTGTTAGCCAAAAATTGAATTTTCTTCTAATTACAATTGTTTTCTACTGACATTTTTGCTACTGTACAGCTATCAAATGTACAGTATTATATTTAATCTGAGTTAGTGTCTTAAGGTATGAAATAAACACATTTTTTCTTTCCTCACTTAATTTCTTATCTTTTAGACTTTCAGACTAACCACCTGTTACTGTCCTTGGGATTCGATCTTTGCATTATCTGAATACTCAAGGTCCACAGCACTCTTTATTGCAACTGAACTTATTAAGCTAAAGTTCTAAGCAGGTATAAAGTGTATATAATGCAAAAAGTGAGCATTTTAAAGAAAGCTAATGTGTATGCCCTGTAGATATTTTCATGACCTTTTAGACATATGATTTAAATGTCAAAGGCATGCAAAAATTATTTAAAATTACCCTGGGCCAAGTCTATCTAAAGATTTATTCCATATGTGTCAATGAATGCGTGTTACACTTCCGAAAAGTGACTTTTAAGGTTCCACTGAAAATGCTAATTGCAGAATTTGTATACTTTCACTGATATGGTAAATATTCCTATCTACTACACTTCCTTTGACTTCTCAACCATTATGATGCCAATGGAAAAAGTTTATATGCCATTTGGCTACTATAAAAGAGAGGAAAAAGACAACATTTTAGGCCTATTCCATGTCTAAAATGTAAGTGTGTGGCGTATTTATATAGGCTGGTAACAGTCTATCTAAACAACAGAAATGGAGAAGTTCAGTATGGAAACTCTGTCTTTTCAGTGTATTCTGTCAGTTATGAACAGATAGCTGGTGCTGAATTTCTTCCAAAAAGAGGTGGTTTTTTTCTTCTGTTGTAGAAACTGAGTGATAGGTTGTGATAGGTACTACACACACAAAAAAAAAATTACGTGAAGACAGAAGGTAAGTAAAAACTTCCTTTTCCACTCCAAAGTAGCTTCCTACATCTTTGTTAGGATTTTCCAAGGGTAAAGAAACAGCAAGAACTTCACAACTGATCTCATCCATCCAATCAGAGGGCGAAACAGTGAGTCTTTTTGCTGCTCCCAGGGTATTGTACATAATTTGTCTCAGCCAACATGGAGTTTTTGTCCAAACCTTTTGCAAATGATGTCAATTTGCTTTGTCCAAAACAAAATAAATTCTGCTTAAGGCACAGACACATTCAAGAATTTTACAATATCAAAGACCAAGTTGGCCATAACAGATTTTGTGTAAGAACTTCGCATTACCTTTGAAATAATGAAATACCATTTGGCAAATTAACTCTGAAACTCTTCACCTTCGTTAGCTGAAGTGAGACCTTTAATTCAATTTTACTTCAGGGTGTTTTGCTAGTTAATTAAATGCAATGTGGTAATTCAGAGCTCAATGGAGGTCTTTTCTTCAGATAGAGTACCTGCCTCTCGGATGTTAATAGCTTCTTCAGTATGCAGAGTTTGGGGGTGGTGTGACAACATACATGGAGACAGAGGTATGACTGTAACCTGAACTTTGGTATAGATCTGTCTGCTTCCTACCTTATTGTTAGTTTTCATGTCTCTTCACTGCTTGTTGTATCTCACTTGACTCTTATTTTCTTTATATTGATGGAGACTTTGAAAGCCAAAAACCACTATAAGGGCAGGAAATGCAAAGTGTGGTCACTTTCTGCATCATATTATGAAATAAAATTGCTCAGTATCCTTTGTGCAACATGAGGATTCATTTATTGATTCAGAGAACCATCATTATACCAGAAAATTGTGTAATATATTGCTACCTTTCAACAACACAAAGTGGGGGGAAGGGAAGGGAGAAAAAGGAAAGAAAGATAAATGATAAATAAAAGAACTTCTTTTGTCAAGCAAACATCTGTCCCTCTCAGGCTCAGTTTAAAGACACAGAAAATGTTGGTGGGCATAGAGTAGCGATAGGGGATACACATCATAAAGTCACCCCAAGACAGAACTAAATAATTAAAAAGACACCTACAACATGGGTTTGAGTTATACATTTTACAGGACCTGAGTTACAGTTTTATCTTAGTGCTGGTGTACAAGCAGCCTCCAGGACCTTTCTACATTTGAAAATAATCTTTTACCCAAGTCATTCACACCTTCCCGATGGAACTGTAAAGAGCAGCAGTCAAGGAGGTTGCTCAGGCACAAAACAACATTAATTCATATTCTGCTGTCCAGAACTGGCTGCGAAGGAAGTCAAAACAGGTGAGCAATGAGAAGTTTCTGAAAACATTTCAGAGATGGACTGAAAGACTGTTCTGCAGTAGATTTTTTATGCTTCTAACTTTCCAGGAAAAACATAAATGAGCTCTAGCAATGTTACATTTGGTACCTATTGCAGACGGACGATAAATAAAGATTCTCCAATAGTCTTGGCAGACAAATTAAATGGCTGTGAACCCACAAGGAGAGGGAGAAAACTCCAGTGTGATAATAAAACTCCCAAGTGTGACCTTATACTGCAGGGCAACAAATTAGGAATTCTCTTTCTTGTCCACATTTTCAAACATGTTAATTTCAGCTTTCTTTAGTTGTCTAACTTGCACTCAGGTCTACAAAGAAATAGATAATATGCCTGTTAAGTGTCATTAAAAAAAAAAAAAGAGTATGTCCAGTACTACAAATAAAGAAAAAAAAATTCAATTCAAGCCACAGAAATAGAAACAAGGGGTTCTATGTGATCCAAAACCACCTGAGAGGATGACTTCTTCTTTACTCTACTTTTGTATTTCCTAGGTTCACAATCTGTTAAAGCCTGGCTTGGCACATATATCTAGCTCTAAGGTAGCATGTGTAACATTTGAAATTTTTAAAAAAATTCCTGTGGTGCAAGGTATAACTCATTATAAATGTCTAGCAAACAAACATCTATTTTGCTTTTCAATGGGACCAGATAAAATTATATATAGAAATAAGGAAGAATCTTTAGGACAAGATAATGCTGCTGACATAACAGTTCTTTAGCATTTCTAATAATAAAATCCCACATAACTCTTAGGTTTCCCAAAGGGGTAAGAAATACCTGCCATCCAGTGAACGACTTGGCTCTAACTTCTGCAGAATGCTTAAAAACCTTGTCTTTAGCCTTCAGAGTTTTCTTTTGTCTTTACCATCAACCTATACATTTACCCAGACATTCATTGTAGCCTTACCTAATATTCAACCATTATTGACTGTCTGCCTGAGGTTTTATCGATGAGCAGTATTTATTTACTGAAAAGTATAGTGATGAAGCAGTAGTTATGAACCTCTGCAAGTTCTGTTCCTGCATCTAGAAGAGGGAAAATGTACATATGTGTTTCTGGAAAAACCCTCAATCTTTATTCATTCCCACAGCAGTAATAAGGAAAAAAATAGCTTTGAATGCAACTGCTCTTATTTTCAAAGTATCTTGTCATCATTCACATAGCTTAAAGAGAAACTTCAAGATTATGAGTCCTGAGCTTGTCAACTGGAACTGCACACCTAATTTACCCAACTTCCTTTTCCCAATGCACAGAGAATGACAGAATTACTGCTTTATGCAGATCTGTCCATATTTAAGTATAAATTGTTTATAGATATTAAATAAAAATTTCAACTGTGTTCATATAATACACCTATTGAAAGGAGTAGCGTTGTGAAAAATGTAAAGCACCAGCAGAAAACAAGAGAACATGTTTAACACTGTAAGAAAGACAAGAAAATTAACTGAGCAGCAAACCCAAGGAGTTATTTCCACTTGGTAATGCTTGTTAGGTCAGTTGTCTTTTTCCAAGCAGAGAGCATTTGATCCTTTCAGTGAATAGAATTAACTGAATTGCTTCCTGTTGCAGAATCTGTGAAACCAAGGGGTGAACATCCTCAGGAAACCCAGGTAGGTTGACTACGGCCAAAGTGGCTGCTTCAGGAGCTGCTTGTACTAGTGGAAACTTGATTTCTAACAAGGTAAAGGTTGAAAGCTCAAAGATCATGAAATACAGACAAAATAACAGTACAGGCAATGACTTTTCTGCTTTTGCAAAACTCATATGAACAAAAAGGTAAGTGAATTCATCTTCTGTATCACAGTGAAGAAAAGAAGTTCAAGGAGAAAATATTTATCTTTGAACAGAAAAAAACATTAAATAAAAAAAACTATCCATGCTAGCTTGTTGCTAAATTTCTAGCTTGACAAAATAAATCTTACACAAATAGTGCATGTACAAATGGTAAGGTTTACAAGATAAAGTGGAAATAAACCACAGGCCTTCATGAAACAGAAGTCTCATATAGCACATATTTCTGGAGTTTGAGCAATTTCTGTCTCTGTTTTGAGGTATCGATTGCTGACCATTTGGTGATAATAATCCAAACGTATGTGGAATTCATAAAATTGGAGTTGAAGTATGTCCCGGTCTGATGGCAAGTAAATTAAAAGTTTGGGTTTAAGTCACGCCTTCTCATTGCTACTAGGTAAGATCTGTTGGCCACATCCTCCAGGCCTGTACAGGCATCCCACTGCTGAATAGTGCCCAACCTCACAAAAATATTGACAGCATAAAAAATTGTTGTAGACACATACACATAGTTCCTGTTAGGTATTCTAAGTGCAAATTTCATATAGAACTTATGTAAATGTTTAGATGCATAGTTATAGATCTGAAATATTAGGTGAAACCATACTTCTAAACTGGAATATACACGTAGAGGTATTTAGTTTAGTTTTAGGTCAGCAATTGTAGCAACAGTTAAACATATCACATGAAATAAGTACCCAATTATACTCTACTCATTTACTTTCAAACCGATTTTTTTAGCTTATCATACAGAGGCTAGATCTGAGACAGTCCCAGTCACTGAAGACAAGTACTAAAAAAAATATCAAGGAGCAAATAAAAGATATTTTTAAATTCTATTCTTCATCTAGTAAGATAGAATAATTGTATTTTATCCATGGTTTTGGTGGATTTTTTTGATTACTTTAAAAGTTTAATTTTTCTTACATTTTTATGTCTCCTCTGGCAATAGTAACACAGTGCTTGACATTAGTGTTCAACTATTAGCAGTGAGTTGGTACCCAAGACCAACAACTTGAACTGTAGCACCAATACTTATTGTTCCTGCTCTGGGAACAAATTTGCCAAATGCTGTCAAAAACTTTAAGGCAGACTCTATTATGTACATGAAGTTTCTGGGTCCAGTTTTCTCTTGTGCTGTAGGAATAGGAATGATATTTACATGGCACTTTTCTAATCAGAAAAACTTATTTTTAATAAATAGTTTTGTTATGTAAATAACTTTGTTTACAATACCAAAGTTCACCTAGAAACCTTGTGCCTGGAATTTTTATTGATGTCTATCTGTAGTTCAATGTACTGCAAGAGAAACCTCAGGAAAACATATTTTCCTTTCCAAAAAGAAGTTTCTCTTTCCCTGCATTGCTAGCAACACAAGCACTTCTCCAAAAATCTCCACACACAAACAATGCAAGAGATATTCTGCTTTAAGGAACAGTTTCCTCAGCTGCTCTGTGTCTTATATTTAACCAGCACTTGCAACAGATGCACTGACGTAAGAAGTGGAACTGAACTGTGTGAAAAGGGTGCTTACTGTGCTGAGACACACAGACTAGTGTGCACGTATGTCCAGGCAACTTGCACCCTCAACCACACCAGCACTGTCATATTTTCCTTAACACGAGGTGACACACTAGAGCAGGTACTAAAGTCCCCTGTGCTGTCCAAGAGCGTGTTCTTACCCTGTCTAAGGGGACCAGTAAAAGATACAATCACATCATAAGCCTCTGTTCTCTAAAATATTAGTTAAGCTGGTAGAATTCCTGAGCTAAAGCAGACCACAAAAGGTCTTAGCAGGCTACTGTGTGACCTATACACACAAGGAGTATGTGAGTTGTATCTGCGCAGTCCAGCAATTTAATTGAAGAGGAGTTCTGGATGTATGGAAAACATATATTGTCTGCACACTGTGAAAATGCTCTACTTTATGCTTGTTTCAAAACAAGGAGCCCACTAGATCCAAATCATCCCCAGGTAAAAATGTTTATCTCTCCAGTGAGTACAGGAAACGTTTCACTCTGTGTATTCAGGAAAATTAGGATTCAATCACCTTAAACACAAAAGCTATAGTTTGGGAGATCTCTCTTCCTTCTCATCTACTAAGTAGGAGCTGTAATCTTGGAATGGTTATTGTTCCAGCAGGATGACAAATCTCACCCTAAATTTAGAGAATCTATATTTAAAGTCTGAAACCTAAGGAATCTGAAGTTTTCAGTAAGAAGTTCTTTTCTGCATATCATTTTGCACACCAGTGTACTTGACTCAAACTAAAATAGATGCCACAGAGTCAGACAGGAACCCAAAGTCCTCCTTAGTTATCATGTCACCAAGAAAGGGAAGTAAAAATTAAACTTGACTCATTATTCTCTTGATGTAGAAAGCAGGAAGGAAGCCAGTTGATGCCACTGCAAAGTGATGAATACAGCAAAGTAGTCCCTCAGTCTCTACCAATTAAATGAATAGGTGCATTCTGAGTAAATAAACATGCGTGATAAACCTGTTGAGCTGTAAAAGAGCATTCATACATTGTGCAAAGCTGCTTTCGAAGTTTAAGTACCCAGTGTATTTTTAAAAAAGGCTCTATAAAAAGGATAAATTTAACATAGCAATATCTACTAAAAAACTCTGAAAAGAGGTATCAGAAATCATCATTTAGAAGTGCAACCTTTCTGAATGGTTTAATTCAAAGCTGACATTTAACTCTGTAAGTTCCATATGCTTATTTTAACCAGGGGTATATGCCCTCAAACTGAAAGCCAAATGATGATCATAAGGCTTTTATTTCCTGTTTGTAGACAAATCATTTAGGTGGATACCACAATGTAATGCAGAATTAAGAAATATGAGAGGCTTAGTTGGATTGCAAAGCAAATTAACAATGAGAAGTGTTCTAAAACAATCTTAATTGGTTATTTCATTCTAATTTCACTTAAAGGTAAAATACTTAAATCCTGTTATCAGTGTTGTCATCAACTTATTATCCATCATTAACTCCAGGTTAAAGCTGCTGGTTGCCATCTGCTACAATTTCTGGCTGTTTTCTTGTCTTAGACAGTAGGTTGCACTACTAGATACCTAAGTGCATATATTGGAGTGCAATAAACTCATACATGCATTTCTATCTCTCTAGTAAAACCCAGAAAAAATTTAAAAAGTTAAAATAACCCAAAAAAACACAACCCCCCCCCAAAGCACCTAGTCTGCCAGCAATACACTATTTGAATTAGAACTAGAAACAGTTTCTTGAAGGAAAAAAATATCAAGGTGGAAACTGCCTGCTAGAATTAGCACACTAGGGAATTTTTCAAGAACCAGTGATAAGTGATCTTTTCCTGAACTGCCAAATGAATTTAAACCACATGAATTTGGATCAGTTGGCTGTCAGGAAAAAAAAAAAACCCAAAAAATCTAAATTCCTTTTCACAGGTAGGACTTTGTTATAAATATGAGTCAACTACACTAGTTTGCCTCAGTAACAGCAGCCATTATTTCCGTATCTGATATCCACAAGCAAGACATCAAGGGAAAACCTTAAAAATATCCCAAAAATTAAGTCTTAAAGGACATGAAAAAAATGAGAATTTCTTTTGCTGTTTATGAGTATCTCCTTTATGGATTATCAGAAGCCTTTGCTTTCATATGTTGGACACTTTTGTCACTTTTCACAAGCCCTAAATGCATATACAGAAGATGATAGAAAACAAGCGCTATTACAAATTATGAAGTCATGAGAACAAAAAATACTACTTACAGGCATATTAAAAAAACAACCCCCCACAAACAACAAAACAAAAAACCCCAAACCAGCCAACAAAAAAAAAAAAAAAAAGAGCACAGAATGTTCTCTCTCTTATTTTTTTTTCAACATTCTCATTTTTCTATGTCTAGGAAAGGAACAAATCAAGATCAAAAGTACACTGTGTTCTAAATTAAGACAGAGATGAGTGAAAATGTGTTTTTATTGTGTGTTAAACGTGTTGAAGGAAAAGTTTGAGAAATAATGGAGGTCAGATTAGGAAACCGAAAATTCAATAATAGATGTTAGATTAGATTGAGTAACAAAATATCTGAAGCACTGATGTATTAAAAACCCAACCAAGCAACAGAGAAATCTAATGCAAATTTATTTGCTGCTCATAACATAATGTAATTTGAACAGATAAGCCCATTCTGCTGGAATGCCAGAAAATAGGTTAGTAAACACTACCTGGTTGAGCGCATCTGTGTCTTATCACAGCCACACTGCTGCTCCCACCAGCATTGGTGCCTGTCCTCTCCCCGAGCCCAGGGTGTGACCACTCAAACTATTAATTACTCACTGAGAGAAAAGCTGCCTATATGATTCTTCCCCACCCCCCCAAAAAAAAACCCTCACACGTGCCACACACACACACTTCAAAACGAAGAGCATGAGTATACTTGCTTCTCAAGGAACAAATAGTAATCAGATTAATGCTTCTATTGCGCTTGCTACTGAAGTACTCCTATTTGTGCTCCTGAGCTGACAGAAGCTCAGGGCAAATCCCAAGTTGTTTGTTTCCACAGGCGCTTTTCCTATCCTTCCCAGATTCTCATTGGCTAATAACAAATGCAAGGGAGGACAAGACTACTGACTGTTTATTATAGAGAGGGAGATTGTCACTGCTTTTTTAGGTTATCCAGGGAAATAGTGCTCCCCTCCCTCAGCAGCATTCGATTTGTGACTCCAGAGACAAAAAGCTGGGAAAGGACCAAATGAAGTAAAGAAAAGGAATGACTCTGGCTTCATTTCTCACTGCCTTGAGTAGTGGGCCAAGCACATCAGAGAGAAACCTGCTTGTACAAAGGGATGACGTAATGTTTTCTTTCCTCATTGACTGAGGGAGCAGGAAGAAAAATGATGGGCTGCAGCTTGTCTAATTTGCTGTGACTTAAGATGCTTGTCAAAATGCAACTTGTATCAAGAAAAGAAATTTAAAAAACAACAATCAAAACCCACTTATATTGAAGAGAATCAAATCCCACAATGTATTCTATGCCAAAAGTCCATCAGTTCTCTTGAAGCACTGCTCCTTTTTAGGATCTGTGTTTGTGTAGCACGCAGTGTACAGTAGACAGCAGCTTGAGTGTCCTGCAAGGCTTAGCTCTCACCCAGTGACCAAAGAAAACTGCTAAAATTCAAAGTAGAAACAATACTGAGTCATATAATAAACAAACAAATCAATGCAGTCCTTAAAAGTTTGCTTGAGAAAAGGAGTAATCTGCAGCTGATCCTGAAACAAAATGTATAGAATAAATAGCAGATAATTCTAAGGATGAATGTTTTTATTCAGTAGTGTAAGGTTCAATTTAAAAAGTAGAGAATGTACAAATCCCCAACTGTTTCCAAAATTAGAATACTTTTATTTTATAGGATGGTTACAATTCAAGAGATATATCTATTGGGTGAAATACTACTCAGAAATCTCCAGGAAGATTTTTTTCTCATTAGAAAATAACTATTTATTCACTTTGCAATTTTTCTAGATTTATATTTTAAAATCACTGCAGCTCCCTTGAAACTGTAAGGCTTCATATATTAATCAGCAAAATTAAGTAATCTTTTAAAGAAGCACAAAGCATAACTTATTTTTCTGGTCCTGTAATCAACTAATACAGCTTTGTATGAAGAAAAGGGACATCTTTGATGAAAAAAATAAAAATAGTTAAATGCTACCACCAATCAATTGGGGGTGAGAGATGAAATGAACATTTTTATGTAGGAACAAAATTACTGAGGTGTACTTATTCCAGAAAGATATTCTTAGCCTGAGGAGTGAAGATTCCAGCACCTGGAACTCATTTGCAGTGATTAAATATCTGTATTGTTACACAAAAGTGAAATCCAATTCCATGAACTTATGCAAAAATTTTCAAAAAGCCTTATATTTATTTTTTGAAAGACAAGGAAGCGGAGCGCTCAACGACTTAGAGACTGAAAGTGATGAAAACATGAAAGGTAATCTCTAAGTGTTATTGCCAGATGTTTCTGAATTAAAGGGTCCCAGACAGTATACCAGGCAAGCAGCTATAGAAATGAGACCAGGAATAGTTGAGCAGTTTGTTGCTATCCTTAAAAATCTAAGCCTCAGTTTTCTCTCTGGTTTTTGCCTTATTGCTCTGGTAAATTGCTTGTTTAATTTTTTAATGATGTGAGCTTTCAAATGAGTCAGAAATTTTCCCTGATGTCTCTTGTGCACCTTCTGGAGGGCTTCTCTTCTAGTTTTCTCACCATTTTTTTCTTCGGGTTTCAGAAAATTAAAAAACCCCTTTGTTATATGCTCCAAAATTTGCTGGATGTTGCCTGAATTTCTGATTGAATCAACACACATTCCAATTCAAAATCAGAAATAGGCTGGAATAACTCACCACTACCATAAAAGAGATAATAAATAGAACACCTAGGTCAAAGACAGCATTGAGGAAAATACATTAAGTTAGTCTAATTATTAACTTACGCACAAATTTCTGCAGTTGTTTATCAACATATAAACATCCAGGGTCCCAGCTTCATTCGACTGATGTTAGATGAACGGAACCCATCTTTCAGTCTGTGTCTATGAACCCCATCTGATCTGCTTTAATGGAAAAGAATTCCTTTGCTCAGTTGGATAACATGTGTTCCTATTCAGGCTGAGTAACTAAGCCATGCAGATGAAGGTGAGAAACATAAAAAAAGGGTTTTTTTTATCTTAGTTGAAACACAAGGAAATTTCTTTCCAAACAAAGCCCTCAGGGAGTCTTTTAAATCTGTAAAAATGTAAATAAAATTAACCTGAGGAACAACTCACCAATCCATAAATCCTAGATACTGAAAACTGTTTCAAGGCATTGTTAAAGTGACGTCTTGAGCGGACCTAACTTCTGCATGGATGGTAACTACTCTCTCATACATATGAGCAAGCAAATAAAAATAGCTAATTGAGCTATTTCCTCCACAGAAGGGGAAGAAAGAATTATTACTGTTTTATCTGTAGTAGCTGAATGCCTTCTGATCACTCACAAAAATTTGGGTCATGAAATTTTTCTGAAAAGAAAACCCCATCACAGAAAAAACCCTAAAGACATATTCTACTTTCATAATGGTGATAAAACCATTGTCTTTAAAGAAATCATTCACGTACATGTTGTCTGTTTCAATCATCTACCAAGCTACCATCTCCATTGCTAGCAACCAGACTGCACTAATTTTAGCAAGTTGAGGAAATACTTAGCATTTTATCTGAAGTATTTAGGAGAAAAGACATCCCCAAAAAGCTAAGTTGGCTCAAAAAGAACCAGAATTTTCCACTTCAATGCAGGCAAGTGACAAGGATACTGTCATATAAGGTCTTTCCTGAGTCCAAGAATCCTGATTTCCAATATATGGAAATACGATACAGTATATACACCATATATATCAGTTCTGTATATTTAGAGGCTACAAGTGAATCTTGCAGTCATTAAGATTTGCAGTCAGCTTTTACTCTTAGACCACTGCTGGTCTATGGGATGTAATTGAGTAACTTTGCCTTTTTGCTAGACCAGATCACTCAGGTATTTTTTAAGATGTTTAGCAACTTCTAGGTGAAATCTTTGAGCAACAGAATATGTAAGAGGAAAAAAACCCCACGATTATTAAACCACCATTTGCTGGTTTCTTCAAAGTTCAGTTATTCTGATGTACATGGGTGTATGAAAGTCTTTTTCTTCCTTCAAGACAGAACAAACATTTTGTTTTGTTTTGTGAAACATAATCTAAAGTAATTCTTTTTCTTTCATTGTGGAGATAAAGAATAAATTTTAGTAAATCAAAATAATGTCTTTACAACTTATGTTTTGATGACGTGAGAGAGGGTATTAATTTTCAAGACACAATATAGCCTTACTTTATAAAATATGAAAGCTTCACCTTCACAGTACAGTTTGTTGACTGGAACCTCAGATAGTACAGGCTAGGCTGGTGCAAGAGCCCTACTGCAGTGCCATATCCTGGTTTCTACATTGTCATTGTCCCTGTGCTCATTGGGGCCCCTAGTGCATCCCCCAAGATAAGACACTGTGGTATTATTTCCTGGTCTTGCATTAGTTATGTGTAGGTCCTTTTGGCAGAGGACTAGAGATTCACTGGAGAATTATCAACACTCATAAAATTCAGACTGCATTATACTAAAAACTCAGGGCATGCAGACCATAGAAAAACATAGCAAACTTTTAAACATTGGAATGCACAGATTGCTTAAAGCAAATCCCAATCTGAGTAAGATTTTTTTCTGAGAAGATGATGAATGTAAACAAACAAACAGCACAAGAATTTGTGCTCTACATTTCAGTGACAAAAAAAAAAGGTTATGGACATAATCATACTTTGTGACTACATTCACAAGCACACTTTGACATGAAGAAGGCTTGTAGCTGCAGACCCTGTTTGTCAAGGAGAACTTGAACCATACTGATATCTGCTGGAGTAGGGAAATCTCAGAACACAAACACACAAAATTTATGGAGTACATCAGGGAAAATTTTTTGTGCAGGCAATGAAGTTGCAGGGAGGATATAAGTTCTTGGCATAGGTACTACTCAGAAATGAAAAAGAACTGGTTGGAAATGCAGTAGTTAAGGATAACTTTGGCAGAACTGAGCAGGAGACAGAGTTTAAAATCCTGAGAGACATGAGGAAGTCAAATAGTCAAGCAAAACTTGTAGGCAGAATCACATGACCAACTGACTTGAAGGAGGCCAGGTGAGCTAGTTGACCTTCAACAACAGTCTCCTCAAAGAACAATAATTGTCCCTTCCAATGTGCCAAAAGTTCAAGCACAGGAAGCCAGCTTGCCTGAATAGGAAACTTCAGAGTGAGCTCAAATGCTAAAGGGACTTGTACAGAAATTGGAAGCAATGTTGGGCTACCCAAAAATATTGTGAAAATATTTCTCGGGCATTCAGTAGTAAAATTAGGAAAACCAAAGCTCAGCTGTCAGGAGCTACAAAAGAAGCAGTTAAGAACTTATTGTTACCTCAGAAGGCTAAGTGTAGACCCATTGCTGAATGGGGTAGAGAACTTAATGACAGAAGACAAGTAAAGAATGTGGAGCATGATGTCTGCTTTGCTGTAAGTTGCAAAGGCTTCTTTCAGGTCAGCCCCTAATACTGGGGAACAACACTGGGACATGTATTACTTGTGTTAATATGAAGCATGAAAGACTCACAGTAAATTTAAGAAGCACATCCATGGAACCAGACTGAATGATCTTCAGAGGCAACTGAGGGAGCCAGCAAGTTTCATTGAGACACACTTCTGCAGGCACTGAATAGACTCTTATCTGTGGGAGCTCTCTGAGGAATGAGACAAGCAGATGTCACTCCTGTTTTCAGAAAGGGCAGAGCTGGGGAACTGCAGATTGATCAGTTTAACCGGTGGAGAAGAAAAGAGGCAGGGAATTTCCAGTTAGACTCTAGGGAGAGATCTTCCCCAGGAAGGTGGTCAGACACTGTAGTTGAGACAAACTAGAATCACTACCCTTGGACATATTCAAAACTCAACTGGAAAAGGCCTTTGTCTAACCTCAGGGATATTAAGCCTTCAAGACTGTTTTAAGCAAGAGGCTAAGACCTCATGATCTTGAGAGGTTTATATCTAAATTATTTTGTGATTCTCATTTGTGATTTTGTACAAGAATATCTCAAAAAATTGACAAGGACTAATTACTAACTTGTAACACAATTACTAATAAAAATGGAAATTGAAGTTTCCATGAAAGTCTAGCAATAGGAAATTTCTTTTTGAGAAGATCAGAAATCCTAAAAATATTGAGCGGGAAACCTTTTGAATAAAATTAATAGGATATAAGACAGGAAAAGGTCAAAATACAGTGCTACTACCTTTTAAAAAAATTGTATGCGTTCCCTATACTGCAGTAGAATTCTCATGGCATTCTACACATTGGTGAACTAGAAAACCTGTCACTTCATAAGAGTAACCCAAGCTTTTCAGAAAGTAAGGGCACTTCTCTCTTTAACAAGTCAGTAACTGGTGGCTTTCAACAATTTGCGTATCTAGGAAAAATAAATGTGGAGCTCTCATGTAATGGTACAAAGGAATGTGAGATCTGGATGCCAATTAATTTGGATGCCTTTGAAAATGTCGCTGATTTTTCAAGCTTTTTTATTGTTGTTGTTTTTGTGTTGGTTTGTTGGAGTTTTTTTGCCAGTACCAAAGGGCATTTCACAATGGGGTAAAAAAGTATCCCTAATTCTGTAGCCAAACTGTTGCAAGTGACTGCTTCATCTGTCATTAACTCTGTCAGTTGGCATTCTTGCAGATAAAAGAAGTCTTGGTGCCATGAGATGAGTAAGAAATTGGGTCCAATATAGTATGCTAGCAGACTGATTTTTCTCTTTTACACGCCTTCATGTTGAGTGGGATGTGACTGCCAAACGAAATCCAGAAGAAATAGTGGATTTGAATGTTAGCAGAGATGGGGAGGCTGGGGGAACGGGGGAGGGGGGACAATTAACATTATCATTAAAACTGCCTGCAGTTGTAACTACATTTCAGTTTGAATATACAGCTCAAGGATTTCTGGCATTTTACACTGTCCCTCTCTTTTATTTTTTTTTTTTCTGTGGTGTTGTTGGTGGTTTTTTGGGGTTTGTTTATTTGTTTTTTAAAAGAAATGCTTTGCATTCTTAGTTATTAAGGCAATATCAATACAATAATGATTAATTTAAATGGAGGAAAATTTGGATTTAAAGACCAAATCCATAGTTCTGTTCATTGAAACTGCACCTCTTAATTAGCTGTTACATTAAACTTATAACTACTACATTCATAGCAGTCTTTGGTTCATACATATGCTTATATATAGCTATATATTTACATTTCATAAGAGATTATTCTTTTGCTAAATGGTGTCAGTTGGAACAAGATTCAATAATCTGCAAGTCTCTTGTGAAATGCTGACAAACAACTCATTAAAAAAGCTGAAGTAACTGTTTCACAAGCAATACTTGCCCACTTCACACACTGTCATTTCTAAGGTACACTCAGGTATTATGAAGGACAATGGCATCAAATACATTTAAGAAAAGTATGTGTCAACAGCTACGTGAAATATACTACTTACGAATATCATTCTGTGCACTAGGGTACTTTAACTGAGGCTGAGCACTTGCAACCTAAGCGTCCGATGCATCACAGCCAGTTTGGTCCTCTCCTGCATATCTCTGCACTCAGCAGTTCTGGAGGAAATGGAGGGCCCTGAGAGTTAAAGTTGGAGGCTTGGTACAAAGCACCTTCTTAGCCTGCCACAAATTCCTTTATTTCTTCAGTTGTCAAATACAAATTCAGTGAAATCCATCAATTCAGAGAGAAATCCAAGTCCTTGCCCTGATGCAGTTATTGCCCATGAAACAGTCTATCTACTCATTCCTTCCCAAAAAACATACTCTAGGCTTGCTCCAAAGTACGTTTAAAGTATACCAGGCATCACAATACAGAGCTCTCTTAAAAACTAGAGGGTGAGGGCACAAGTCCCTTAATGCAGACATTGTTTGAGGCTGGTACTTGCTACGGAAGTGCCCTTAGCTCCATCTCACTTTTTAGAAGGGTAGCACAGACACCCTGTCCTTATGGTTTCATTTACCAAAACTCTTAGCCTCTTTCTCTTTTTTCTTTTCCCCTCCCTTCATCTGGTTGAATTCTTCCTCCAAATTTGCAAATCATTTCAGGCTTCAGAAAACGAACCACTTGCCAAATCACATAGACGTACAAAACGTCCACTCAGGCCCGTTCAAAAGGCCCACCCCATTGGTATTCACCGAGAATAGCTCATGTCCTTTCACAGGCCTGGGACATTGTTGGTCTAGTGCTGGTCTTTCAGCTGGTAATAAATCAACTCCACTGAGTCTGAGACAACTACTCCTATTTACCTCAGCTAAGAACCTGTCCCCAGTGCCGAAATGTCGATCTGATGAGTTAGTATCTATTTCCCTAAAATTCCTTCTGGGCATTGGTTGTTTTTCTCTTCACTCTTTACACTACTGTGTGAAGCTGTTAGTCAATGTTAAGCATTAGATACTACTTTTAACTGCGAATGTAACAATCCTTTATATCAGCTTTGGTAGGCAAAGGAAACATTGATCATACAGAAGGAAAAACTGGTGCATAAATAATGACGGATAATAAATACATCTGATGGGCCAAGTTTTTCATAAGTCAGTGCTAGTAATACCAAGACTTTTTTGTTAGAATAAACTGAATACAGACAGATGCTTAACATCTTCCCTCTCTTTACAAGAATTCTGAGGGTATTTGATTTTTTTGGTCAATGTTTCATACTATAGTATCAAAATTATATAAGATTTCAAATATTGGATATAATTTTCAGATATAGCTCATTTCTTATTTCACCTTAAATGAGATGTCCCTTAGAGTGATTTGTTTGGTCTACATATATGAGACAGAACCTATATTTATCTTTTTCCAGAAAATGAGGTACAGGATCTGATCTCCTTCAGTAAATATTTTAATGAGGTCACTTATCTTGAGGTGGGATAACCATTACACAGATATTAAGTTCAATTTTTAAAAGAGTAAGCTTTTCTTGTTCTGTGTAAGTTTTTGCTTTTTGCTGCAAGATTAATGGCTGGGTTTTTTTCTTTTTTTTTTTTTCTTGTCTTGTCAGTAGCATTTGGGATGTTTAGCTTCAAAAAGAACTAGGCATTTTAAAATAAGGACTTGTATGTTTTAGATAAAATATTGGAAGTGTTCAACTAGTCAATGCTTCTACAAATTCCCTTAACTTGGCTTAGACTATATGAGAGTAACAAGAATAGAAAGAGTTGTTTAAAATTGATGTGCACTACCGCATATCAGTGACAAACATTTTGATTTCTGTGGATCTTTCTTTATTCAAGTATTTGTGATTATGATTTCATTTTGTAAGTCATATGTGCTACTTCTACCTATTACAGACAAGTCACAGTATGTCCAGATAAAATTAAATCATTCTCTAGGACTAGTTTTCAGAGTTATTCCCACTGTTCAGCTCTTCAAAGGAATAAAACAATGCACACGTGAGATAAGTTTTGCATGCTAAAAGCTTAATGCTGGTGTCTTTTGTCACGTAAAATTCTGAGTAAAATTCTCTGTGCTTGGAGTTAGAATTTTACCGCAGTAGGGACTACAAGACTGAAGAACTGATACCTCTCCTTAACCTGCTGTTATAAGAGTCCTTGGGAGTTTCTGTGCTAATCTAACAGCTCTTTTGTTAAACTGTAGAGCAGTGAGAGGAGGGTTTTATGCTTTGTATTATATTGCGAAAACATTAGCAAATGAAATAAATGTGATTTTTGGCTTTTTAGCACTTAGAATTATTCACTTTGAACTGTAAATTATTTATGGTACTCAAAGCGACACTTTGTAAATAACAGGAAAGCCTCAGAAATCAAATGCAGATTGTGGTATTTAGTCTTGTCTTCCCACCATTAACCATTTCAGTTACACAACATGTTTCAATAAATCAAGCACATCTCTTAGACATCTCTCCTAAAGGAATTAGAAAGCAGCAGAAATAAATGAAGCTGTCTACAAGTGACAGCTACAAAGGGAAACCCAGAGAAGGAGTGGAAAAAAAGGTACTCCTGTGAGCAGATGATAAAGCAGATGCTGTAAAACAACAGGGGGATTGCACCATTTCTTCTCCAGAACTGACGATCGTTTGATAAACAGCTAGTCATGCTCCTGGAAAACCTGGTCCATCAGTGCATATCAGTACAAATTAATGATGACATATCCTGATTAAACTTGCTGTGCTGTGAAATGCAATGCATTATCTGCATGGCAGTAAGTGAACAAATGCTCTCAGGGAGTAAAAGAACAAGCAAAGTCACACATCTCAGGTTAGGTCCCAAGTCATAGCTGCCTGTGGTGAAGTAGGTGCTTAATTGACAAACCAGTCTTGACTTGCGGGTTTTGCAGGCTATAGCTTTTTGTTCTGTTCATTGAAAAGAGTTGTCTTGATAATGCTCTTTCTGTAAACTACAAGTCAGTTTTCAAAACCTTCAGTCAAGTTCTTGAATCTCTTCCTCAAGCAAACCTTAAATAAGCTTGCACCCTGTGTACATGAACAAGAAGTCCCCCTTTGGAATAAACTGAATACTATGAACATAGTAGTGGTGACACCACAACATCACCCATGAACTGAGTTCATGGTGAACTAAGCAAGCTCTCAATGAGAACTTGAGAGATCTCCCAAAAGTTCATTTTCTAGAGAAGAGCAAACAATTTTATAATTCTAATGCAAATTTAAAAAAAAAAGTTTCATTTGGATTTGTCTTGTCTAACATACAGAATGAACACCCTTCTGTAAAAGCTAGTTATTTATTTTAAAAATCGGAAGTCACATATTTAACACCACTTTGTTTTCTTCGCTTTACTAAAGCACTTCTGACATAACTGATAAATAAGTTTGTATGGAATTGAGAAAGTTTTACCTCTTAAAGACAGGTTTGCTGAACAAAGACCTCTTCTAAAATAGGTAGGTTCTCTTGGAGATGGGAGCCAGACTTTGCAATTCATACTGCTGCTGAAAAGGAAGGACCACTCAAGGCACTAAGAACACCATTGTCAGTACAGCTAGCGGAATCTGGAATTTCTTCTCACATCTGTAAAACACACTGATCGCTATAGACTCAAACCAGATAAGGCAGCCTGAAATACTTTTCAGAACAATTCCTTATCCTGATCTTACTTTAACCAACCTTCCAGGCTAGGTTCTAATCTAATGTAAAATCTAGAACAATTTAGCTGATTGTTGTGAACTTGCATTACAATGAATGAGAGTCCAGTCCAAATATTGGCATTTCTTCAAAGGAAATGCACAAGACAGCAATAGAGGTATTTCTTCTATACTTTTATTCAGGGAACAGACTGCAACAAATAAAAAAATATATATTTTGGGAATCTTGGGAGAAGTAAAATATTTAATCCTTTTAGCTTTAATTCTTAGCTTTCTCTGAGCATACTACCTGGGCAGCAAATGAGTGGAAGGTGGACCACATCCATTTCCCTGCCAAAAAATATATGGTAAAGAAATACAGTAGTAAGTTCTTCTCTGAAATTTTAGTTCCTATGTTAAGAAGGTATGAAGATCTAGGAAAAGAATTAGCTATACAGGAAAACAAAGAAGCAAGGACTGCAGGTACAGACAGTGATGAAAAACGCACTGAAAAGATTTCTCCAAGAAGGCACAAAATATACCAGGAGCAACCCTTTAACTACTCTTAAATACTTTTTCTAAGTTTTATTAAATGGTGTCAGGCCAGTAGGCCACAGTAGAGAGGGGATGGGGTAACCAGTGTTATGTAGATTTAAGACAGTGCTTCATAAAGCAGACTGAGAAGGCTGCAGAAACCCAGGCTATTGTAAAGGCAGGCGATCCAGGAGGCTGTGGCCAGCATGGTCCCCTCATCTGCCTGCAGAGCCCGTGGCAAACCAGGAGTAGCCTGGCACAGGGAGTGCCTTCAGCTTCTAGGCAGCCTCTAAAACAGAAACATGAAAGACAGTGCAACTTTTTCTCCCCTCCTCTTTCACATGGACTTCAACCTACTTATTTTACTTCTGAAACAGAGGTTTTAATTAAAGCTACTTTCTATACAATGCACTGAACTTCAGCTCTGTTGCAAATAACACATTAATTTCCCCTGACTCCGAGTAATCTTACTTGCTCTCTTTTATCCCTGAAAACATCTTGCCTGGGTGAACATCAGGGGAAAATAACAGGTGGGAGCAACAAAACTGAAGTAGCTTACTGGAAGTTATGACAAACTCTGCATTTTGCTATTTCTCTTCATTTTTAATACATATACTTCTTTATTCTTGCAACTTCCCCCACTAAAGTTATGAAATGAGCTTTAAGAATGCAGCTTCTCACTGGAGGAATGGAAACGAAACAAGTCACAGAAGATAGATAGCCGATAAAATAAAGACATATAAATATTGACAGAGAGGATTATGTGATCCCCACTGCTGTGCCACCCTGCCTGGGAAGGCACTTTAGGCCAGGAATCTCTCTTTGTGACTTCAGGTAGTCAGATTTAGCCTTCAACTCTAACCTTCCATGCCCATGTCACAGTTAGGGCATTTTATCTGAAAATTCAAGTCAAAATCCAGACTAAGTTTTTTTTGCATCTTTCTTTCTGATCCTGGATCAGGTCACTGGCAAATCAATAAAATATTAAAAAATTTCAGAAGGCCAGCTTCCCCAGGGTATGCAGGAGAGAAAGGAAGCATGCAAACTTGGTCTATTCAGCATCTTCCTAAAAAGTCTTCAGTGTTGCTGGATCTGGGATTACATCCACAGCTTTTTTTTTCTTTTTTTAGTTGGGGGGCATTTGGGATTTTAAAGAAGCACACCAACAGGGCCTTTGTGAGACAAAGATCTTACAGTTTCTTCTACTTGTGGGGAGAATGCAGTGGGAATAAGTGAAATCACCATATATCCCAGCTGTTGTTTTGACCAACAGAAGAGGGAATGAATGAAAAAAGTTTCAGAACAGTAAACTAAAACTGTGACAGAGTAAATGCTCTGGCTGGGTTCATGTTCCCCGCAGATCATGTACAGATGGGACATGCAATGCAATCATCAGTGGGCTATAAATCCATCTGCCAACATAAAATTACATAGATAGATCTCTGTTGGCCTAACATTTAAATGATGTAGTAGTGGATCAGAACTCCTATTGTGCTAGATGCTCTGACACCACAGAACATGGAGCTCCCTTCCCCCCATCCCTAAAAGCAAGCTTGTAATTTAAAAGCTGTTAAGTACAGATACAGATATGTGGGAATATGAAAGACAACAGGCTCTGATTTCTGTGGTAATAGTCTTTTTGTACATAGTTGAAGGAAGGATTTGAAGAAAGGTAATGGAGTAGCTTTGTAGACATTTCCATAGGAATTTTGATCATGCATAAAATATGCTAAAATTGCCAAAATATTTGCTTAAAATCTAAAACTACTGGCTAAAGAATGTTGCCATGGCTTGAGCGGATGTAGATAACATGAATAAGCATTTGATTTCTATCAAAGAGATTCTATGAAATGAGAGCTCTCAACATGAAATGATTTTAGGCATAGATATAAAAATACTTTTTGTCAAGGTAGACATAAGCCACTAAAGGCCTCATAAGTACAGACAAATAACCTGTGCCTAATGTAACCAGAAAGGAAGGAAAGTGGGGGCGGGGTGTCAGGGAAGAAAACATTCTGAGAATGGCTCCTGACAGAAGACGAGATTGTGAACTGACAGACCAGGAATCCTTTAGAGGTGAACTCTGAATGGATCTGAATAGCAAAGAAAATTTACAAGGGCTGTGACTGAGATCAAAATAACAAGTACTTCTAATTAGAAGTGTATGAACAAAGCAAAGGAAGCAAACTAGCAGATGGAAAACAAAGTGATGGGAAAACAAACAAAAACTTCAAAGATTGAGGGGAATTAAGACATCAGTTATTATTTTATGACTGAAGATAAAGATAGAACAGTGATGAGCCAGAAGTCAGAGAACTGCTAAGTAGTATCCCAGCTTAATAACATGCATGGCAATATCTGAATGAAACTAAGAAGTAATGGAAATCAAATAAATAGGGACAAGAACATTGTGTCTTCTGTATATTCACTATTGTCACAAGACAATTAAATTATTGCTTAAGTATTCTCAGCCTTTCTTTACCCCTGGATTAGAGCAATGAGTTAACTTAAAATATTTTTATAGTTCTACATGCTACAGTTTTTAAGGAATAAGACTAGCAGTTTTTAGAAAATTATTTTTTTTTTAGTTATGAATAAAAAGGGCCGCAAAATATTTCCATTTTATGTTTTAATATGGTGCTTTTTGCTGTTGATTAACAATTTAATAACACTGAAAAAATGAGCTATGAGAGTGGCTTTATACATAAGACAGTACAAGCTTGAAGGTGTGCAGTGGGTGCCAAAAAAATTACAAAACAGAAGTCATAGTACACAGACATTAGCTGATATTGCAAACAAAAAGCAGTATGTAAATGAAGGAGGTTGAAAATGTACTCTTTGTACACCATTTGCATACCTTAGACCTATGACATCCTAATACAGGTTTACACACAAGCCAACTTTTAGAAAAAAAAATTAAATGTTTTTATATAGCACCTAGCTCTGGCTATTTAAGCACTGGCAAAGGCCTGACTCACTACTGCGTCACTGCTGTTTTAAGCATAAAAGACAAGAAATCCAACAGCAGCAGCTACTTTAGGCAGAAATAATTAGGAGTGGGTTGTGTTATGCTGTACATAGACCTGGTTTTTGCAGCACTGTGTCAGGGCCTCCTAAGGCAACGGCACAAAATTTGTTACCGAGTCAATATTCTGTTGAAGTACTAAAAGCTGGGTTCAAAGCAACTATTTATGCATTCATACTCAAGTTTGGTGCTACATTACCCCAGCAGGGTGATTCAGATTTTAAGGGTAGATTTTTAAGGCTCTGAATAGGGAGAAGAGGCACAGTTACACATAGAATCCATAAAATTTACATGTGAATTGGCAGATGCAAAATAAACAGTGATGTGTGAACTCCACCTAGTTGGAGCTTGAAAATTCTCATGCCTTTGAGATTCAGAGGGTGGAGTTTAAGACAGGTCCTTAACTGAGCAGGACTCTCTTATAACATTGCTTATAGCACTTAGTGTTTGCTAGAAAACCGGAGTCTGATTTCTTCCTTAACCTGAGAAATTAAAAATTTCCATTTCTCAGCCTAGTGCCTAACCACCAACCTACAGAACTGTGTAGACAAAAACATATTCTAATACAGCATGTTGAAGCTAATGCTTTTGGAGACAGAAATACAGGATTGCTAAGGACACAGAAGAGCGAGAAAGGAAAACATGAGTACTCTGCTGAAGGGAAGAGACCTGGTGACCTCATTTCCAGGCTAATAGTGTGGGGAAACTTTGTAGGTGCAACCATGCAGTAGGTTTTTACAGGTGTATGAACGCATGGAACTTTTCAATGTCTTACTTGAACTTCTTTGAAGACATTTTAACTGGGGCAGGAAAGATGTTCCTACTGCAAGACAGCAAGGATAAAACCCAGGCTCTGTGTCTTCAGTGGCAGACCAATGATTTCAGTGGAGTTGGGACTTCACAGCCACAGCCTTACTTCAGTTTAAATTGTCTCAAACAAGGCTATATTTCAATCATAATCTCCAAACCTATGACTTAAAAACACATTCTACATTAGGACTTTAAATGCTCTCAAGAGATCCCCATTGGTGTAGCAGAAATAGCATGGCATGCATGTAAGGAGAACCAGATCTGCCAAAATATTCTCAATCCTCCCTTACGCAGTTGTGGCTGCATATTCTGATGAGGACCATGTCATAGGAACTCTTCAAATTCATTTGTGAAGTTAGAATGAAACAATTTAATGACATTGTAATTTGGCTAGAAGTCCTCCCTGTTGCAAACTTCTACTGAGAATAGATGGAATTAGCATGATGGGATTTTTTTTCCTGCAAATCCCTTTACTGTCCTGTGGTGTTGGACCAGAAGGTATCTTGGGTTCCTTAAAACATTTTTTTATTGCACTTATTAAAATCTGCTTTTATGCTGTGCTATTGCACAGTGCTTTGTGGAGGAAGCACATAGTAGAAACAGTTAAAAATTACCATTCATGCTATATCTGAGATAAGAAAACAACACAAATATTGCACAGACGTACAAGCGCTAGCAGTGGCAAGCTACAGACGTATTTAATACCTACTTGTACTCTTGCATTTTTAGACAGAAGTCACCCTAGAAACGAATAAAGGAAGTTTAACCCTTTTCTGAACGTTTAAAATTCTGCCTTTTGTGAGTCTGACTCCAGGAACTGAGCTCTGCTCTCTGTTGTCAGCACAGCTTTTCTGGTAATATCTGAATGCTTTGACTAGCTCTCATGGTAGTACATATTTCTACACACACACCAAAAGGAAACGACTGGCATCTGCCATAAGATTTTTTTTTTTTGCCTACAATTCAGCAGGCAAGCCAAGGAAAAACTATAAATCATTTCGCACAGACTAATATCTCAACTCTTTGACACAGAAAGCTGTTATATCTTATAAAGTGACAGGATTCCCATGAGAAGGGAACCTTATCTTGTGCCAAAGAAATGTAACATTTTCTTAAAGCCTCATTAACCTCATGCAAGTCCACTCACCTGGTGTCCCAAGATCATAAAATTAAGACTGATGATTGTCACAGCAAGAATTTTAACATAGTATCAACTGGGTTAGACATCGCTAGACAGTACTTAGTGATAAAGGTACAGTGACCAAAAAGAAGACAGCAAAACATCAGACAGCGTACATGTTTTGGGTAACTATGATGTAAGAAGTGTTCACAGATTAGCTATCACACAGTAGTAACTGATAATTCACCTGAAAGATTGAGAGACATTAAAGACTGCAGGATTTTGAGAATTATAGTGACACACAAATGCCTTATCAACATGATTGAATGGTTATTTTCAATTGAGTTACAGTGTCTTCTTTATCTTAGAACAAAAACAAGCATTATATCTGCCTTGTCAATAACTTGTTTTACAATGCCTTGTCTAAAATATTCTTTTGTGATTTTATAATAATTAGGATAACTTAATAATGTAATTTCCCTTCTCTGTTTGGTGACCAGGTAGACCTGTACTGACAAATTGATCTGAAGAAGGAAGAACAATGAAAAAGTAATTCCTTGAATATAACTCTTAGGAGATGTGTACCTATTGGAATACCAAAAATGAAGGGATTTTACATAAATACTATTATTTGATGTGCAGCCTTTTAGTCTGGCGTCAACTAAGAGGCACATAGGTTGAAAGTTTCATTGCAAGATCTTGAACAAATACAAGAGTTTAAAAATTCTCTTAAAGGAAATAAGAATTATGTTTGTAGTGAATTAAAAATAGCATAATTTTATTCACTTTTTGCTTTTTGAAGTGAAAAGTCAGTTATACCACAATGCTAATCACTACCAGAATTAATCAATCAAACAAAACTTTACAATTCCTTCAAACATTCAAGGACAAAATATTTTGTTGTTTAAAAAGTCTTATTTTGCTCTGAAATGGAAATCCAGTGAAAAATTTGCTTGATTAGGGAAGGTAGGTTCTTCCACACAGTTTAACGAATTTTGATGAAGCAGAGGTTAAGGAATTTTTGACCAGCACTACTACAAAATATGCAGGCCTGAATTTGCATCTCAATCCAAACTTTGCATATCAGATCAGATTTGGCTGGACCAAATCTTTCAAAGCTTCTTGTAAACTAATTGTATTGAAACATTAAAAGAAAGTTTTAGCTGGTTTTCCAGAAAAAAAACCAAAAATTAAACACAACACAAAGAAGCAAACAACAAAACCCCTCCATTGCTATTCAGATTATAGTCAAAGAAAACAGTGATCGATATCAGTGAGGTAAAAATTCCTTAATCTATATGTATATATTGCTGTAACAAGGTCATACCACTGAGGAGAAAAGCCCAACACACCCATTTTCCCCCAGAATTCTCTCAAGCTACCTAAATTAACAAGTTATTTCTTTTTTCATTGAAGTATAGGGCTGAATTAAAACATATGGAAGTTCAACTTAGTTGGAATAGATCTTCCTGCATTTGCTTCCTTACATACGTATGTACAATAAACATATTTTATATCTGTCCAATCAAAGTTCAAGTTCTTATAATTCTGGGATAAAAAGAGGTTTAGAACTCACTCATATTTACTAAAAAAAAATCGACAAAACAAGAAATCATCACACTGACAAAACCTACACCACACCTTTTGCAACAGCCAATATCACGGCTGGGCAGAAGTCACAGTGCCAATGCTCACGTTGCAATGTCCATTCACCTCACTGAGGGACAGAGCTATCACCACTCTCTCTCTGCAGGTACAAATAGTTTAAAGAAGAGTTGTTATAATATGGTTTATTTGGCTGAGCTTTTTTTTGTATATTTAATGTAAATAGACTGACAGCCCTGAAGATTGACAATTTGTATTTTCTTATTGGTCGGCATAACTTGGCTCATAAAATGGTTTCACCAAAAGAGTAAGAAGCGTTCACTTCCCTGTCCAAAAAAGCAGTTTATCAATGCAAATTTCTGTGTTCCTTCACAGTATGCAATTTTCACCCTAGGTATAAAACAACCAACCAGAAGTTGATTTCAAAGAGGTCCATCAGCAGCTAAGTATTTTCATACCAACATTAGAATAAAAAGAGAAAGCTTCAAAATCTTTCCTTCTTGCTCAGTTAGACCCAGTAAATTATTTTCCATGTTTATTAGAGTGGGCGCTTCACATGAAGCTGCTTCTTTACCATCAACACTGCTACCCTCTTTTTATAAATAACAAAGCCCGATGATTATCACTTACTCTTTGTATGAGTCACATTTAAAGAGAGCCCTGAGGTGCTTCTCAGGGAGTCTCTTTGAATCATGAATCAGAAAGGAAAGAAAGCAGCCTCTGAAATATTGCCATACCCAGACTCTAGATGCCTAGAACGTATCATTGTCTATTTTTAGTTTCAAGCTGTCAGGCAGTTTCACATAATGGAAGTCAATGGTCACAGAAAAGTTTCTCTTCTTCAGCGGTATTTGTAAAATTAAGAGAACCTGATAATGGAAAAGCTCCACACACATACACACAAAACAGAAAAGGTTAAACCTCCTTATTTCAAAATCAACTGAAAATCCATAGTCTGAACAAAAATGAGGAATAAGAGCCAGCAGGCTCCCCATGGCACAAGCCCAGGATGGGCAGACATCAGCAAAACCTGATAGACATGAGGACAGTTTCTACCTCAGTCGTTGCTGCACAGCACACCCTCAGAGCCTCACATGCCACGGATTTTAAGCTATTACTTTATTTCTCATTAACAGCTTCCAGGTCTTGCCCATGTTTTATTCATTTTCCAGCCAGGGCTACAGTTAGGCTTTTACTCACCTCAGCAGGACCACAAGAAGTTTCCTTCCTTATGGACAGAGAGAAAACAGAATGCTTTCAGACCTGATGGAGCTGGAGACAAGCAGCAATTAGCTGACAACAGGCTGACACGTTCTTCACCGCTCTTGCATAAAACATTGAGCTGTGCTCCTCTGGCCCACCTCAGCTTTCTAAATTTATTTATATATTTTCAGGCTAACTGCTTAGTAGCTTGGCAAACTGCCGTTTTGCAAAGGCAAATTTTCTACAGTTTTTTTTCAGGGTATGAAAGAAATAGATAAAGTCCTGAAAGCCCTTTACCTTCTTTTGACAATCCTTCAGCTCTCCTTCACTTGCAAGTCCTCCTCACTTCCTGTGAAGGGCTCATTTGTATTGTTAGCCCCATTTCTCTCAGTCTTTCTGCTCCCAAAACAAGGAAATGCTATTTTACTCCTTCAGCCTTAAATGGGTCTCTAGATAAACGTAATTAACCCATTTCTCTAGCTCACTGCTGCTCATTAGCCCTGAGTGCCTTCATCTGGCCTCCCAGGTCCCAAACAACCATTTTTGTGGATGCCACTGCACACTCTTCACTTTGAGCACTAGTTTTCTAATTCCATAGCAGAGTTCTCTGATCTTCTCCTACTTCCTTGTCTAGAGATAATTCTTCCTGATTTGTTTTTTTTTCCCATTTTGTAGCCATTCTCCCTAGTCACTCCCACCGAGAGGTGAGGGACACCACCTCTTGGAAGTGACAGCTTCCCAGAAAGTCTTGGTCTTTCTATGGTCTGCCTCAAATTTGCATGACCCAGAAGCCAGTTGAGGTTGAAGACAGTACCTTGCAGAATACCACCAGTACCCTAAATCACTAATAATCACTAAAATGCTTTTATCTTGGCAAACAAATATTAACCTATAGATTTAAAAAAATAAAAAAGGTACTTTTCTGCCTTTCTTACCACAGCTGGCTATAGTACTTCTTACACTGATATTCTGAAACATGTTGAAATCTGTATTTGCCTTAAATAATTTTGGATATAAGCTAGTTATTGTTGGGCAATGTACATGCAACTCTAGAGAGCGATAAGAGGGAGCAAATTTAAAAGAATGTCTAGCCAGTTTCAGAAACTAAGTATTTCCTATCTCATCAGAGTCCTGAGCATACCAGCACGTTACCTGGTCTGGCATGCACGTACACATACGCACACCAATAAGCCTAAACCATGAGGTCTCACCCCTAGCTTTAAATAATTGTGATGATTTGCATACAAATATCTTCCAAGCACTGGAAACAGTAATTCTCTATTAGTCTCTGCAAGAAATTCTTCTTCCACTTCTTTTTAACAGGAACTCATGTGAAGTGAGTCTGACCAATATCAGAAGTTTTTCCTGAGACATGATGCTCTTTTGTCAGCACATTGCCCAAGTGACACACAATGATGAAAGATTTGCAAATCCAGTGTCACATTTAATACCTATATACTTTTAATTGTCATTTACATTGCAAAAGTCATTAATGAAGCCTTAAGGGATGCTTCATTGTAAAGAGTAGAAGGTTTACAGATACCCTCTTCAGTCAACCTAAGCTTTATGAAGATATATGCATATATACTTTGTTTTACTTCTTACACCAATGAATAATTTCATGTTCATTTTGTGCATACTGAAAAGAATCCCCCTTTGAAGTTCTCTTTCATTAAATCAACAATTTTCTTTTCATACTATGTTTTATGTACTCTAAGATTTTCTCTTCACCATCAGTACTTTCAACCTGAGCACGGTTTTAAATTATTAGAGGCGATGCTACAAAAACCCAAACAACCAAGATTAATAGAAAGACAGTCTCTGCTATGAGAACTGTTAATTCAGTATAATGGCTGCTCTGTTCTATTTGGTTACAGTGAGAATTTATGCATACTCATCAGCAGATCTGATCTACTTTTTACACTTCTATTCAGAATTGCATGTAATTCTGATGACATGGACTCATCTATCCCTCTTTACATAAAAAAGTGTGTTGTGACCAACTTGCTATCACAGACTGACACATTTAAAATTGCACACATTATTAAGTAATAGCTTATGTATAATTTTATTTGTTTTCAGAGTTACAATGTTCATGAGATAATCATAGAGAACACATTATATATTGTTGTTAAACACATTTTTGCCACAAAAAGTTGAGAGCATTGGTAGAAAATCCTATGTCAAGTTATGTGAAAATATTTATCACCTGTAACCATAATTTCATAAAACCAATTACTTTACGTAATATTATGTCAGCAAATTCCTTCTTTTTGCAAATAATCTTTACTCTATACTTAAGCATGTTCATAGCTCAGTGCATCAAATGCTTCTCTGTGTGTGTGTGTGTGTGTGTGTGTGTTTGCAATGCACAGGAAAAATACTAGTTTACTCCTATGGTAACTGTAAATGTCAACACCACTGGACCCAAGAATGGTGAATTACAAGATCTTAATTTTAGCAAATAATCACCTTCATATTTTTCTACCTAATGCTGAACAAAACATTAATTGGTATTTACCTCCTAATGTTTACAGAACATAGACTGTATATTTCAAAGACATAATCCTTACCAACTATATACTTTTATTTTAGTGTCTATTATATAAATTAGGACTCTGTTGAATTCTTATACTGAGGAGCAAATGATAGTAACTTTATTTAAATACATGCACAGTACCGTGCACTACAGCATGATGAAGTATTATTTTTAAAATGGATGAATGAATAAATAGAAAAATAGATTTAATAAATAATTAACATTTTAAAGTCTGGATAAAAATGGGAAATCATGCATTTCAAGCAAAGTTTTCTTTTTTCCTTGTTTTTTTATGAAATCTCTGAGAACTTAAGACATGCAGAGCTGAGGAGCAGCTCACTCTGAACAAAGAACAATGTTAAGACTGCACAAAAAGTTTTGTTTGAAATTGTTTATATGCAAGACTGAAAAAACCTGCCATTCTTGGACTTCCCTTCAACATTAGACAATGCTGTGCAAACCTCAGACAAATCCCTGTAATATGATTTCTAAGCTGTTAGGAAGTCTCTCAGAGAGCTAAGGAAGTTAAAACCTGAGCAACTGCCTCACCAAAATTTATGACAAGAGATGATTGCATTCCAGATAGCAGATGACAAAAGGGTAATAGACAACAGTTTATCCTTTTCTTGAGATATTAACTTAGGAGATAAGTAAATTATGGATGGCATAAATTTATAAATTATTATAACACAAAAAATATAATTTTAATTTTCTAATATTTAGAGTTCATATCTATGTCTCAATATTTCGTGTATATGACTATGTCTATCAACTTACAAAAAAATGAAAAGTGAATATTTACTTGCAATTAATTTAATGTTTTTCCCTACCCCAACATTTGTCTGGACATTGACAATGCAATAAAAAGAACTGTAAATTTTCAGACGTGAGTCTACTCCAGTGAGTTTGATTAATTATGCATTAACCCATTTCTCTGAAGCATCCTTCACTAAATCTTTGGTGGGAAATGCACTTTAATTAGGCATAAGCTTTGGTTATTTGTGTGCATATGCACTATGCTATTGGTCAATGTGCAGAATGATTTAAAGTTTGCCATGTTACAGAGATGTATTGCTCACGAAAATAATTCTAGGGTTTCAACAAACACGGATAGCTAGTTTTGCAAGTATTATTATCTTCACTCAGCATGATCTCCTTAGTCTTATAGTTTTTGCTCAAACTTTCATCAATTTATAATCTTAAAAATTTAAACAAGAGTAATCATGATCATTTGAATACTGTGCATATTGTTAGATGTTTTCAGCAGGTACAGTTACTCATATACATAGGAGTTATCAGAATAAGATACAAGATCTTAATACTTAGTTGAATAAAAATATTCTCAAGGTAGAAAGAAAAGATAAACTAAAAATACAGGTTAATGAGACCTGTAATGATTTTACTCTGAAATAGGTCAGATTGACTATTGATGTAAAGATGTTTGATTGAAGAAATACTATTGAACCTATGGCATATGATTATTGTAGTAGAAAAAGACGAAACAGAAAAGAGAGAAATCAAATTACCCATGACATTCTCTTCCCATATTCCATGGCAGAATTAGCCCATAGATCAGTAAATGGTAACGCATGCAACAAAAAATATGCTGTATCACTTCATGTAAACATCTGCTTTCATCATGCAAAATGCCTACAAAACTGTGACAACATTTTTTTCTAGTAGCATAGTTTTACATCAGCTTAGCTACAGAACGGTTAAACCAAAATCCAAGATTTTGCAAATAGAAGATATTCTAAAACTCTTGAAAGATTTCCAGCATGAATATTCCAAAGGCCAACAAAGCTAATTGTTTTTTTTAACTAAACTACATAGGTTTATTCCTTGCTGTGGTTTCTTGTTCTTTTGATGATAGAAGAGAAAAGACCAGTTTTTGGAGGAGGTCCCATCAACATGGGAGCTTGGTTCTTGTGAGTAATTTTTATCTGGAGAAGAAAAAAGAAAAACAGAGTTATCCCTTGAGCTACTTCAGTTCCAACCATCTGAGATGCCTGAATTATCTTTATATGTAACTTACAGACCTTCTGCATTTAATCTAAGATGAAAGGAAAATACCTGGGTTCTTTTATGAATAATGTTCCATAGGCAGTAAACCAATCTATTTGTAATTGTTCTTCCACAAATAATTTAAATTACGCAGAAAAAAAATTAAAAACATAAGCAATGAAATACATGCCAATGCACAATCTTACTTTTTGAGTGTGGGATTTATTGCTTGCTATTGAGGAAGAATTTAAAAGTTGGAAAGAACATACATGCTGACAGACCAAGCTGTTGCCTATTATTAAGATAAGCCATATCTTTATATGCTTTATTTATACATCTAATCAAGCTGTACACTTTTACCACCGGACACTACTTAATTTCAAAACAGCCATTATGGACAAAACTATAAAGCTAATACACAAGAAAAGTCCAAAAATATGAACTAGCATTCTAATTTGTTAATTAATTGTTAATAGAATAGACTCAAATATTGAAAAGACCATTTAAAACACTTTGTAATACTGCTCCAAAGCCACCCGTTTTGATTTCTTTGATATAGAACTACGAATCACCTTAAATGAGACAACCTTAAAGTAGATTATGTCTGCAATTTTCTCTAATTCAAGTCTAAATTAGAGAAGACATTTTATGAATGTATGCTATGCTCAAAGCTAATTGAAAGCAATTATCAAAGTGGCATTTTGTCTGTGACTTTAAGATACATTGTAAGATAATAAATGATTCTCATTATGTAATAAAAAGGTCACATCTTGCCTTTGGGCTAGTGACGTTAAGAGTTTTTCAAAAGCAATCCGAGACATTTTCTTTAGTGAACTACGACTAATACAAGAACCATCACTTATTAAATATCAGTTGTCACCTGCATAGTACCCACATCAGAGATGGGTATTTCTTTCAAAAAGAAACACCACCTCATTAAAAACTGGAAAAATATATCTCTTAAAGTGCATACCTGACATTTTCAAGTTAAAATGAATATCCTTCACTTGTCATTCACTAATAGTAATGAAACAAAAAATGTATGTCACGTGGAGAGGCTCATTAAAATATAGATCAGGACATTTCTTCGGGTGGAAATTTACTTTACAATATAAGGAGACAGAAACACAAAAATCTCAACAGACTGTGTGTCTTGGTTTAACTCTATTAGAGCCTTTACTTTACTCTCCAAATGCTCATTTTCATGCCACCTTAGTTCATTAACTTCAAATTTCATGTGGGACCTCTTTTTGTCAACACTGTTCATTAGTATTGAATATAGCATATGGGGTTTTTTTGGCAACGTAGATTACTTTCACATGGATAATAACTCTTGCTTTCAAAGATTGGCACCAATATATTTTCTCACAATAAATTCTTCTTCAGGCATCACTTTGGAAGCCAAATCTGTAGTTGGGGTGAACTGGCATTATTCCACTGATGTCAGTACCAGCTGACGATCTGGTCCTGGAAAATTGCCTCGAGGATTTTTGCAACTTTCACATGCTTCATAAGACGTATTTTGGGGCTTGGGAGCAGTGATGATATCAACCTGATCCTGAGGATCATGACATGAAGTAATCTACAGCTGGTGTGAGTGAATTTTCCAAGTCATTAAGGGCTTCTCTTATTGCAAGATTTGGCCATGATGTGGCAGTAGGAATGCCTTTAAGTTTCCTTTCAGAGTAGTAGTAGTAATTCCATCTTAAAGTGAATAAAAGAGCAAAGCTCAAAAGACGGCTTTAGTATGAATGGGTGAGGTAATCCTGAGACCCTGTACAGATTGCATGTTGGGATAGGGCTGTTAAATGCTGCTCAGGATGAATGCAATTACATACTGAGTAAATGTTTATCATTTGTAATGTCTTTCTTGGCTTGAGCCATCTGCTTCAGAGACCATGACCTCTTCAGTATGTTGCTTCCTATCAGCTGAGGTCAGCTAACATGCCTGAACATGATTAACCACTACCATGCATTGGGATAAGTCCTATACGCCTTTCTCCAAGATATATTTTCAACTGTTATAAATTGGCACAATTTCAATGGTGTAAAATACATTTTACATTCTGAAAACACTACAATAAAGTTTAAATTAAAATACATGTTTTACTTAGGCATGGTAGCATCTGTTAACATTGCATGGGTTAACAGTGATAACCATTGATTCCTTACTTTCCTACTCTAAAAAAACCCCAAATAAATTGAAACCTCTTATTTTTGGCTGATGAAGAGATCAGTATGTTTCTGAACCATTGCACTGTTTTGCCTGAAGAAGGCTAATTTTGTCTTTCTCAAGACTCTCAGGCACTGCATTTCTGCCCTGGTCTCTCACTTCTGCTTCTGTTCTCATACTGGCAGTGCTGCCAGAGTTGGAGCTGTGAGTTTGGGTGACAAGTGTCAGTACACACTTCGAAATGGGAAGCAGCACTGAGGATCTCAGACAGAGAGATAGTGTTGTAGGTCAAAGTAGGGCAGAACATTGAAAGTGCTCTATGAGAGGACAGAAAGAGAGAGAGGGAGAGAGAGAGAGAGAGACAGAGAGAAATCTTTACTTACAAGCAACTGAGGGTTCGTTAAATTAAAAAGCCCTACTTACAGCTGTATAGACATTGTGTGTGCGTGCACATGGAGCGTCTAAAGACTAACTTTTACCATTCAGTTTCTCTTCCATTCAGCAAGCAACTTCATGTCTTTTTTAGTAGAAACACAACTATAAATATTTTAAATAAGATCCTCTTACAAAATTTTTAATGTTTCTTAGATTTACCTGTGAATCACGCACACATACACACGCACACGAGAAAAAGAGATTGCACAGATGAAAATCCAGAAAGCTAAAATCCTACCTAATGTATTTTTAGAAACTGATGATAACATACTGACAAACATACCCGTAGAAATCACTATCATATTCTGGAGAACAGTTTTTGAGATCACTTACTCAATTTTACTGAAAATATATAATAACTTGAGGGTAATATGGAGAACATTTTAAACATAAATTGAGTGCCTCAATTGCTGCTGGAACAAAAACAAAACAAACAAAGAAACAAAAAAACACCCCAAAAAATCCCAACCAACCAATAAACCCCCCCAAAACAACCCCCTCTCCCCCAAACTAACATCAACCCAAAAAAAAAAGAAAAAAAATAAAACAAAAAAGAAATTATTTGATGTACTTGGCACAAATTTATATTTAAAAATAGGCAAAATCAGGAAATAACAGAATTCCACTTAGGGGTAAGTAAGTAGCCACATGAATTGCTAAGATACCATGGATATTTGTTGTAAGCCTGATCTACAATATTCTAGGCTAAACTTAAACTGTTGAAGCCAATGACAAACCTCTTATTCACTAACTGAAGCTAAGATTTTATCCCATGAGGTTTGGTATATCTAGTAAATAGGTTTAGCAGAAAAATACTGCATTTGCAACTTTGAAATCACCTTTCCATTACTAGAAAGTATGTCCAGTGATTGTGTTCATGGGAAGGAACACTAGGTCATACTGAAAGAGCATAATTCTCAAAAGAAGAGATGATAATATCTCCCTATATGTCAATAGAAAATTTTCTGATAAAGAAACCTGAATTTTTGATACTAAAGATATTTATAAGTGCATAAACCAGGCATTGATTTGTTTCAGGAGCAGGTAAAGGTTTCAAAATGCCTTAAAGCCACATTAATACAATGTATCCACTAAATGAAAGGCAGTGAGCAACAATAATTTTAGCTTGGTAACAATATCTTTCAGGTCAGTCAGTTTTGCTTTCATTTTCCTTTTTCTGCAGCATGTGTTGATTACCTTCATGCTCCTAACTTCACAGAATGCCTAAATATTTACTATTTCAGAAGACCTGGTGCTATAAATACAGGTTCTAAAGTACTGCTCTGACAATAGGAAACTGGAAACAGAGCTAATCAGCTTTGCTTATAGTATTTCAATTAATGTTAAAGAACATCTGCTGTATGTTAAAGACAGAGGGGGGAAAACCCTGCCAGAAAAACCCCCAGCCTTATCCATCTGGATCTTTTAGTCTATGGTCACTTTTCTCCATGTTCTCAGCAGGGTTTAGATGTTGGTTGTTTTGAGAGTATGAGGGTTTTCTCACAGTCTAGATGCCCTAGTGCATTGCACTTACAGGAAATGGAGGGATGCAACACCTCTACATCACAGGAGTGCCAAATACTTTTATCTTTCCTTAGGTGATCAAGAGTGTATGGGGTATCATGATATGAATCAGACTGATAGAATGCAGGCAGTGCTGAGCAAAACTAAACTGTGGCTTTCATTATGTGGCATTTTGGACAAAATCTCTCAGATCTAGACTAGTTGTTCTAAAAGCGTTATGCAACACATCTTAAATAAATTTCCAAACAATATTATTGTGCAAAGTGCAATCAAATCTAATCAGTTTGGCATTAATTAAGCTCTAATAATATACTCTAGTCTCTCTCCTGAGTAGTGTGATCCGTTTCCCCTTCACACAGGTAGATTGGAAAACGTTATGGTGTCATCATAATTTTTAAACATACTGAGAAAATGACAGAGCTGCAAAATTAAAATAAATGATTAATGGCATTTTTTTCATGTTTTGTACTAATAGGTATCACTGAGGTTTTAAATTAATAGAGCTGTCAGCTCAGGGTTGTTACAGATCCACTGCAGAACTAAAATGGAAATTATGTATTCCACAGATACCTAAAGATGACACTTTGGAATATTTTAAATTTTAATTAGTAGGTGCAATTGTTTTCCCCCCTCCTCCCTAAAACCACTGCAAATTAATTGGCAATTAGTCACAACTAATTCTTTTCTTAACAATCTGAACTGGAAAGAAAGGTGCATTACATGTTAGAGTATTTGTCTGGGGTGCAGAAAGCACACAAGCAGTAAATTGCTTTGTCAATTACAAAAACTACTGTTGTGAAATTAAGAAAAAAATATGCATACATAAACAAAAATAATTAAAGTGCAGTGTACCTGTGACCACAAAAAATAATGCCCAGCTGCAAAATATAATGTTAAAAACTCAATAAATCAATCTGGCCTTGGAACAGAAATGTACACTGCTGCTGAAAAGGGAAAAAAATGCAGCATTTTTGTATAACACCAAGAGTCTTTTCTAGCGACTGACTTCCATTTATGGGTTAACTGCGTAGTAATTGGCTAACATTCTATTGAAATTAGCCACCATCTAGGACCCAGCTCCCCTCTGCTGTAAAGTGGCAGACACAGTAGTTCAAATGCTCTCATTATAAACAACTGAGAAGAAAATACTGGTACAGCCAGGGGCATGGAAAGAAGATACTTTAGATACAGAGTCTAGAACACAGCTCCAGCTGTTTAATGTGATGTGTGGGGTATTGGAGACAATGGATCTACATAAAAGCAAATCTGTACCTCTCTTTTAGTTTTCTCACCTAGCTCTGGCATATAGTGATTATTAATAAAAGCTTGGTTTTGTTTGCTTTAAGTTCTTGTTTCTCTCTGGATTTAACTCCAGGACAGTAGGATCTCTGTGCCCTGGCTCATCACATCTCTGGGACTAAAGGAAAAACTAGAGAGAAACCACTCATTCAAAACTTATTTTTAAGGTGCATTCAAATTATAATATTTTGAAATACTAATTTTGAGTAACATTATTCCATGACTTACTCCAAGTTTTTATATAAGTAAACAATTCTAAAAGTACTGTGTCTCAGATATCTATGAAACTGTGTTTCTGACAATCCATTATGTGAGCTCTGACTATGGGTTTTTATTTTTGTTTCTTTATTTAAGCAATATTCTTGCATCTTCTATAGACATTTCTGTCTTCTACTTTTAAGCTAGTGTTTCTAGAAGCTTGACACTCTTTCAGATATCATGCCAAGCAAGGCAGGAATAGATGAAAGAATTGAAATTGCAGTTATTTCTAATTAAGATGGAACATTGTTATAGATTTTTTCAAAACATTGCTAATAATTTATGTAGCTAAATTGAAAGATTACTTTTCTTAAAAAAAACCCCTGATGGCTAAAGCTAGAAGTTTATTGAATTAACTTGAGAGTCTTTGAAGTTTCATTACTATTAATGACCCGTTTGGAGATCAGGTGAAACCATAGATATCTTTCATGTTGCTATATTTGTCTGGGAGAGCTCTGATAGAATTTCCTCTTCAGCTAATCAGACAAGATGTTTAACATAACATTAACATTATCATCTTTCCTTCTCCCAAAGAGTCTTCTATAAAAAAAACCAGTGAAAACAATACAATTTGATGCTCAGATGCTTCATCTTATTATAAAGGAGCAGAGTGACTTCGTTAGACGCTGCAGTCTGCAGGTATTCAACATACGGAATAATTCTGGATGACAGATTTTTAGACCAAGTCACTCACATTTTTAAGTATGTACAGAAACTACAGGAGTGCATACCTGCTCTCATCTAGGGTGCTAAGCAATAGTATACTCGGTGCCTAAGCAATACATCACAAAAGATTTTAAAAGAAACACACAACAATTTGTTTACTCCTAAAATTGATCACAGGAAGGAAAAAACACAGATCATAGCTTCTGGAGAATCACTGCATTATCTACCACATCCCAAAATATTTTCTCAGAGCTCACGATATCATTTTGGAGGAGCATGGCCTCCATATGCATGAGAAGGGACAGTGTCAGCAACTCATGCTATTTGTGTGAAACTTTTTTTCCAGTCAGAAAGGAGAAGCAGCGAAGAGAAACATGTTGATTCCTTCAACAGGAAGTAAATTTCGAAGCCTGCATGTTCAGGCTGCATCCTATACATAACAGGGATTTGATTCTGAACTTGTTTTCCTGAATAGGCATAATAGAAAAGCTGGAGAATTTTGATCAGGTGGAACTTGATTTCCTGAAAAATCATTTGAAAAATACTTTCATTTATATCAAAACCTGAAGCAAACCAGAAAAGTACTTTTGAGCTTAAGTACTTGCAACCGGGGCAAGAGCTGATTCAATAGCTTCAGATTCTATGAATTTCTTTCACTTAGTCTCTGTAATATTTATAGGTCAGTCCTTAAAACTACTGAACTTAGATGAGACTGAAGTTCCCAAGATACCAAAAATAAAGTGTGTTATTTCAACTTCATAAAGGACTGTTGAAGGGGGAAATATAGCAGTCTTTTTTTTTTTTTTTTTTTTTTTTATTAACAATAACTTTCTGGCTGGAACACCAAAGAATCAAAAACCTGAGGCTCAGCTGCAGTGTCTCACTGATACACATGATCTGTGCAACCTAACAAGGTGCAGACCTCTCTCCCCTGAAACTACTGAGATGGTATATCTACAACTATATAGCTATAACTGTAGCTTTTTTCCTTCAAACAACATAGCTAGTAAACTGTTAAGTGCCTCGCCTCAGCATCCTGATGTGAAAAAAGAGGTAGCATGGGAATGTCTCCCCATGTCTCACTGCACAATGCAGGAATAGCAGCATCGTTATATATGGGCCTCAATTTCTGGTAAGAGCTAGGGAAAGAAACTTCCTAAGAGGCGAAATAAAAGGAAAGCCAAACTATCACATGTGTCCTAAGGAATTAAACTTAGGGAGTTCTTTATCTGGCCATGATGATTTTTTTTTTTTTTTTCATTAAAAATGGGTCATTAATCATTTGCTTTCATTTTGGGAGAAAAAGGCAGTTTTTTCTCTAAAACAGACAAACCCCATGATTTTTATACTGGCCTCCTTATATTGTTTTCTGAAATTTGAACTCCTTCTGGCTCAAATGGCAGACTACATAGCTGACTAAGCCTAAAGAATTATTTTGATTTTGTGGGGGTTTTGTATAGACTCTGGTTTGGATACACAACACAGATATCACCCTGGTATTTACGTGATCAAGTACGCTTTGTCTTCCAAACAAAGACTGCTGTGAAGCACAGACTCAGAAATCAAATCTTATTCTTTGGTTGAAAGAAAGCTAATATGCACCTATGTCATTATCTACGGAAGAATTCCTAGCTACTTTGTAGGGAACTTCAAGAAAATCTCTGCTGTAGTTAGAATTAGTGGGGAGGAGAGAGGTTGGACCATACATGTTTTTTACTTTATATATATACAACAATGCAAGGAGCTATTGCAACAATAATTAAGCTCCTCAGCAGAAAAAAAAAATCCTCAAAAATGAATAAAATAATGAAAAATAACATTTCGATATCTGAATTCATAGAAGTACATTGGTATAGACAAATAGTTTATGTCTTTTTTCCTCAGAAGACACAAGTACATTCAACAGCATGGTTTTCTTACACAGTGCCAAGCGTATTCTCTTAACAATGGTATAGCAAAAAGAATACGTTCCTCAGAAAAGCGTATGCCATTTCTATCCCCTTTAAAACTGGACAGCAGTAATTATCAGTAGTAATTTACTGTTTCCTCAGGACAGTAATTGAAATGTAAGAACTGTCTCTTTTTCCAGGTTTGTTCTCAATTGCACAGGCAGCTTCTGCTAGCATTATCAATCAGAGAGCAGGGATTTTGCACAGAGCAAGCATCAGGACAAAAAAAAGCACATGTTATTGCCAGCATCCTTCCATAAGTTCTCTTCTGTAATCTGGCAACTGAAAAATTACATGTCTTTCTCCTGAACAAGTAACTGCTGGGTTCAGTACTGTTGCTCTGCCCTGAGCCATCGTTGTAGAAGAGGTAAAGATAATGATATCTCTTAACTCCAAAAGGTTTTCTGCAACTAGTCTCATAAAATCTCCTCTGTTCTGCCTTCACAAAGTACGTGTTCATGTGGTTCTCCTCCCATTGCTGAATCTGAGCACCTCCCTAGAGAATGAGAATTCAGCACCCTTCACACTGTTCAGCTGTACACTATGGTGTATCCAGTAAACACGAACTATCACAACTCTCTTCTGTCATCCTAAACCATATGTTATCAGTTACACACCTATTAGCACCTTAGTGAACGTTGTCCCTTTTATTTTTTTGTGTGACTTTTAATTCTACCACAGACATAAAGCTCATAAAGTAATCCAGTACCCTTTTTTGGAAAATTACTCCCATTTGTAGTGGGGTTTCTTCCTTGTCAGAACACTGTTTTGTGATATTTACAGGCTGCAAGGCTACAGCAATTAGTCTACCTAAAACCACAGGTCTTCTTTACGGAAACAAAATTAGTAGAACTAAATATTAAAACATGTTACTATGATTACCTGGGACAGAAAATAACTTGGATTTCTTCAACCTCTTCTGCGAATGCTTGGTTAGCCTCTCTAATTATTGGAGAGAGATGAAAATGGAGAGTTCCTACAAATACACCTTTCCTTGCATTGTCTCTAAACAGTCACTGAAAGAACTTTCTCTGAGAAAGCTCCTATCCTATCCTAGCTTATCCTAACCTGTCCAGCTTGATGTTCACCTGCCCTCACTTTGTATGGGTCGGTACTGAAACAAGAAACTAATTAATTTCCTTTATTTCTCCCTTAAACTGTAAGGACTTAAAAAAATATTAGTCCTATTGCATAATTCAATCAGCACAGCTAAGACTTCAGCTTTAATGAAAACTTTCTTGATAAGAACTCTCAAAAACACAATAGAACATCTTAAATTTTTAAGACTAATATTAGCTACCTTACATATTTTAGCATCAAAACAAAGATTGAATTTTCCTCAGCAATAGAGACTCTAAATCTGACACATCATCATAAATAAATGATCATATTGGATAAAGGGATATTGAGACTGCATACTTCAAGTACCAACTTCTGAAATAAATGCCTTTTTATTCCATTCTAACCTGTGGTTGAAATCAGAATGATTTCAGAATGAAAATGCAGGGGGTATTGAAGTATATAATATCAGTTTGTGAAGATGTTATTTAAGTAAACTGAGTTAATGCCAATGAAAATGGTTGTCTTTTAAATGAAAGAGAAATATTTCTCTCAGTGAAAAAGAAGAGAAAGAAAAAAAACCAGTTGCAGTTACCGTGCAAGGAGTTTGCATCCAAGGTTCCCCATCTATCTGCATAGGCAGAGACTTGCTGGTCCTAAAGGTACAAATTTCATCATATAAGAAAAAGAAACTAGACAAAATTGATAAATGTATTTATTAAAAAGGCATATATGTGATGGCATACAGATATAACCCTGATTTACCCCTGAACTCCTATGGAGTTTCCGGTATGACTCAAAATGCTTACAGAAGTAACGCAGTCAACTTAGTAGGCTTAGTCTGATTTTCAACACACAAAGCAAAAACATGGCAAATATTCATGTATCTTGCTAGTAATACACTACCCTTTCATGGAAGAAGAGCCTGCAATTTGTGAAATAATGAGTGAATTACACAATAACTTCAGGAACAAACTTTATTAACAGAAGAGACAAATTTCTGCTATTTTTTTATAATTTAGACTATGCCAGTATATAGTATATATATTATACTACTATAAAGGAAACAAGAAATAAATTTTAGGTCTATCATCACCGCTTACTAGAACCACTGTGTCTAACTCCGACTTAGAACACTCACAGAGAATGAAGTTTGCACTATATTCAGTGTTTAACATGCCATGTTATAAATTTAAATTGTTAGCAAAGGGGCGCTGATTTCAACATAAAGATACAGACAGTATTCCCTCTCTAGTTCTGGATGCCATGTTAAGAAAAGTGTAGAAAAATGAGACAAAAGAAAAATGTACTACATTTTTGGTCTTTTCCAACCCTGTACTTCTGCATTATAATAGTTTGCATACAAGACTATTAGAAACAGCGTGGAGTAGATAAATCTAATAATGTAAAAGTTAGTCACTCATGTTGGTCAATGGGAATTCTGGTTTGGATGTTATTTGAAAACAACTAACAATTCATGGAATTATCCACTGTCACCTATGGCCATAAATGGAGGAAGGGAAGAATGTTTAATGAGCTCTCACTTTACAGTTCAGGAAGGGTTCCAACTTATTTTCTTAAAGTTTTTATTGTTGCTCTTTTGTTTTAGGCTTATAATTGTATACCTTGTGGGTTTAATAAATTTTGGAAAATTTTTCCTGAGGAATTCATCACTGACAAAGAGAGAGATGGTCAATTCTTTTTCAGTCCTTATTTAATCCAAAAGTTAGAATTATTACTTTTTCCTTGTGTTCTAATCCAAGTTTACTCTATTGTGAATGTTCTTCTCTTAAAAATGATAAAACACAATGAAATTAGAGTACACCACCATCATCGGCTCACACATACCACCAGATTTAATAACGGTGGCTTGTCAGAATTCAGTAAATAACAAATAAATTAAAAACAGAGCACTTTGACTTCCACAGATAAAAAAGTGCTTTACAATTACTAATTACATGCTACTATTCCCTGGTGTGGTACACATTATAAATGGGTTAAAATGTGACAAAATAATGCTAAATTACTTTTGGCTTGAAATTGCATGGAGTGTATGTCAACAATAAACCCCAAGATGTTCATGCCTTATTCCTTCTGCTCCAAATGCCTGACAATACTTCTTCATAGGACAAAATGGCACTTGAATACAACACGTGAAGACTGCATGTAAATACCCTCTTTTCAGTTTTTTGACACATTTAAAGAAAGGAAGATATATGGGCATAGGATATGGATGGAATATATTCATTTCATATACAAAAAATGATACTTTCATAAGAAATAATAATTATAATTATGACTGTTAAACTACAAAAGAAAGTCAGCTGGCAATATATAAAACTCTACAGTTTCACTACAACAGTGCAGAGTAAATTAAAGCTGCTGATACCTGATGACAACAGATGAGCACTGGGCAAGCCGTCTTCCAGCACTTTTCAGACCTGTGTATATCTGTCCCATCTCCATGGCTCCTTCCAGACCAACTACTTCCATAAGCTGGTCACTTAGATCTGCAAAAGTTGAAAAAAACACACATTTTGCCTCGACAGCATTTGGAAAGCAGACATATTGACCAACAAGAACGGCCAGAAGACAAGTTGATAATAAAAGATGTGGAGAACAGAATTGGCAAAAATGATTATTCCTGAGAAGAACTACAGCTTTAAGTTGGACACAATTGGGCCCTGCTGTCTCATGATTCTACAATATCCTGACCAAAATTATTCTGAAGTAGAATAATTATATCCATAGTTTATTTTAATACATGAAGACTGAAGAAATAATTTCATTATATGAGAAAATAGGAGAAATTCCTCCATTTTGGTTACCTGACTCACAGAAAATGTCATATTTACAGTTCAGAAATTTATGCTTTTTATTTTTTCAACAGATATTTAAAATCTGTTAGAAAATGTCAGTACTCCAGACCCTAAAGGATCCTCGTCTATAGAGTACTTTCCAGACAATGTGTACAGCTCTAATTCAGCCTTTATGAGCATGCATTATTATTATGACACCATTATTATTTTTTGCATTGGATCAGTGTCTTAATCAGTACACAGATGCAATGCAAAAAGAAAGAACACCTTAACTATCCACCTAGCTTTCCCAAACTTTGTAGTGCTTGTTTGCACCCAGTCATATATTTTTTTGTTTCACGTTTCTTTTTGACTAAATAGAACTCTGGCATTGAACTTCAAAAAAATTTAAATAAATATTAGTTTGCTTGACTTCAAGGAGCAAGGACAAATTCTGTCTAGAATTTCAGGTACAAACAGAAACCTAGACAGTAATAAGCAGTCAGCTTTGAGAAGCAACCAAGCAAGGTAATGAAATATTATCCCGAATCAACTAGGGTGTTTTGTATGAAATTTTTTATATGCTCCTGTGTAAATATATGTTGCCAAGACCAAATGGACAAGAAAAAGAAACATTTCTTTCTAGCTGTATAATATGTGTGTTTTATAAATTGGCTGTTAACATCAGTGTTTCCAAAAGGTACATTATTCGGTGAAGCAAAGCATTAAGCTGAAATGTTAGAGTCTTATCATCACACTGAAAAACCCAAAGAAAAGAGACCACATTACTCTGTATATTTTAAACCCCTCAACATTTAATGAAGGTAAAATTTCATGCTAACAATCATATCTATGAGGCTATTCCAAAGTTTCAACGGGAGTCTTTTCTGTTCACTTCTTTGGGCTTTCAATGGAGGTAATTAACTAAAAGAAGTACTGTGATGAGGGGAAAAAAATATTAAAAGCAAATAGGATTTATGATCTGGATTATTCAGCTTCCAGTAGAAAATCTGATACTATCCAAAGCCTTCATTTTTCTTCTTATACTTTCTTAATATTTTCTGCTATATTAATTTTCTCATCACAGTGAAATCAGTTCCATACAATATTAATGAAGAAAAAAATAAACAATATTCTTGCCCATTAAGGGAAAACAATAAGACGGTCAAAAGTTTAAAATACACAATATGATTAATACTAACTATACATTTTTATAGTTTGCATCCCTGCAGCACATGCAAGCCCAATTTTGTATGTCTGGCTTTCTATTGCCTTTTTTTTTCTTAAAATGTTTCCCATAAGTAACTCACATTTAAACTCAACTGAGATTTAAACAAATGCTGCTTTTCTTGGTAGCCACAGAGATTCAACTGGGAAAGCACTATTCATTTTCAAAAGTTAGTATATTATAAAAGCACACAGAACTTCATAGGTGTACTAAATCATTAAAATGTTTAGCCAAAGAAAACATCAAATTCCTATTCACTGGGCCATTAGAAAATTATTATTTTTTAAAAGGAAGAATAATTAAGAACAGATTTTTATTTCTGACAGCTCAGGCAACATGTGCAAGATTCAGAATAGTGACATTTGCAGGGATATATATTTGACGCATCATTTTTCAATAGCTGTGAGATTAGTGCCAGTAGCAGCAGGTAACTAAGGGCCAAATCCTGCCCTTTGATCTATAAGAACACTTCTCAAAAAAATTGATGTATTAAACATCGGAAGATGGAACTGAACAATACTCTCATCTACGAAGAAAGTGAAGCCCTTTCAAAAACTTCACATTTGCAGTGGCACATTCCCAAAGTGGAGTTATTTTAGGCCAAATATGAGTATTTTTAGAATCAAGCTTAAATTAGACATAACTTTCCTTCACAAGCAGTAAAAGCTAAAGCAAATGTAACATGCAATTATTGACTGCATTAGTTCACACTCCTGCCCTTGCTAATATATTTGACCTGATGCTTTTACATAGTCATATCCATTTCAACAAATCCTTGAGATATACTGACTTTGATAAGAGCTCGAGTGAAAAGTGGAAAAGGGAGTGTGTCTATTTCAGTCCCATTCTTCAATGACTTTACATGGCTATAGATACAATGGTTGAATATAAAGGGTCAAGACATCAACAAATGGTTGATATTTCTTCTTAAAAGGTCTCCACCAAAGACTGAAAGAGCCTAAGCTCTGTTAAAGGAGATCTGATCTTCTATTAAATTAAAAGATAGGAAAGGGGAAGTCATTCTTCATTCTGGTGGAAGTTCATCACTGATTTTTCAGAAAGATCGGTGCGAGCCTCTGTACTGCTCAACATATACCCCAAAATAATCTGGAAATAGAAGTAGGTAGTGAATACTGAGGATTCAGCAAAGGAAAAACAAAACCCAATTACAAAAAAAAGCTTAGGAATTTTACAGTACTGAGTAATGGGGTTTTACAAAGGCAGAAAGTTCAATATATGTAACTTAACATCCATGAGGAGAAAGAGAGCTCTCTACAGATACGCAGATTGTTATATACCTATACGTAACATTTGGAAATAAATATGGTGTGTGTCTCCATGTGTATATGCTTATTTTTCTGGACTACAATTGATAACGTCATGCAGGAATGAATATTGTGAAGTTACCGTGGCAAGTTCTATGAAAATATCAGGTCAATGCTCAATTCAAGATGATCAAATATTACAATTGGTACATCCATAAAGCATGCAATTTGTAGTTTCAGTTCACTCAGCAATGCAGAGGAAGAAAAATAACTGGAAATGACAGATGAACAAATGTGGTAACAAATATGGAGCAACTTCTGTATGAAAATAAAGTAGACTAGTAGCCTTCCAGAAGTAAGGAGATGAATGGAGGAAAGATGAGAAAATAATAAGTGCAATGCAGTAGGTGAAGACAGTAATGTAATTTAGTATTTCTCGAAATGCAAGAACCAAGGAGTTTCATAGTGTTTCTAGACAAGCAGGAAATCCTTTTTACATAGTACTTTGTTATGCCATGAGGCCACACTAGACTCTGAAATTACTTAAATCAAAAATGATACATATTCGGTAGGATATCTTAACAGAAAAGAATCACAATAAGTTTGCACTTCTATGCTTTATTTCTAACACAGGTTGCTGTTAGAGGTCAGACTGAGCTACACAAACTTGTGGGTTGATCTAGTATCACTATTCTTGTTGACTTCTTATACTTCTTATAAATTGTAGTCAAAAATAATGAATGCTGCTGCTCACTAAACATCACTCGTCACTTCAAATAGTTTATAATGTGGACTCTTCTATGACATGTATCCCTATTGTGTTTGCGACCTCATTGAGAAAGTCACTCTTTTAGATCCTCAAATTATATTAAGTTACAGACTCGTGTGCATCTGTGTCTCTACCAACTATAAAGCAAAAAATGTATCCCCTTTTAGGGATGTGTTTCTTTCTCACATTTCTTCTGCATCCTACAGATTTTATGCTAAAGAGAAATAACTGGTGATTGCAACAATAAAATTCTCCAATGCATGCTTCACCTGTTATAACTAGTTTTAAAAAGTTTAGGTTTAGGAAATTAAGGTTAGATTTTCAAGAAGAATTTCACAGCCAACAGTGAACAAAAGCAACTATCAGATATCGAGAGGTTTTTCTTTCTAACCAGTTCATTTAGTTGCCTAAAGGAGAGCTGAAGTCTCATAGGTAAGCTATCACGTAGAGCATCTCAGTATTAGTCCATTAGGAAAGTGTTTTCTGACTGGTGCCTTGGGGTTCCCGAGTCCGTTTGTTCTACTTTGAGCTCTGTGAAAGAGCTGAAGGCTCTCGCTTGTTTTCTATGTGAATGAGCCATTAGAGTGTGTGGGAATGTTTTCACAGCAACACGTCTCTCCTGCCTCTTCCACAAACCAAAGTACTTCACGTGTCTCCTCATATTAGCCCTGTCAGTAAACAAAGCCAGCTCTCCCAGGGAGCACTACTGTCAGCAGACAGTGACTAGCATGCAGAGGGGGATCTGACCCCTTGCACTCATTCCTGATGGGGAGATAAAGTCACTAGGGAGCTGACTGCCCATTTCTTCCCATAAGGCAGCAGAAGAAAGAGAAGTTCAAACAGAAACTTGCACAAGTGGCAGACAAAACATTGTATGTGACTATAAGCCCTTTATAGCCCTTCCCAAGGCATGAAGAAACACACTTTAAGACTTTAAAGTTTCCTAATGAGTATACGTTATCCATTATCTTGGCATTAGCTGAATGCTTCAATATTCAAAGTGAACACACAAGAGAAAAACACATTTGGAATTCATCTATGAAGATAAAGCAAGGAAAGCAAAATGGGGTAGGGGGTGGGTGGGAAGAAACATGGTGTGATTAGAAAAACTGATTTACATAGAGAACTTTCCCTCTGTAATGGAACTGGTTTTGATATCTAATTTATCTTTGCAATATATAAATATTGTTGTCCTGGCAAGAGATTGAATGACTCTATTATAACTTGGGGTTACTGCACTCACTCAGGCACATTTGCATAAAAACACTGTTGGTCAGTGGTAAATCTGTCTCTGGCAGCAGTTTGTCTTCGAAGAGAAGGGGCTCCATAGCTTACTAAATGTAATCAAACCCTAGTAATCATCACGCTGCAAATTTTTTGGTTCCAGTTAAAATATTGGATAACAATTTGAAAGCTGGTATGATGCCAGAGGATCCTTGAAAAACTCCCAAGCACAATGCCCTGCACCACATGAATGCTTCAGTATCTTCCTAGAACACAGCGTGTATTAAATCTCCAGTTACCCATTATGCAGGAATGTGAGGTTGCTTCCATATGCAGTGATAGGGACTGTTGTAAAAAAATGCTAGAAATGTGTTTACTGTCACAATATTTTCCTGATTTTAAATGAACACCTTTTTCTAAATTCCTGGTTACAAAAAAATCAGTATAACCTCTGCAATCTCTTCATCCTGGGTTTTGTTATGTCTTCCTTTAGAGAAGCTACCTGAAGTAACATATGCCTCAACATTTATAACTGTTTATATCAGAGTTATATCTCAAGGTCCAGATGATGTCAATGCTTTGTTTGGTTACTGATTCGCAGACATATACAAAAGACAGTTCTCCTATCCAAGAATTTATAGACAAATAAAACAGACAAAGCATTGGGGAAAAATAATGTTATTATGTCCATTTTACAAAGTGAAAATTGTACACAGACATGTTTAGGTCCTGGAAAACATTTGTTCTCATATTCAGCCGAATATATTGTGTGTAGACCCACAAGAGTCATAATATTATTCCTACCACATAAAGTTAAGTACAAGAGTTTTCAGAACTGACCTGGCCAAGATCACACGTGAATTTTGGAGCAGAGACAGGAAATAAATCAGCAAATCCTGAATTTCAACATTCTGTTATCAAAAGTCTCCCTCTTAATGTTGACTTCAAGGATATCTATCAAGTCCTATATCTATGGTATGTCACCCAGTTTTGAGTATTTTGTGTTGCTGAGTTTGCTTGTAAACATTAAAATCTCAGGTGGATCCATACATCTATTTCATGCCAGTATTGATTCTCTAGCCTTTATTCCTGTCTTCATATTTTGTTTTCCTAATTTTAAAACAAAGCAAAACAAGCTAAACCTGTCTCTTAGTGTGAAGGAAGATATATCACTGGTGTAATTCTCACCCTGGAGAGATACTCAGATATGGTGATAATAAATTAAGCAGGTATTTTATATACATAAAACCACATAAAAATGCATACACATTTTATACCTCTGTGGACATACACAAATGATATATATTACCCACATTTAAGCATATGTGAGAAATTCAGTAGAATTTTGCTCCAGCATCAGAATTGATGGTGCATTTAATAGCCCTAATGGGATAACGGGGTAAGATGCAAAAGTGCTAGTTTTGTCACTTGAAATGAATGCAATCAATAAAATTTAGTGGCATAACTCTTACTGATTTCAGTGGAACCCGAATTTCACTCAGTATCATATCTTGCATCAGCCTAGCACAGAGGCTCTATCCTCAGATGGAATCATTTAACAGACACAGCTTAGCCTACTACAGTGTAATGGATTTTTTTTCTGTGTACACAGTCATCTCCCAATTCTCATTAATCACAGAATGACAAATTTCCCCCAAAAAACCAGAAGGACAAACAAAGAAGAATCAGTCCGTATAATGAAATATTTTATGAAACTTTTTAAAGTGAACAGAAGGCCTTTGTAAAACTTTTCCTTAAGTGAACTTTTCTCCCCAGCTAAGTGGGGGGAAGGAGAGGAGAGTTCTTCATAGAAACTTTTTTGAATAAAGGTAAAAGAAGGAAAAAAAACTCAACAACAACAACAAAAAAAACAACCCACCCCAGAGTATTCAAATAAAATCACTTCCACTCAGAAAGTACTCCCAAATACCAGCATTCAGATGTTCAAAATTTGAAACAAGAGATCTCATCTTCCAGTTTGGGAGATCATTATGTATAAGTCTTTTATGGTAAAGGTTGGCAGACAAAATGTATTCTTTTTTAATGGATTTTTTCTTTTAATAGTTTGAGGTACAATTGCACTGAACATTCTGCTGCACTAAAAGGCCCCCCATTATTTTAATCTGTATTCTTTTAAAAGTTATTTGTTCAAAAGGATTTCACTGTGTTACTCTTATACCCCCTTCATCTAAGAGAACAAAAGCTGTTCTATGAAAGGAGTCTAAACTTGGACAACCGTAAAAAAAAAAAAAAAAGCAAAGTTCCTCTCTGTTTTTATCAAATTTGATTGCTGCAGCTGTTCCCAGTTTCTGTATTTTAAAAATAGCCTTATTCAGTGCCTTGTTGGCTAAAGGCCAGAGTACCATTAGAACATGCTGTACGGAAAACCTCTATTCAGTTACAGATACAGAAATATATTTAAGATCAGTGGGGGTCATCTGCAGCAAACACTTGTATGGGGAAAATGGAATTTTAATGTGCTTGGACTGCTCACCACTTTTAACAGATATTTAAGAACTCCAAACCAGATATCTTCCTATTTGTATTGGTACTATTATATTACTGAGCATCAGGTACGATACAATATGAGCAAGTCAAGATCATTTCAACTAACAAAAATAGATCTAATTCTCAAATTACTCGTTAGTAGTTCTGGCATTCACTTTAAATGGCTCCTAGTACTACTGGATATTTGATTAGCCTATAAAAATGCCACAGACTAGAAAAGAAAAATACAGTAATATTTATGGAAATGTAGAATCTGATCAATGAAAACCAGCTTTGATTTGTATATTTCCAGGAGAACTAGTACTAACAGGGTATAAATGTTCTCTTTCTGCAGGGTAGCAAACTCTATTAACAGCATTATCCCTATATTTATTCACCAAAGAGTTTTTTAATCATCTGCCAGAAAGAAATATTCATTCCATTTATGTGAGTATTAAAACTCCTTTTGATTAAGGTGGTAGTGACTTTAGTCCAGGAGTTCAGAAAACCCCAAAGATGATCTTCATTTCTCTTCCTCTTCATGAGAACCAATTCCATTTTCTTCCTCTACCATGCTAGTATTCCATGGTGTTTGGTGATCTCACTATGCAGAGTGGATACCAGTTTGAACAAAAGCATTATTTATTTATTAACCAAGAAGTTAACTCAGGAAAATATTCTGAACATCAGTGAGATATCTCATAGATTACTTCTCATCGTTTATGATGGGGTAAAATGTCTGCCTTAAAGCATTCAAAATTAGGTAGGTGGGGAAGAGCCTTCAGCATGATAAAGTTGCCCAAGGTAGTTTGGAGAGGTACTAACAGGAAAGGAAACATAGCAGTGAAGGCATTAATATGGTCTATTGAGCTTGCTGATACTCCAAGTTTTCAGTGGCTGGTTTGCTTCCTAAGCTTCTTTGCCCTCACTCTTTGTACCTGGGTTATTTTAATTAAATAAATACTACAATCATACTTTGGATTGCACTTTCAATTACATTGTTCAGACCTTCTCTTTGTACAGAAGGAGCATCAGACAATTGAATGAACTCAAGTCCAGTGAACCCTGGGGCAGCTATTTGTAAGTCAATCAGACAATCTTCCTAAACTCCCTGCAGTCCACAAAGTTAAAGAAGCTTTGATTCAGTTTCCCGCTAAACTAAATGTATTTGGTGTTGTCTGAGGCAGCCTAGGATTTCCAGGACATTCCCAATGGGCTGACAAGCCTGACAAAGGAGAAACAGAAGAAGCAGATGAAAGGATGGTATCTTGAGAGGAACTCTAATGGTGCTAAGAAGTCATATATGGAGAATTGACGAAAGGCTTAGTTTTCATCTGACAGTGATTCAGAGACAGAGTTTAAGACATCTGGTTTTCTGGAGAAGCATGTTTTTCTCTCTTGTCACCAAGAGGAATTTTGGGAGACAAGTTAGCACACTTGGACAACTTAGGAATTCTGCTAAATCTACAACTCAAAACTACCATGTGTTGGCTTCTCTGTAGCGGCTAAGGCCTGAAGAAGTGATACACCCTCTACTTACTCATTGTTTGATGGGCAACAAGTTTGCTTGATAGCTCCAGGACTGAGCTCCAAATACATGAGCAGATTTTCCCAGGGCTTTTCCTTGCATTTGTTCTGTTCTCACTACCTGTCATTGTGGGATTTGGTCTCTGCTATCTAATCTAGTTACATACAGAGAATTGCCGTTATTTTTCTTCCTATCTGAACTACACACATTGCTAAATATTCAGGTTTTTTTATACTGTTACTGGTTTACGAAAAGACAGATCTGGGAAACACCGAAACCTTTGTTATTGGAGAAAGCAAACGTAGTAGTAGTAGTAGTAGTGCTGCAAGAAAATGTCTTTGATGTGCTTTACATGGAATGACATTTCAAAGGACCACAAAGAAAGCAAAAAATAAATTTCTTATTATACCTTTCAATATCTTAAGTATTAGTGACTGACATAAAGGTATTTTTCAATATCTTTTCTCAACAGTTACTCACAACACATATAGGAAGAAAAGGTATTTCCATATCTATGATCAAGTACAGAACAGTTCCAAATTTTACTCAAGGGCAAAAGGACCAAAGTCAGTGACAAGTATCACAGTAGCAAGACTCATGTTATTTTTCGTGATCTAGTCCTGAACAGTATCTCACAGAAAAAAAAACAAAACTTAATTTCATTCTAAACAAGAAAAGACTACTTACAAGCAAAATCACATCAGTTACAATTTATTTTTTACTTTATTCTGCCACAAAAGGAAAGCCACAATGTTTCACTAAAAAAATGATCTGAGCACACACTATTCAGTTTTAACACGACTCATGATGTTTCAGGTATCTGAGAAATACACAAGCAAAGTCCTTGCCCAGAGCTAACTCCTCCCACAATCCTGTGCTGAAAAGCTATACTGAAATGTGGAGCCTTACTGAAGTTGTCTTTAGAGGGATTGGACATGGTAAGAAAAAATATATTTTCAAGGATTTCAATGCAAAATAGGAGACCTATAAAACTAACAAAACTATTCTCATCTTATTTTGATTGTCTTTTTTCACTCTTATTTTTTTTCCGAATTACGAAGGATAAGAGAATGTACATGAGAAACAGATAAGGAGATCAGCGTTGTCTCTGAGACAAATTTTTAAAGAACCTTAATGTTGTTGTCTGCCCAACAAACCATCTCAGCATGAATATTCAGTAATATCCAAAGGACTACATGCGTGTTTCAAGCATGACTGTTAGGTGCTCTCTTTATACAGGCCTATTGCTATGGTAACTACTTTATGGCACATGCTTTCAGAATGCTAATTATAAAGCAATATAAATAAGGTTGCGTACAACAAGCAAGCTCCCATTTACATATTTCTAGCATCTGAAAATTCAGCCTTACACGTGTAATATGATGAAAAATATTTTTCAAAATCAATCACACATTATTATAATTCATACATTGTAATGTTATCTTCATTTTCTTTTCCATAACATTACTTTGCACTAGGATCAGCAGCACGAGGGGAATGCAACATACTGAGGGAATTAAAGAAAGCAGAAGATGCAGGTGCACTAATAAATGGGTGGCCTTTGGAGTACAGTATTTATGTGTGCTGTGCCGAGCTAAACAGAAACCTAAACGTTACACATAAGAAGTGGTACAACAAGAACATCTGTGTTGGGGAACTGAACTGGCATGGCTGACACCTCCAGTGCCAGGTGCAAAGGACATTTCAGTACAGCTTGAGTGATTTTGACTGTTAGCATCTGTATATATCAGATTATCTCTTCTTTTCCCTCCATATTCCACTAGAGTATTTGTATTATATATCTGGCTTTAGATTCTAGCACAGCAAAAGACAGGTTTCAGTCCTTCAATTCCTGGATCTTAGCCACAGACTTTTTTTTTTTTTTTTTTTCATTTCGGTCTTGCTTTTCATAGAAGCATAAAGCCAGAGTGACTAGTAATTTCTAAATGTATGGTTGAGGAAACTGAGCATTTTTCCCCAGGAAAGAAAGAACCATTAAAGGAAGAACTTTACCTTTGATCTATTTAAAGTTGATCAAATACCTGTAGAAAAAGCTTTTCCTCTCTAAAATACTAAAGTTGGATTGAAACTCCACATTTCAACATCCATTCTTCTGGGAAATTCTAGATTTTTGTGTAAATTCTCAAAATAGTATAAAAAATTTTATTTCAAGTGACATACCTGATTCATACAAATATTGATAGTATTTGGTAGAAGACTTGAAATGAACAAATGAGACAGCTGATTGAAATGGTAGGAAATGCAAAACTAGTTACTTGTGATGTATTCATTTAAGTCCAAATCTAATAATCCTCAAAATATTTGAGATTCCAGCAGAGTCCATTGAGACCATGACCTACCGTACTAAGTGGCTCAGGCTTAATCTTTTATTTCTTAATTAGGCAAAGATTTCAGGAATCAATTGTTGTTTAAAGCTGAAAACCTATAAAAACTACCAGTGGTAATGTTAGTTCAGGTGGAAGTCAACGGCCCATTCACCATTACCATGACACCAACAAAATTTGAAACTGTTCCCAAGAAAGGATTGTAAAGAGATGGGGAAAAAAAAAGGGAAAAAAAAAATATGCATAGTGCTTGCATTCTGGAAGAATCTACTCATGTTGGTGCACTATTAACGAGTCTGAAACACAGCTCTCAAGGTTTTATTTGTCCAGCACAACAAGCCCTACATTCCCATTCAAGACAGGAACAAAACATTGTCAATAGTAAAACAGGACATAATGAGCTTTGAAGGAATTTCTTCAAAAAACTGTTTCTTTCTCTTGGCAATTCCAAATCACCTCCTTCCATCCCCAGCCACTGTTAAAACCCTTTGAACATGTCTAATAAATAATCTAAAAAAGGAAAGGACAAATTATTTAAGTCTACACTTCCCTGGGAATTGGGAGTTTGTTTCACCACATTGTAAATTATCTTTCCTAACTTCTAATAAGGTGTGACAAAAATGCAATAAATACAAATAAATCCACAGGGAAGAGATGCAAAAAAAATTACAAAAGCTTGATGTAAAAAAAAAAAAAGAAAAATGAAAAAGCTATAACGAATTTGCAATCCCTAGTCACTCATCTTTTCTTGTTACTTCAGTTCTAATGCCAAATTCCTTCATTATTTTTTGACCCGATATGAAACACCATCTGGCAAAAGCATGTTGCAATTCTAAATAAATGAAATAATTGGATGGTTGCTTTAAAATATCTTTCATAAATAAGTACTATTATACATCAGCAAAGCTCACTTCATTGCGTTTCTGAGCTCTGATGCTGTGCTGTGACTTTCTGTCTGCCTAGAGGACCTGGGGTTCCCAAGCAGTCTCGCATTTAGTGTTAGGCTGTCATGAGCCTGATGAGCTTCCACAGTCACAGAGTATCATATACATATCTCCATATGTTTGATTTGTATGACTTGTATACATTATTATGGTTATTATTGCTACTACTGTTAGACAAGGGTAACACCACAGACTCATACGAATCATTGCCCTGATGATGAGATCACAGCCTGAGGGTCCTGATGGATCTGCAGCAACAGATTACAAACCATATGGCTGACGTGGTTATCTCATAATAAACCAAATGGCTGTGGGTATTCAGGAGCCATTTCAAAAGTGGATCAGATGTCACTGTCATAAGATATCTAATCACACTTCAAAATGTCTTCAGAATAATTTTGGCCAGCCAATTACTTTCAATCTACTACCACAAATGTTTTAAGGTCTGAGGAGATCATCCTATTGCTGGAGTCCTACAGATGTATTTCTGCGTCCACACAGACCCTTTCACTAGGCTGGGGGATCTTCTGCAGAGTGCACACCTCCCTAGGCATACATCATGGGAGGAATCAGGTTATAGGAGACAGAGAAGTCATTGATTAATTGGATGTATGTTACCACGTTGCTCCTCAACAAGTTATGACAAGCGCGGAGTAACGGCGAAAAATAAAATATTTGTTAGTGATGAAAAGTGGTGTACAAAACAGCAGTTGATCATGAGCAAACATTTTGCAGCTATAAAGACCCAGCTGCTTTGGCTGACTAAAATGGAAAGGAACAATGCTTTAGGGGTTGTGAAAGAAGATGTCACAACTGATGGTTTATATAGAAAAAAAGACTTCTGTTCAAAGCATTAGTACTCATAGTCCTTTTTTCATAACAAATCGAATTTCCTTGAGTCAAGAATCCTAGGTAAGTATGGCATGCACTAAATGAAAACATGTTCACAGCTGTTGAAACCAGTTTATTCTGAATGCCTGCTTTGTCTTTCATTAAATATTCATTTATTGATATTAGACTTATGAAAAATTTAACATAATTTTAATCCTCCCATATATGAATAGGAGAAATTAAAGGAAAAGTGAGTTCATCCAGGTTTATAGGTGTGTGTGATACAAATTGTGACATTTCCAGAAAATGACAACAACATCAGGAATCCAGGAGAAAAAAATGTCGTATGCATCACCTAAATATTTAACTACAATATCAGCTTATGTTAATCATATTTCAAGAGTTGGGTTAAACATGCTGTAATTGTGCCATCGACCCACATGAATCAAACCTTTATTTAATAACTGTAAAAGCTGCCATTTGCTACTTTTAAGATATCTAATTTCTACGGCCTTTACTCGATAATGGTCACTAGAGTTACAAAATGCTAAAAATAACAATGTTTTTGAAAATCTTGTTTGAGTTCTTACTGCAGAAGCTGAAACATCTGTAACAGTATGGCAGTTATCAGCTTCTTGTAAATTCTGGCAATGTTCATTTGAAAAGGCTTTACAAATACAAGTAAAAACATTAGTGTTTTGACTACTTGCAAGAAACTGGTATGTATACAATTAATATAAAGGGAACTGCCAAGTCAATCTGAGCTTAAAATTCAGGGGCTGGTGTTATTTTTATTTTATTTATTTTTGAATTTGTAAAAATCCCCAAGCTGTTGCAAAACCTAATACCAATTGAACATTCCAGGTACTCCATTTTAATTAATAGAAACATATTGTGTAATTCAACATATACACTAAATAATAAACAAGCAAGAGCAGAAACATCCTTATACAGTTAACATATGAAAAAAACCCCAAGATTCCTCATCCTAATTTATGCAAGGAAAAAATCAAACGAAATCAGACTCTAAAAGCAAGTGTTCTCTCAATAGCAAGCATAAAGTTCAACGAAAGTTTGACTCAACCCATATTCAGATATAATGAGAACTGGACCCAGTCCTAAATCTACTGAATAAAGGGAAAAGTATCCTCTCAGAATAAAATAAAATTAATCAATGCTATTTTGTCTATAGCATGAAAAACAAACAAAACCAAAGAGGAAGATAAAAGGAAAGCAGTGAGGGACAACAGAGTTAATGGCTAAGTTTTGAGATATTTTTTCTCCATCATATGTTTTCTTCCAAAATATCCTGGAATATGGCATTGCCAATGCTAATTCCCAGTGCTTAAACAGTTCTTTATATCATCAAAGCACAGTATACACACTGAAGTTCATGGCACTTACCACGGAAAATAAAATGTACAACACTATATGAAGTCCAGAAAACTGTGGCCTTCACAAGAGGACTGAATTAAGGTTAGACTGCCTGAACATTGGCCCTTTCTATATTTTGAGTTCTAACTCTGTAGCCTTTATTGTTCTTTTAACTTACTTTTTATGTTCAGTGTACATAAAACATAAAAACAGAGTAAATTCAGAGAATTTTCCACATTCATGTACAATAAAATTTTTATATAAATTTTGTGCTTATCTAATCCCACTACTTGTAATTTCTTTTCAATTACATTTTAGTCTTTTAATTGGCAAAAGCTGTTGTTTAAAAATTTAACTGAAGCTTTATCAAACTGAAAATACATTTTGCTGAGCTCCCACTACAGATTTTCCTGTTGCAGTATTTCAGCTGTAAAGACTAAGACAGACTGTTTTTCGCATTTCACAAACTAGGACCACATTTTGACGTTGTATCATAGGAGTCATGACTACTGCTAATAATATGAAGTACAGATCTTTATCTGGGATCTGCTCCAAAGCCTGCCAGTTCTGTGGGAATAAAATAACCACCATGTGTTTGGTATCTTAACTTCCTAAACTGATGCAATATCAGATGAGCTGTGTAAGAAATTATTGCTTAAACACTTTCATTTTATTTTTATCTATATATTAATCACAGAGTGACAAAGATGGAGAAAAGACAGGGATTTCAAATTTCATTCAGCTCACCCATATAACTGCTATTTAGCTATATGAAAAACTGCTATGCAACTATATAAAGCCACTATATCTCATTTACATTCCTGGTCCAATTGTACCTATTGAATTAAAAGAACTATTTAGAGTTGCTATATGTCTGCATTCTTCTGGATCTTGTGGGAATGGGAAAACCTTAATTCATATACCTTCTCACAAAATTTTCATACTCTGGTTTCATATGTGAAATCAGTGATGAGTCATGATCACCAACAAAACCCTGAGCATATTGCAAGCTCTCCAGGGCATGGACTGCTTTTTTTGTTTGTTCCCTGTAATTCCACTATCTGATTAGGCTCCTTAGGAGGTACTGGAATATACATAAATAATAAGCAAGAGGAGACAATTAAAAAAAAAATAATTGCTACTATTAATCTATGAGATTAAGATGTAAACTACCCACTTTGCATTCACTTTGCTGACTCCCAAGGGAGGTCTGGCAAAGAGAGTGTGCGTACTGGGCCCTGTCACTGAGCAGTGTTGCCTCCCCAGTTCAGCAGAAATTCCACCCCAGCACAGACTGATGATTCACTTTGTGTTTTCCTCAGCTAACTTGAGAAGTGTTCCTCTCTTCAGGTCAGTCACTCAGCCTTCTTGCAAATGTCAGCTTACTGTTCACAACCATTTTTCCATTCACAGGGGTTTTAATAGGCATGAATGAGGACAGTTATGAAGGAAATTCACAGTGTAATGGAAAGCCTAGGAACTCAGTTACTAATTGGGCATCCAGGCTTCACATCGTTTCCAAGCCGACTAGCTCTTGCTCATTTGAACAATGCCAGTGATCTCTTTCTAGGCTGACCATCACAAAGCCACTTGCACACAGTAGCATGGCTTTTCTCTGAGCTTGTGAGTGTGCCTGCAGCTCAATAGGACTATTGACATGAACAGATGTTACTCGATGTGAACACTGGTTGCAGAATTAAGCCTGTCCTTGCTCTTCCTCTTGCTACAAACATCAGCTGCTCAGACATCCAGGCTTTTTTTTTTAATGGCTTTTTGCCATCCACAAAGCATGCAAAATGACAACTTTTGTAATTAAAAAAATAAGAAATAAAAAATCCCCCTATATTCCATTAGCACTCATACGTACTAACGGTTACATACTTCTCCATATACTTTCTTGCAGGGATGGTGATAAGAAATTAAAGTCCATTTAGTTGTTTGTCACAATATTTTTTGGCCTTCACAGATAAACAGAAACCTTGATCTTTCACTTGAAAATATATATTTGAGTAGATATGGAAGGATGTCAGACCAATATTGAATTTTTACTTTCAAACCATGCAACAAAAGCTAATGAGTCTACAGATTGTGTTTGGCTTGATACAATTTTTTTTCGTCCTAACACTATTTTTTTCTATACCAAACTAAATATGTCTTTTAGAAGTATGTAAAACAGTCTTAACCAAGGGGAAACACCCTCTAAGAATTATTAGACAGACACTTAACTGTAATGTTTATAAAATTTTAACATTAAATATCTCATAATATTTCTTTATCTAACTATGCTTCTCAGTTTTTACTAAATTGGGACTGTTACAACCTAAATCCACTTTTGGTGTAAGAAAGATACTCCAACTTAAGACCTGAAATTATTGGTGTTAACACTTGCTTGTGGAAATAAACTACAAATTTGGAAATGGACAATAATAGTAATAATAATGCTTTCCATACTTCTTACTTAAAAACTGAAGGCATTTTATTTAGCTTTTTACTTTTGTATGATGGCGAAAAGCGATCATTGATATTAGTATCCTTTCAAACATTTATATTTTTAAATCTCTCCAAGTTGATTCTGTGCTGAAAGCACAGCTGAGGCCCACAAATAAGTTAGAAAAGGTATAAAAAGATCCTTTGAAAATGAAAAAGAAAAATACCTGAAAAGAGCTAGCTTCACAAGTAGCAACTATACAACCAGGTTTAAAGACCAAATCAGGCTTGTGGGGCTTGTTTTTGTTTGTGTAGTGTTTCCTTTTCTGTGTTATATAAAAATCTTCAGTTATTTTTCTTTGTTGCAAACTGTGAACCCAGTAGCCTAGGAATAAAGATCTGGGAGGAAAACTTTATGGGAAATACATTTCAGATACAGCTGGACCAGGTGGTCCAATCTGCCAGTTTACAACTAATTGGCAAACCATTTGCTCTTCTTCAGACCTCTGGTACATCACCTGTTCTAATGCCTTGTCAGAATTATGGCAAGTGGATCCACAATCTATTCTGACAGTTATTTAAGAACCCTTGACTGAACATCATCTGTCCCTGCTGATTTATGTGTATATTTAGGGGTCTTTAGGTATCCTCTTATTTCAATATCACTCATTTTAAATGATTTTCATAACACGTTAACTCGCTTTCTTCTATGTTTACGTACTGAAAAAGAAAACAATCCTGAAGACACAGTGAAGAAGGAGACGAAAAAATCCCTGCAAACCCCTCAGAACAAATCTTGATGAGTATTTCCAAAAAACCCTAGGTTCCCTGCTTCTTCTTGGTGAGTACCAAAACATACTAAATGGATGCAGATGCATGGTTATCCCATCTAACAGAGAAAAGTGGTTATTCCTGTTTAGCAGGTACAGCCACATTTATCAACAAATGAAGGAATTTGGAGCACTCCCTCTCCCCTTCCCTTCTCCTTTTATGCCCACAAATTACTAACAAGGGAAACAAACCCAAGAGTAACAATACTTTCTTAAGTACCAGACGTGAGACTCTAGCCATAATTTATGCAGCAAAAAACAGGATAAAAAGATTCAGAATGAAAAACCAACTTCTCTCAACCCAGACACTTAATACCCATGACCATCTCCTATGGTAAAGCATATATCAGCCTTATTTTTTGTCTACTAGTTAGTTCAGATTTCTTATATCATCACTTTTCACTTCTTCTAGAAAGTGTAAGTATTTTCTGGCCAAGTATCTTCCATTAGCAATATCGGTAACATATATTTACTTTTCCTTTTTTTCTTATTTCTTCTTAATTTCTTCATTCTCTCAGCTTATGGAGAACCATGCTGGTACTCCTAGTACCAGAACTGCCATCTGTTATGCCTTTATTATTGTATCACTCATTTTATGCCATTTTCCATGTCCTGCCACCTCTTACTAACACTGCTTACTGGATACTGGCATTTAATATCAGAGCATCTCCTTTTAAAATGAAGTATATTTAAATTTTTTACTGGTTTACTGGTTTATTCACTATTGTAACAGGTTGCAATCTACTGCATATAAATGCTAGCACCTCAGTTCAGGGGACACTGAAGGGGAAGGAGCTGAGTGTATCCAACTCTTCTATAGACACACACCCAAGCTCCCTGTCTCATCGAGAAGGAGACCTACCTCCATTAAGTCTCCCTCCATTGGCTGTATAGGAAAGAAGCAAGTGTTAAACACTCCCTTCCACTTAGGATGTGATTCTTTAACCATATTGCAAGGTGAGAAATGATGAACCAAGGTTGTCTTTTATTAGGAAAGAGAATTATAGCCACAACAGCAGTACTGACTGCTTAGCTCCTGGTAGTAGGTGATACCCTTAGGGTTTAAGCCATACAGAAGAGAGTTTTCCCAGCACATTGGAGGACCATCAATGTGTAAGAAGAACAAAAATGTTCATGGGGTTATAAGGAAAGCAAGAAAAAGTATTCCTGAAAACAGAAAACATGGATTCAGCTTGTGAGAGTGGAGTACCCAGACACCTTTCCTGGATGAGGCCCCTAACCAGCAGTCCATAGTGAAGAGGTAAAGGACAAGTAAGTTATCTGTGCTCCTGACTAGTATGGCACTTGGGTATCCCCCTGTCTGAACTGAGTCACAACAGAGCTTGAGCTAGGAAATACACATCCATCTCCCCAGATTAACGCAAGAAGTCACAGCTGTTATCAGTATCCAACCAAGCAGGTAGTTTCAGGCAACTGAGCAGCACCTAATGCATTTCATTGCCTGCAAGGTTTACACAGAGCTAGAAATTAAAAGTACTGGACCTTTCTCTGTGGTTTAGATGGATTTTAGGCACTTCAATCACAGTTAAGCTGTATTTAGATTCATGGGATCTATTCATTAATACTAATATTTTGATATTAAAATTGATCCCACAGAACTGATTGGACTACTCTCTCCTGCCAATCTTACCAAATGCCATAACAGTGAAGTGTTATGCCTAACTTCTTGAAAGTCAAAATTTATCTTGAAAATCAAACAGTTCCTAAATGAAATGCAATTAAATTATCAAAGTTTACATTTTTACAAATTGAGCACTAAGATGTGATTTTAAATATGTTGTTTGTCCTTGAAGCTCCTAAATGTCATGTTTTGGCCTAGGAAATTTCTGTAGCTGGATTATGAACTTGTGGTAGAGTGATAAAAACACTGAATTGTTCTGTAACAGTGACAGTATAATAGTCTACTGATCTGAAGGAACACTTCATCTCATGCTGGAAACAAGCCCACACCTTCAGCAAATACTGAATGAAAACAATAAATTATATTGATCCAAGGAACACAAAGAATCATGCTGGAAAACAGTATCTAATGGTAGTAGGAAGCAAACCATTTTTTATGCAATTTCAAAGCAGTAATATAGAAATGATGTGTTTTATGCTGCTCCCGTGTATGATATGTACTGTTTACCAATACTGTGCTTTGGGCCCAATAAGAGCTGAAGTTCTATCTCAGTACATGCTATGTTAGCACCAAATTTTTCTCTCCCCAAACTGATCTGTATCATGTGTTTAGACAAAAAAACTACTTGTAAATCCATACATAAAATACCTGTAATAAATAAATAAAATCAATAAGACCCACAGAAATATATTTCCAAAGTACAGCGCACAGACCTCTCCTTTTAGAGAACAGACATTTTACAGGGATGGAAACCTGGTTGAAGGAAGCTTTTGCAGTATATAGTTTCACAGGGGAAAGAATGGGAGGAATTTTTCACCCAAGAGAAGTAATGTAAAAGAGGGGCAGAGAAGAAGTAAAATCATAAATGCTCATGCTTTGCTTGCATAAAGAAAACCATTTGAGAAAAAGAAATAAACAAGCTCTGATCTCTTGACTGATCTGGGGAAACAATTCAATTAAAATAATCAACATGCCAGATCTCCCTTCCTGATTTGCTTAAGTAAGCTTGCATTTGCAATTGTAGAATTAGATTGTGCATATATATGTGAGTGCTCCCCTCCTCCTCTTCTACCCCAGGGAAAAATCAAACTTACAAGGGGGTGTTTAGCAAATGTTATGGGGGATTAAAGGACCTTGGGTTCCTAGAATTTTGGCTACACTAAGTATAGGATTTGTACACATTACGAGAGGAATCTGGCTCAAATTTAACTCAGCTATTGCTTTGCTAGTTCAACTAACCAAACTTCAGTTGGGTCACGTGTGGTTTTGGTCTGGAACTGTGCATTTGCTCCACAGTTGTTATAATTTTTATTAGTTTCTATTCTACCCAGACTAAAAAGATGAAACGTCAATTTTTACTGTATCACTTTTTGAAATGTCTGCACAAACCAGATACATGCAACTTAACAAACAAACAAAAAAAATCCTCTCCAAACAACAAGAAAGACATATGGCATGTGGTTATCTTTACCACTTTAAAACATAAATCTCCAACATTAGTCAAACTCTGAAAGAGTGAAAAAGTGTTAAAAGTCTGTAACATAAACAAAGATTATACTCATGGTAAAAGACACATTTCCAGTCAGAGTAGACTACACCTTTGGAAACACGAAAAGAACCTGTTTGTTAGTGCTGCAGCAGACAAAGTAACAGGAAAATCAGTGATGGATAAAGCAGAGTACTCTGACAATGATAAGAGCATCTCTGTTGCTCTCTAAGACTATCCCCATACAGAACACAGCACTTTGCTGAAAACACCTACAGTCCATAGACTCAGCAGGAATAAGGTACCTGTAGTATTATTATAGTACATCACGTTGAATTCCACCTTATCAATATAAGATAGTGTAATGATGTTTCTCAAGGAATAATATACAAAAGGCTAAAAGGGCTTAGATACTGATAACCACACAAGTGACAGCAACCCTCAAATTTCTGGATTATGTAATTTTACTATTTCACAGGATTCATACCGCTTGTATTCGTACCTTTGCTACACAGAAATATTTTTGGTAGTACACACTTTTCTGAAAATGTTATGAAAATTGTTCTTCTTGACGTTTATTGAAATTGAATACTTGAAATGCATTCCCTCAATTCTCTAGCTCTCATAATATATTATTATAATTTCTATAAAGTTATCAATAGGTTATTTGATAATAATTAATTTGTAATGACATTTTCACTGCTCTTATGCGCCCAAAGAAAGATATCTTTTCCTGAAAACTTATTTATAGTAAGGGAACACAATTTAAATTTTAAAAAAAACAACAATAGCTACTTAGATACATTTTTCCTAAGCCATTTTTCACACAACACTAACATTCAGAACCATTTGGACTTTATGTTGAGGATTTCCAACTTCAATATTTGAATAAAAATTAACTCAATCATTAGTGAATAAAACCACAAATCTTCACATAGTATTAGATTTTAGATAGCTTCTTATATATGTAACCACGCTGCTGTAAGAACAAGCAAGGACTTCAGCAAAGAACAAACCACTAAAACTCAGTATGAACAGTATCAGTCAAAAATAAACTCACAGTTTATGAATGTATTGCAACAGTCATTGGCCATAACAATTGTGAATACTGTTAGATCTACTTGGAAAAAAAGTCACTGCATTTTCACTTTCAGATGTCTGAAAATAATTTTCAAGAAGAGCTGAATATTCTCATTTCATCTTCTATCTCTGTATTTATGAATAAATATCTATCTTCTCAATAGAAATTCAGAAAACACCAGAGTTCATGTGGTTTAACTTTGTACAGGTGCTGGTGGGATTCGTGGCTTCCCACCTGCTGCAGATGTGAGTTTCCTGAGTACCATTACAGAGCATTGCCAGGAGACAGGAGTGCATTCAGAGGGGCTATTTTAGCACAGATTTCTCTGTTCTCTTTGTCAGAGAAGCATGTACTAAATGACCAAAAAAGCTGTTTTGTGAGCTCTGGTAGAGGAACAGCAAGGCATGCAATTTGAATTTCTTGGATTTGTCATGTGTTCTTTAAAATACTATCCTAATTATGAATCAAGTTTTTCATTTTAGAAAGCAAAATTCAGACTGATTTACTTTCAGAAACACATGAAATGGAAGAAAATTTATATTGAGCACATAGGGAATGAGCCCATTCCCTCTTATGAAACTATTTTTATGAAGACATATAAACCATCAATTTACTTCTCCTCCAGTTTGCTGAACTTAACCACACCTTAACAGCTAGGGAATCCCAGCTTACTCTTTGCCTCTACTACAATTCTGGGAACCTCCACAAAAACCTGTTCCATTATTACCTTTTAGTATTATAACCAGGAATCAGTACTTTTTATGACTATGCTTGTAAGTATAATGTTTCAACTTCCAGGTTAGCAGCACAACACTAGAAGGAAAAAAACCCCAAGCCTCAAAAATTAAGTTGAATGTATTAAAAGAAATTAAGTGTGCCCAGGTTAGCATATTTACTAGTGAGGGTAAAGAACTTGGCACTTAGAACTATTTGTGTCTGACCAGAACAGGTGGATGCATTTATGATTTAAGTTACAGTGACTTCATTCTAGAACAGTCCAGCATACAAATCCTGTCATGCACCTCTGGTTTGGAAGTTTGCATTTGGAAGTCCAATGTCCAAATGCTCCTCTTTATACATCACTTACATCTGCAGGTATATTTTTGAAGTTGTAAAAAATAAATAAACGAGAAACAATAAAAGAAAGCAAAAAAGCCCACCCAAACAAACTTTCAAATATTACATACATTAGTCTGATAGAGCAAAACCATGTAGATATGGGTATGTGTATTTCTGCATGTGTATTTGCATGAAGGGAAGGCAGAGAGGTAAAAGGACTTACCTAGCTCTCATTGCAGAATTTCTAGTTTTAAAAGCTTAGAGACTGTATTATGTCATAAGTCTCTGGGCTTCACTAATTCCATGACTGCAGGCTTCTTTGTGATTTTGATTTTGCAATTGAAACTGATTGGCTGGCAGACAAAGGGACAGAAACAGCTGCAGCTGGTATTATTGATTATTTCCTCAATTTAAAGGAAGTAAATGAGGAGGCTAACAACATTGAAGGACAAAGGCAAAGTTGTTGCTCTAGAGCTCTGGCAAAGCCAGTCACTGTCCCCTGCCACATGAGCTGAATTAATTCATAAAATACAGTTATTATCATTTTAATGCCACAGAGTGCTGTGGAAGTGATAGGAACCTGTCTGTTTTGATAGTGAATATTTAACCTCATTATTTCTTAGTAAAAACTGAGATCTCTAATATGGAAAGACACTAAATCTAATATAAACATTCTGGAAACTGCTTTTGGGCTATGATCAGTAACACAAATGACTTTCTAGAAATACACTGAGATTATAATAGTTAATGCCTACCCTGAGAGGTCCTGCCCTCTGCATAAGAATTGTGACTTCCTAAAGAAAACAGAAAATAACTCTCGCAAACCAGACGATACATCAGTGATCGGCAGTGGAAAAAAAAATATAACCGAATTAGAGAAGGAAATGTGTAAATATAGAAAACAAATGACACAAATTTTATTTGTTTTGCCCCTCTTCTTTGCCCTTGTCAATGACATTAACCACTCTTCTTATGCAGGGCTTCACCTCCACGGAAGTAAAGCAGAATTGAAGAGACCCTCTCTTCATTAAAGAAATCACAGAATCACAGAATAACTGATTTGGAAGGACCCACAAAGATCTTTGAGACCAACTCCTGGCCCTCAGGAGTACAGGATATCCCCAAGAGTCACACCATTTGCCCAAGAGTATTGTCCAAACACTTCTTGAACTCTGTCGGGCTTGGTGCTGTGGCCACTTCCCTGGGGAGCTCGTTCCAGTGTCCAACCACTCTCTGGATGAAGAACCTTTGTCTTATACTCAACCTAAACCTCCCCTGACACAACTTCAGGCCATTCCCTTGGATGCTGTCACTGGTCACCACAGAGCAGGAATCAATGTCTGCGTCTGCCCCTCCCCCTCACAAGGGAGTTGTAACTGCAATGAGGTGTCCCCTCAGTCTCCTCTTCTCCAGGCTGAACAGCCCAAGTGACCTCAGCCTCTCCTCATACGGCTTCTCCTCAAGGCCCTTCACCATCTTTGCTGCCTGCTTTTGGACACACCCCAGTAATTTTATATCTTTCATATATTTTGGCACCCAAAACTGCCCCCAGCACTCGAGGCGAGTGCAGAGCAGAGCGGGACAATCCCCTCCCTTGCCCAGCTGATGCTGTGCCTGATGCCCCCAGGACACCATTGGCCCTCCTGGCTGCCAGGGCACTGCTGGCTCATATTCAACTTGCCATTGACCAGGACTCCCAGGTCCCTTTCCACAGTGCTGTTCTCCAGCCTGTCATGCCCAGTCTGTCTGTACATCCAGGGTTGCCCCGAGACAGGTGCAGAATTCAGCACTTTCCCTGGTTCTACTTTATATGGTTGGTGATTGCCAAGTCCTGTAATTGTTGAGGTCTCTCTGGAGGGTCTCTCTGCCCTCTAGGCTCATCCCAGTTTTGTATTGTCTGTGAACTTGCCTAGTATCCCTTCCAGTCCCATATCCCAGTCATTTATAAAGTTGTTGAAGAGCTCAGGGCCTAAAATGGAGCACTGTGGATGCGTGGTATAAACAGCAGCTTGGATATACACACTAGGTGAAAAATAAGGTTTGTCCTCACACAGCTTCTGGATGGTGAGGTACTGGATGGAGGCTTCTCAGGCTACAGAACTGTACCTTAGGTAGCAGGCACTGCATTGTTAAGATGCAGTTTTCCAGCTACAACAGCAGGAGGAATCTGATGCTCCCTTGCAAACCAGTATTTTTACATCAAATCTTAAAAATGACCAGTAGAGTCGTCTGTAAAGACCCACAAACAAAAAACCCCAACAAAACAGAGACTTGCAGGAGCCCCTATGTCACTCAGTCATTCTCACAGCCTTACCGCCACAAATCCTCCCTCACCTCCCTGAGCAGCCTATTCTACCTTCTTGCTCTCATTACCATTGCAAAGATTTTCTAGTCTAGCTGAATCTCTTGACAGAATTTAAGCCCATTACTCGTTGTTCCATTCTCCATGTACATACAAAACAGATGATCCCCTTCTGCTTTAAGGAGTTGGAAGCCATCTTCATGTTGTCAGGCTTTCCAAACTAAGCAAGGATCTTTTAAAGAAACACCCTCTAGGATCTGAGATCATGCTTAAGTGATCATAAGGACGGGATCTGTGCATTACTGGATCATCTGAGAATAAATACTATCTGCACATGTAGATCTCAACCTTTCTGTTGAGACCACACAGTATGATGCCTCCTGCTACACCTCAACTGATCAACTGCGTTCCCTGCATTTTGTCTCACCCTCTTCTTGCCTTCCAGTCAAAGTATTCTGTCTGTAATGCTAAACTAAACCAGGTCAGGTTTTCTGGCCCTGGGGCTAACTGGCACAGAATGGCTTCCTCCCATACAGTTAAATCTCTCTTCTCAGATAACAGTATAGCTTTGTCAGTGCTGCCTATTGGGAACAGTCCCTGGCCTGCACCCAGATATTATCTAGGAAAGTTAGCTTCCACCAGACAGTAGTCTTGGTAATAAGTATGCGCCAGGACTTGAGGCTTTTCCCTGTTTAATTTACAGCCATAAATGTAGCCAAGGATGTTGACTCTGTCATGTTAGAGGAGAAGTTTATGGCCACTAACACTTTGGGACATGGTGTTCACTTCCCGAGATTAACTAGTACCTTAGAAAAAGCCTCCAGAAAAAGTCCTTATGCCACTTCCAGGCTGATAGTTTTACTTTGTAAATACTATAACACCAGGCTATTTACATCTCCCCACTTCCTAGGTATCATTTTTAGGGTAGCCTAAGTAGAAAGCTGTACATGGGTCTATGTCCATGCAAAGTCCCTTGTTAAACACACCATAAGAGAATGCAAACCCTTTGTTCAGATGCTGAGAAGTCCTCCTAAACAACAGCTGAGGAGCTGTGAAATTACCTCATGAAATTCATCAGGGCAAAGTACATAGTCCTGCACTGAGAAGGAATAGCACCAGGCACCAGTACATGTGGGGGCCACCCAGCTGGAAGCAGCTTGGCAGAAAAGCACCTGGGAGTCCTGATGGACTTCAGGTTAAATAAGAGCCAGGAACGTGCCCTTGCTGCAAAGATGGCCAGCGGTATCCTGGACTCCATTAGGCATAACAACGCCAGCAGATGCAGAGAGGTGATCCTTCTCCTGCACTCAGCACTGGCGAGGCTGTGCCTGGAGTCCTGGGTCCAGTTCTGGGTTCCCCGGTGCAAGAGACATGAACACACTCCTGGAGAGGGTCCAGTGCAGGGCCATCCAGGTGATTAAGCTACTGGAACATCTCCTATGAGGAAAAGGCTGAGAGAGCTGGGACTCTCTGGCCTGGGGAAGAGATGTCTGCGGGGGATCTTGTTAAGGCACACAAATACTTGAAGGGAGGGTGCAAAGAAGATTGAGCCAGGCTCTTTCCAGACACTGGATATGTGTCTTTTTGCAAATTTTTTTTTCGATGCAGAAGACGAATCATACTGTCAAACTGTGAGTCCAGAAAAGACTAACTATTTAGCTACTATGAACAGACCCATTTGCCATTCCTTTTTTTCTCACACTGGGAATGGTTAAAGAAATGTATTAAAAACTTGAGAATGCAAACCTTTTTCAATCAGAAAAATTCTCTAAGTCAGATCACAAATACAAATTCTGAATATAGCATCCATTGCCTGTCTCTGCACAGTTCATATTGAGACAGTACTTTGTTTTTCTGTTTCATTCCACAATGTTTCAGAATATTTATGCAACTGTAAAAGAGCTGTACAATTTCCATAATATGAAAAATTGTTATAATTACCTGAAAATATTAAGAAAGCGTAAGACACCTGGGGAATTTCTGATTCAGATTTTCTATTTTGTTTGTAATCACAAGAGATATTTTTTGTGCTTAAGAAAAATAATCAAAGCAAAGCCACTGACTGAAAGAGAACACATATCTGCTGATCAGTAATCAGGAAAGGAAATGAAGCACTAAACTCACCCCTGTAACAAATCAGTGGACGTTGGGTAACTGAAGTTCCAGTGCTCCCTTCTAATGCCTCTGAATTGGCAGCATGCTCAAACTGGAATAGGAAGCAGGATGTGTGTTCAAAAACTTCTATACTGTCCCATTAAGAAAAGTGAAGAAAATTATTGAAATTGGCAACTCAGTCATAGTATTAATGGACAGACCCAAGATAGTAAAAATCAGTGTGACTGAAAACAGATTTAATATTAGCCTGCTTAGTTTATCCAAGTTCTGTCAATCTCCAGGGTTTAAATATCAAACCTGAAGAGAGCACGAGGCTGAGATTACCTATGTTCTGCTCATCTGGGGGTTTATATGATCACAGAGGAATCATGCAGCTAGGCTAAGCTAGGTCAGCTAGCAAGCCAAGTTCTACTAATTTTTGTTGTGGAGAAAACAGTGATCCCAAAGACAATGTAATCCAAAATCCTTGAGAAAATTTGTGAAGAGGGTTGTGCCAGGCAAGTAGCAAGGGATATGCTATGCTAGCATAGAATGACCATGCAAATGGAAGGAAAAGGGAGAGAGATTGTTACAAAGATGCAACCAGATGGAGAACCGCAAAGAGGCACCAAGCGATATTCACCAGCAACTGACAGCCTCGTTATTGCAGCACCCACTCCTCAAATGGGTACGTTTCACATTAAAAGAGTAGAAAGATTTTTATAAATCCTAATGTTGAATTAAGCAGCCACAGTAACAATGATGTCCTTGCACTTTTTTTTACGTACGTACATACTGTGTTCATGCAAACTTGTATACAAGCCAGAACCATGCCTCTGAGACACAGGAAACAAACCAGGTTTAATGAAAATCTTTTGGTCATCTGCCAAGTAGAAAGGGTCTGAGATAATGTTTTTTGAAAATGCTACAGAACTCTGTATAGCTCACACCATCCTGTGTAGGTGAGCAGTAAATTGAAAGGCACACAAGTCATATTTATGCCACAAATTCTCAAAAGTGAGTATAACCTCTTTGAAAGCACATGCAATGGTGCAATAGAACAGACCACAGGATTTTCTCCCAGCTCATACAGAGACTAAAGGAGAGGCCAGAAGACCTACAGGTTTGCTATGACCAGCTGACTACATGCGTTCTCCTGCTGCTCTCTCTACGCCATCTGGAAGCACTGGGAGAGTCCAGTCCACCACTGACACATACCCTCAGCCTTCACATCTTGCCTTTTTGTATTCTTCTTAAAAGTAAGAAGTTCCCTAACAAGATAAAACGGAATGACTGAAGTATTTATTTAGATTGTAGTTCTGATTTAGCACCTACTTCATGCAACAGCAAAATCTCCACTGGTTAGACTGGAACAGAATGGGATATGTGCATGTGTGAGTGTAGATTCCTTTGTCTAATGCTGCTTTCACCTCTCCTGAAAAGACCTAATCTATTCTTGCATACTTAAAGAGGTATTTATTAATTTTTAGCTTCCTGTACATAATTTGACTTCTCTATGCAGCCATAAAATTTTATGACAGTAAACATGAGGGATGTGCCTAAATTGCACAGAAATGTTTCTAGACTGCCTGTTTTATTTTTCTTTTATAGTGTCAGTCCCATTAAATTTACACTGGTGATAATTTTACAAAAACTAGGTGTCAAAATTATTAAGGTGTCAAATATGCTAAGTCAATTAATTTTAGTGATGGCCCTGAATGACTGTGCACTGTACATTTCAGTCTGAAAAGTACATATGTGGAAACACTACAGCAAATGCTGCTATTCTTATCCAACTCTAATGATGACAGTAAGAGATCATTAAAATGGGATTTTAATTGTTCAAATCTCAACGTGCCCATCAGAGCACAATTCCTTAAAAAAAAAAGCTTATTTCTTAACATCGTGAAAAATCTACTGTGAGAGTAAAAGAGAAATACACATTTAATAAATATTATACTTTATTATAAAAATAGCTGAATATTATATTGCTGAGGGTAGATTTATCAATCAGCTTATAGACCTTCCCAGTGCAAAAGCAGCGTACTCTCTCTACTCATGAGATTTACAGAAAGAGCTACAAACTATTCCAGAATTAGCATAGCACAGATTTCTATAGACTGGAGAGAAGCTGAAGATTATGAAGAACAGCCACCCAACACAATATTATATATCTTTTGATGAGGGAATATTTCTGCAGTCATGTTTTGTACCTACTTAGATGAACCTTCCCAGCCTGGAAGTCTTTAGCTGGAAGAAACAACATAAGGCTTAAAAGTTTGAGCAATTCAACACGTTTTCCTTACACTGAAATGACTTAAAGCAACATCTTGCTCCTTGTAGTAGGGGTTAGTATGACTTTCAATCCCCTCTGCCTGAGATAGTCACAAAATGGTATGCAGGTGAACAGCTTAAACTCTCCTGAATCCTATGGAACTCAAAACACTGCAAGTGAGCCCTATCAGTTTGTTTAAATTCAACATTACAAAGCTAGCATGATAGAAATAACACACACCTCAGTTCTTCAATGCCAGAGTGGTTTTTTCTGCATATTTTCTGTGTAAGTAGTTTTCCTTTGCCTGCCTTCTCTTTCTGTGTCTTCCCTCTGCTTTCCTTCATGTTTTGGTGATGGTACTAAATTTGAATTGAGCAATGTTTTAGTTATTAAAACATAAGATAATGGCTTTTACTTTGACTACAGACATGATTCTTGTAAGATATTTTTATTTGTCTGAAGAAAATATTTTTGTCAGAGTTCACAAAGCAGAACCCTGTTTGGTCTAGTAATAACCTAGAGCTACATATCTGATGAAAAGCTAATTTTGAACCCTCACCAAAAAAGTTCAGTAACTGCATATGTAGATGAATATGTAGATTTTATCCTTTTTTTCTTTTTTTTTTTTTTTCCAAATATATGCCCAAAGCAGAAAGGTCCTTCTGAAATTCTGATTGTACCACATGGAAGAGAGATCTGTTGTGTCACTGGCACAGTATTTTCTCAGAAAAATGGTTAAATATTCCCAAATCCTATTTTGCTAACTTTTATTTTTTTTGATTCTCCTCATTCATTTTGCATTCATCTTTGGCTTGCATCTGTTTGCATACTAGTCTATTATTCATCTACAATGCAAATGGTGCAGCAGCCACTGCACCCTTTTCATATAATATTTGTAGCTTCTGTTTCCAACTTGCTGAGTTTTTTTAAACTTATATAAGCAATCAAGCCAAGAAAGAGTATGAGAACACAAAATAAAGTGTAGCTTGAACCCCAAGCTTTTTCAGCTTAGGCAAGGTTATTGCTGATGCCAGAGAAAAGTAATGTTCAAAACTGTTAGCCAGAAAGTTTTAGGCTTAAAAGCATGATAAATGAGAAATGCCTGGGATGCAAGACATAGGAATCATAACAGATTTCTGATGTCAAGGAATATAAAATACCTTACAGGCTATCTGGCTTTTCCCTATAAAGACAACAAATCAGAGATCCTCCGAACAGGAAAACAAAATTTTTTGAACATCACCTTATAGATACTGTCCTTTTTTTACCTTTTTACCTGCAATCTTCCAGGTAAAAAGATGATTTGAGAGGCTTATGTAAATATCGCGAAACTCAAAAGAGATGCTTCAGCCTCTCCACTGTAAATCTTTTTCATATGAACATCAGCATAATTTTGTCCTACTTTCTCTGTCATCATCAGTTCTCATCTTAGCTTTTCCTCCAAATACAGGACTTCCTAACTAGGCTGATACACTGTTCTATAGTGCAAGAAAATGGAAACATTCAAAGATAACTAAAAGAAGACCAAATTAAAAAATAATTTTAAAAAACAGCAGCTTCCTCATGAAATAAATTTATGAAATAAACTATTGAACCTACAGCAGAAAATGCTACCAGAGGAGTAAGTAAAGGAGGATTCTGAAACAAATTTAAATAAGTAAGATAAATAGAAATATTAATTGAACTATGATTACAGTTTCAGGGGGAATAGGGACTTTGTAACTCAAGACATATAAAGCAACCATACTTTGCCTGATGTAAGGAAGTAAATCCCTTTCAGGTATTGATACCTATCATGTGGGAGTTCTTGCCACCTCTGTTAGGCAGCCAGCATAGGTATTCAGAGAAAGAAGAACTGGATCAATGAGTAAGTGACATAGTTTGATTATATATCAGTTACTCTTCTGCTTTTCAACTAAAAAGTTCACTATTGTGCTAAAATGCTCTTAGAAAAAACATTTTTTTGAGAGTGCATATATTTATTTATTAAATTGGACACCCCATTGCATAAGCCACTTCTCTAGTCTCAGAAAATGTTAAAGGAAAAATAAACTCACTAAATGTCTAACCCAAAACTTACAAAGGACGAGAAATCATAAGCATATATTTGAGAAAGAGTGTCAAATGCTCTTCTTCAAGAGCACTACAAAAAGGAAAGAAAGGAAATAAAAATAAAATACTGTGTGGCACAGTATTGTACTAGCAACAGCTGTAATGTAAGTAGACAGAAAAATATAACAAATTGCATTGGATTATTGAACGTTTGTAATTTCTACTTTTCCACACTCATTTCCATAAAAGTCCAAGTGTGAGGTAAATCTACATTCTTCAGTTCAGAGAAGGCAAGAAACTAAATAGATTTTGTTTAATTCAGTCAATGACCTGCCTGCAGGCTGACATAATTTTCCTTCACTATTACTAGTCTCTGGTGGATACAAATTTTGACTTCATCTTCTACAAAATTATATTTCTGCAAATTACCGAGCAATCTAGATTTGGATATCAGGCTAAATAAATCCTCCAAGAAAAAACAATTGTAAGAAATGGTTTTTATGCTGCAGTGATCTCTAGACTGTGTTAGAGAAGAGAGAATTCATGCTCATCCTCCCACAGTACAGATTATCGGCTGCAATACCTGACTGCATTTGAGGAGTTGGATTCTGTCCTTGCAGGACCAAGGGTAAAATCTACAGTGTCCCATCTGTTTAGGCATGGGTTATTTTTTCAAAAAAGGCAGAGACCTACCAAGCTTTCATCGTAGGCAAGGTAGGCCAGGCTTTTACCAGAACTCCAAACCCACTGATGTCTTAAAATGTGAAATAAACTTTTAAGAAATAACTTATGACTATTCATAACTTACGTCACTAACAGAATGGAGGAAAACTACTCTCCATAAAATGTAATTGGTGACCTCAGAAGAGTGCTAATACCTAAAATATAACTACTCTTACTATGACTTCCCAAATCAATAATAATAATATTTGAATATGAAGTTAGACCACCTAAATTCAATAGAAATGTCAGTGACAGTAAATTTTAAGGAGACCTTGTACCCAAAGACATGAAAGCTCTTCAATAAACAGAAGAAAAAGTCCTCTGGCTCCATCCCAGGAGCACCTAATGTATCTCCAGTGTAGAACACACATCCTCAGTTGTTCAAGAAGTCATCTGTCTGCCCCCTCAGAACTAGACTTCCTTAAAAACACAAACATACAGCTTGGAAGAAGAGTCCTTTTATTCAGGTTTAGGTCCTGATGACAGAAGCCTTTCTAAGCATTTCTTTGTGCTCAGAAAGGCTAAAAATGTTCTTTCATGTTTCAGGGCTTTTTTTGTTGTTTTGTTTTCCTTTTTTTTTTTTTTTTAATAAAATGAAAGATATTCTTACTGTATCAGATGATTCCGTGATTTGGGCACTGAAGAAAAACACCAAATGTCTTGGGAGCTGGCAGCTCTGAGAGTGTTACAAAACAAGCCGCTGAGCCAACTAGACTGAGAGATGTCGGCCTCGCACAGTTGCTACAGTGTTAACGATAAATGTTTAAGTTAAATGCCTATAGAGCTGGGAAGCTGCCTCTGACTTTACGTTTATGTAGAAACTCGATTAGGATAATAGCAAATGCCACTGTATGCAGAGCTCTCATGAGAAAAAACACTCCCTGGTTCCCGCAGGGCGGACAAGGCGGAGCTCTGGCTCCGCTGGCCCCCAGCCCTCGGCGTCAGCCAGCAGCATCTCTGGGCACGCAGAGAGGTGAGGGCAGAAGGCATGTGTTGTTCTGACAAATATGTACCAACGCCGGCGCACAGGGCTCTGTCGCTATCTCGGGAGAGCAGGCTCGCATTCGGTGGGGTGGAGCAGCTCTCTTCCCACCTCAGTGATGAATTGAGACCATGCAACCGTGTGGCAAATTATACTGGATTTTGTTTCCAGTGGTTGCTATATATATATATCTGACATAGAATGATTCCTTAAAATTCAAATTGCAAATCTCTTTCCCAACCAACTTTGTTTCTTCTCCAGAGGAAAAGGCAGGAGAATGAAATAACAAAGAAAGATCCAAATGGATTAAATAAAAGCTATTTACTTCCTGAGCTTGCTGGCTTGTCTTTGTTACTCACTGAACAATTGTACTGAAATAAGTAAAACTACTCACACCAATTAACAGAAGAGAAGTGGGTCATTCTCTCATTTATTTGATCTAAAAGATTGCTCTGCTGTGCAAATGTGGTCTCAAAGCATGTTAGCAAAGATAAAAGCCACATAACTGTCAGCTGAAAGAAATGCAAGTTTTACCTGTGTTGGGTCCAAATCCAAAATGAGAAGACTAAAAAGCTAGTAGCCAGCTTAAAATTTCAATATGTAGGCAAGAAAGTTTGCAGTGTTTTTGGAATAAAAATTAAAAATATTGAAATTTTCTTAAAATTCTTACAAAATGTGTTCTAAACAAATGGAAATATTTTGCTTTAATAACATTGAAACATTTTGTTTTGATTCTGGAAAATGTATCATATAAATAATAAATATAATCCATTATATGTTTTGGTTTTTTAAAAATTGTATTATAAACACCATAAATAGATTTCAACATTATTAAAACACAGTAAGAGAATAAAAATTATCAAATTGATTTTTAAGATTGAAAATCTTATTTAAATAATTTTCATAATATGTATTTAAATGAATTTTCAGGTTTTATGGCAATAATGGATCTCTAACTACATAGCTTATTCAACATTTAAATTACTTTAACTAATTGATGAGGTCTTATGCCTGAGAAACTGATGCAAGTAGTTATGAAAACATTTAGTACATATCCAAATCCAGTGAACATAAATTGAAAATAATGCACCAGGGGAGTGCTCTTAAAGCTATGGACACATACAACTATTTAACCCAATCAAGATCTACATAGGGTTGAATCTGGTTTGAAATTGAAATTATATCACAGTGGCTTTTAGTTTAACAAATGCATGTGGTTGGAAAAAATAATTTTGAAAGTACTTGAAGAACTTGGAAAACAACAGCTCAGAATAATTATCTACAACAAAATATATACACAATTTCAGGGAACAAAACCTCTTGAAGTAGTGGGGGTGGAGAGAGGGCAGGTGGGCAAGAACAAGTACACTTTCATTTCAGTTGCTCTTAGGCACTTAACACCTCAAGTCAGCTGGTTACTCCAGGTCGTCTCAACAACAAATGGAGAGAAATGGGCAGTCCCAGATGGTGACTCTGTATGAGTCTCAAAGTGCTTAAATACTTACGAGTTCTCACTTCCCAAGCTTACCCTTAGTGATCCTGAAAGCACAACTCACACATAGGAAACTCATCACACCATATGAGAAAATATGCAATCAGTAAAAGGCGCTGCTCATCACACCTCAGTTCAACTTTTATACCTATACAAAACAGGTAAGAAATGAGAAGACAACTCCTGGCATTAAGTTAAAGAGGATTTATGAAGAAACCACAGCTGAGGGGCACACAGATTTTGAAAGCCCATCGTGAAGTAGTGCACACATTTCCAGTCCAAAATGAATTTTTACTGATCTATGTTTTCAGCAAAAACCCTCATCCCTTTGCATGCTGTAATTGACAGCAGTGACAGAAACATCTAGGGCATAGTAGATGCTTTGCATTAATCTAGCAAAGAACAGAAAAATATGAGCAATAGAGAGACTGACTTTAGTACAGACAGGAAATGGTTGGAGACTGAGTGTGACAGGCCACTGAGTGACAGGTACAAAGCTCTAATGGAAATAAGATGTGTAATAAGGATGGTTTTTAAAGCAGTTAAACGACTCCCCATTAGCACCCGCTGTGCTGTGACAAAACTGGTTTACGTTTGATAGTGTGGCCATTGTTATTGCCAAACAAGTTTCTACAGGTTGCATTGCAATAAATGTCAATTCCTAGCAAAAAGGTTTTTTTGGAAAATAAAAGAAAGACAAGGCTACATACTATTTGTTCACAGCATCAAGGAACAGTGGGACATCAAATAGAGAAAATGTTTGTTGATTCATGATTCAAAGGCAAAATTGAAACTATGCAGATGGAGGTCACTGGGAATTGTTCTAATTAGCAAAGTGCAACAAGATAGATCATCTGTTTCTGCTTCCTCTCCCGAGTGTCCAAATATATCTCATCAAGAACAGCTGCCAGGAAATAAATAAATAAATAAACCATGTGAGATGGAAGTGTCATAAAACTAGCAAGCGCCAGCCACAGCTTCTTTAGCATTTGGAGCTGCACTTTGTGCTGAATTCCTATGGAAGAAAGAGTCATCAACATAACTCTGTTTCAATATAGATGCATATTGGAAGTGTATTCTTAAAATTTTACTTCAGCTCTTGTTAAACTAATCATCAAATCTACACAGATATATGCTCTCATTTAGCTTGTAGGGATTTATGAAAGCAACATACCTGTCCAAGGAATACACCTACAATAGCAACTCCACCATTGCCTTACTCTTTACCTGAAATTAATGCTACTCGAAACCAAAAATACCCACTAAAAGCAGTGTAATTTAATGTGCTACAAACTATGCTTCCACAGAAAGAAACTATTCTCTACTACCTTTATGATGCAATCCTAATCCAAAACATTCCATATTGTATATGTCACCATTATGAATGTGTTGATTTTGAAACTTCATATAACACAGAAACATGGTTTATTATGGAAGAGAGAGAGAGGAAAAAAAAAGAAAACCTGAAGTTTACTTAGGGAATAAATCCTAAATAAATAATTCATACTTGGATGAACTGAATTCTAGTCTTTTAGAAGGTGCCAACAGATGGTTTACATTTATAGAAAGTGCATTTGCTGACTTTTAAAACAGAAATTAAAATTCATAAACTATATCATTAGTTCTCCTTTGAAGCACCATTATGTTTATGGTGAAGATTTGGATTTTCCCAGGTGAAGAGCCTTTAATCATAATTTTACTACGGAAAAAGTGCAACATGTTACTTTTTAGCTATTGTTTTATGTTTGTAGGTTCAAAGTTAAGCTAATCCAGTGATCAGTCAAAGGGCAAACAGAAACATGGAATGTGAGCTAGGCTGATGTTTTCAGCTATTACAAATTTCAAAGCAGTTTTAGAATTTTCCCATTTGTTAAATGAAGGGCACTGTATTGTCAGTCCTCATGTGATAGTGGGCCATAAACTCTGACTTCAGTTTATAATACCCTGCTTACACTTAACACCATATCCACCACAAAAAGCAGTGAGCTTGCAGCTCACGAAGTGGGCATGAAGCTCTTGGTTAATTTTAGTAATTCCATAGTGTAAACACAACCAATATAATAGCCTGGTATTATTGAAACACTTAATTTTTGTTAGACAAACTGCTAGCACCTAGCAGGGTTATGATTGAGGCTTACTTTATACCTATAAAATATACAGCGATTAGCTTTCATTAAATATTTTTATACATCGTTTTCCTTCTTCCAGAGCTGATTTACTGTTTAATATGTATTTTTTTTGATGAAGGAAAGCAATACTAACAGGTATGGAAGACTCCCACTAGATGGGAGGGAGGATTCTTCCTTAGTGTCGCAGGGTCAGGCACAGGACAAAGAACTCTTTTTCAGTAGGAGGCAGTTGAATTTTAAAATAATTGAATAAATTAGTCATTTCAAAACAAAGTTTACAAAGGAAGAACTATTAAGGAAAGACTGTCTGCATATCTAGTCCACAAGTCAAATGCCTTTATATTTTTGGTAGCATTATATACAAACCATGGTGATGCAGCAGAATAGCCAACTAGGAGCTGTGGGCAGATATGAACAGGCATCCCACAATTACACACCTAAACAAAGTGTCTAAATGAGGAGATGTGTGTCCCTACAATCACCTTTTCCAAAAAGTAATTACCAGCACGAGGCAATAAGCAGTGCACAGTAGACTAGCACCAGTACCTAAGTTAGGCAGTGGAATGCCCCTTGTTCCTAGAAATCATCTCCAAAGATATCTGCAATCTAATGTTTTGCATAACACTTAATCACATCTTAATTCCACCCTCAGGTGAACAAAGTTCAATATTCTTTATACCTAAGTTTTGAAAGAAGATTAATTGTGGTTATTTCTCATCTGGATTACCATGGCCACAGAACACTACTCAAAGCCTGGGCTGGGGGTGTGCTGGGCACTATACAAATAGGAATAAATGCTTGTTCTTGCCACTTCCTCATGTGGTCAGGTTGTGTTTTTCTGTTTCATGAATGTGTACCTCGTTTATGGAGAAAACTCTAAGGAGCAGATGGTGTTTTTCATAGTCCTTCTCACCGGTGATCCTGGCCTAGCCAGCCTAATGAAAGCATTTCTCAGACAATCTGCAAACTGGAAATTCTTGAAATTCTTAACTAAAACAGATGAATGTTTAAGTAATTTTCACATAACAAAGCCCACCATATCACCTATAAAACTGGGTAGATTCTCATTCAAATGCCCACAGGTATGGAGCAATCCCCAAACCTTTCTCATTTTCTGCACAAGACAAAGGTAAAGCTAGTGCCAACAAGAATAAACAAAACAAAACAAAACCCAACAAAATAAACAAAAAACCTACCCCCCTTAAAAAAAACCAAAACAAACCCACAAACAAAAAACTCCAAAACAAAACAAAAGCCCCAAACCAAGCCAACAACTGAGCAACCAAACAAAACACTAAGAATCTGAAATTTTTTATTTTGAAGACTTTAGCTTTCTCCAGTGGGCATAAGATCTATCAAAACCTCACATCCCTACAGGTCTTTATAGCTTTTTTCTACACTGGGGTGACCAATATATTGACCTAAAATCAAACATACCTAAAATCTGAACATTTTATCTCTTCACTTCACTACATGTTTGATACTGAAATAAGGACAGTAGAACAGCCAAACTGATTGCTAATAAGGCAAGTTTCATCCTGATACCCAATTCCTGATACACATTAAATTCCTAAAAAAATTCTTTACCAAAATGGAAGACTACTGGGATGCAAAAATTGGGAAAGAATCTGTCTAAATAGTTGACGAATGGATAAAAGAATCAAGCCTTCTTTGGGGGAGGAGGGGGCTTATCTTCCAAATTTCCTGAAATTTATTTTCTACGCATTCTTCAGTGCTCCCTCCCTCCGTCTTCTCCAGTCCCCAATATCTATAAGATATCCCATCATATTAAACCAAGTGGAAAATGTACTTTGGAGATGAAAATGAAGGGAGATTCCTGAGCAGTACTCCAGCAAAAACAAGGAAACGTCACCATCTCTGGATCACTGAATGTTATGTATGTAAGAGAAATCAAACAAGACTCAGGGCTACAATTCTGTGGATTATATAGATTTTTTTGGATATAGAGAGAATCATTCTGGTTACTGCAGAACCTGAGCCAGTTAAATCAGACTGATATGGAGGTACAGTATGCAACACAGACTAAAGAGGTAAATAGATCAACAGCGATTTATGAATTAATTTGAATGGAAAGGGTGATCAGTGCTTTGTGACTGAACAGTTTGTCATCTGAGAGTATGAAATGTGACTGATTCTGCCAAAGTGCAACCTGAACTTTGCTAGTTCTTACAATCATGCTATATTTACCTTCAGTAAAAAGCCCCAGGAGTGCACTGTGTATTACACTTGGGTTTGGATTGAGCCCTTCCACTCTCCATCCTTCCACACGCTATTCAAACAAACACACTTTCCAAAGAAGCTTTCATTTTATTCTGGAGAAGGAGTACAGTTTTTATATCCTGAGAATTAGGGGGTCTATCATTTAAACAACAATAACAGACAGAAATCATCATTGCTTTTACAGCAGATTGCTAAAATGTGAAAGAAAGCTACTCTATGTGACCAGTTTAGGGACTGGTGAAAGTACAGCCTGTAGGAAAAGAGTTTTCTTAAGACTTGTTTTGGTACCCAAAGCCAAAGGCAATATATTAAATTACTGGAAATAGTTATTTCCAGTATATTTTATAACTACTAATATTGCATATGTTTTATGTACTGGAGTCTTTGTAAACTAATAAAAATGAGATGCTATCATGAAAATGAGAAAGGGCTGTGGCCCTTGATAGAAAATAATAGAGAGGCTTGCAGTTCAAATACTTTGATACAAAAGTTCATTCGCAAAGCCTTCAGGAAAATGTAATTTTTGTTTTTAGTCTATAAATATCTTCCAGGACTAAAAATATATATAAAACTAGCAGTATATATGGTACTTTTTCAGTTATCTGTTCATTTTAGGTTGTTCTCAAGCATATGTTTTGCACAGAAAGACTACTTTCCACTTGTCCTTCCTCTCAGACACACTGGTCTGAAAACATCTGGAAAGTTAAGTCAGATGTGGAAAGAATTTACTTTGGGGTCCGCCTGAAATATCAGGCTGCCATGTGCAGGCTGTCCTCTACATAAGTGACTTAGCTGTATTGCTTGCATGGTGACATAAGCTGTTTTTCTTCTATTCAGGTCAGAATATGAATGCTGCCAAAGCTCTGGTGTATTTCACTGGGTTAGATTCAGGTCCATTATTAATATCTAATTTCCTGACCGATATTAGGAGCCTCATTAATACTCCGAAATTTGACCATTAATATCTCATGTTGGTTGTTAAAGAACTGGAAGTTTCTAAACCTTAAAATATTCTTTCTCCTTAAAATACAAGATGTACAGCTGTATATCTGGCATCTAAGTTTCCTGGGACTCAGAAAAAAATAAGTAAACCAAACAAAACAGCCTATTCATTGTTTGCTCCTACAGAGGCTTATTCAAAAGAAGAGATAATACTTTGATTAGGTTTCTTGAAAAACACCTGTAAATCACTGTGTTGGAAATCTGCCTATTGCTAAAAAGGTTATGAATAGCATAAATAATTTCATGTAGAATCTGTCTTATGTAGCTGCTTATTATGTTTTATACTTTTTCACTTAATAAGAGGACAAAATAACAAATGCTGTTGAATGATTCAATTTGCCAGCACTCAAATGCAACCTCTTAGTTTCCCCTAGTCCAAAAATTTGAGGGCTCTTGGCCTACTTGAGTAAGTGAGTATAGCCTTCCAGATGCAGACAAATAAAATTCCAAATATTTTATCTGCCTGCTAATAATAATATTCAAAAACATATCTCCACTGAAAAAATAAAGAGTCACTTATTTAATGTTATTTCTATTTGAACTCAGTTGGAACCTAGAGTGCTTCACAGGTATATTGGGTCTCATGTTTTTAAATATTTCACATGCTATTTTGCACAAATTTTGTATTGACACTGCTGTAGACAAGAGAAGAAGAAGCTTGTGTTCACTTCCACCTTCGCATAATGCTTTCCTCATTATCACAATTGGTCCTGAAACACATCTCTTTTCCCAAATCATATCAGCATTGCTACATCTATATATCCATACCTGTAGGAACAAAAATCACAGTGACTTTAACGAGATATACCTTGGAGATACTTGCTGTTTTCTATTACAAAAAGAAAAATCTTCACAAAGGATCACAGAGATTCCCTGCTTTCGGAAACAGAAGAGAATCTCTTGATCTTTCTGCAGGAGAAACATATCTTAAAAACAGAGCCATCAAAACCTCTCAGTCATTACCAAGGGGCTCTGCAGCCTATTGATCCCCACTACAGTGAAGGCATGAGCTCATGTTCCACCTCAGTCTGACTATCCCTGCTGCTGTTGCTTCAGTCCCCACCTGCTCCTTGTGGCCTGTCCTCAGTGTAGGGGTGGGTACAAACAGCTGTGAGGGCAGAAATTTCTGGGACAGCTGCTGGAAAACTCTGCATCTGTCATGGCCTGATTCAACCAAGCCTCTCACCTGGTTTGCATCATATTGACTCCCACACACAGAAATAACTCGCAACGATTTTAGCATCTGGAGGCTCTATTGGCATTCCCGTCAGAGCATGGTCACATGAATGTAAATGAAATATTGACACATTAAGGAAACCATTAGACAGTAGGAAGAAGGATTACCACAGCAAAGCCCTTCAGGTTTACCTTATGCCTGTTTTAGACTGTCCTGTCACAGCTACATGGGCGAGTGGGCTATTGGGACATCTTTTCTTCGTCAACTACATCTTAGCAAATATTTCTGAAGGCAATATTCCTGTGAATAATTAACTTCAGTTATTCATGACCATAACTGAGTCTGAATAACAGACATGACTACAGTCTGATTCATCTGATCTACTTCAAATACCAACCTCAGAGCACAAAAGGAACCATACCCTGGTTAGGCAGAGAGCTATGGTGCAGCTACTGCTGACAGATAAATGTGATGAACACCAGAACGAATTCCTATGTCAAGGTTTGCAAGGCCTAGACAACTGTGCAATTAAAAAAGTCTACTCACCTTCTTTAGTTTCCGCTGTTGCTTTTTTTTAGGGTCTTTCCCTACCTACGTCTTACTCAGAATATAAAGTGTGATTAGGAAGAGAGCTTTGCTTGTTCTTGAAGGCAGGTGGTAGGAAAGAACTTTAAATCACATACAACAAAGAAGACTAGGTATTTTCTACTTGCTTTCTAAAAGAAGTGCATGGCACTCACTGTAAAAATGAATGGAAATAAATGGGGTTTGGATTTATTTCTAATAATAAGTCATACCATCAGTGCAAATTAGGAGCTATTCCTTTTATATAGGATCTTTAGAAGTAGAAATAAATCTATTTACTTTTTATTTCCTCATTTATATACTATTTTGATTCATACACATTTAAGTATACACATACAGAGAATGTTCTGTCTTAAAACATTAGGATATATTTCAGTACAAAGAGGGGATGATTTCTGAGAAACTGACAGCTAATAAATTAAAGAATTTTCATAAGAGTTAAGCATTAACCTGACATTGTATCCTAATTTTGGGTCCAACTCTCAAATGCATCTTGATCAAGTCTTTCAAAGCTCATCAACAAACTAATTTTAAGTGGACTGTGCATATGTTTAATCATATAGTAGTCAGTAATCCAAGAAATTAAGAAGGCTACATAAGGCTGAACAATTCTTTAGGCTTACTATGGCTAAACTTAATCTAGAACGAAAAAAAAGATAACTTCAAAACTTATTAAAAATCACAAGCAAGTTTATCCTTATGTTTACCTGAAGAAGAAATATTACACACAGCAGAATTTTGCCCATATAAACAGAGGTACTGTTGCTCTACACACTACTGGAAATAAAAGTCTGTTTCAAGACTGCTTCTAAAACGTCTTAGAAACTTTGGGTAGATCTTTCTAACAAAAAAAAAAGAAGGTTTGGGTTTTTTTAAAGCATTGTCTGTAAGCAGTTTGCAGATATTTTATATATATGCTGAGTTTTCTGGGGAAGCTGTGTGTTTTCAAACAGTTGTTCAGAGACCTCTTTGCAGTTACCAGCAGGATAGGCTCTTACCACTGTCATTCCCTTAACAATGTCTACTGACATTCCACTTTTGTCTTCAAACCAGATGTCATCCATTACGGAGAACACTCTCTCCACAGGTGCATTAGTGTCTCTGCATGCCAAAACAAATTCAGCAAGGAACGGGAGATTCTAGAATGTATGGTATTTTTTTAAATTATTTACAATTTTCACCCATCTTTCAGTGAGCTTTCTGCACCCAAAACCCCATGGCTGAGGGAAGAGGAGAAACCTCCATTTGAAGGCAGACTTTCATTTCAGAATGCATAAAGGTTCCATTATTTAAAAAGAAAATAAAAATGAATTTACCCTCCCTGTGGTTTTGGGACTATGCTCTGCATGCTATTAAGAAGATGGAGGAATTTGGTTTAAGAAGAAACTCAGATTTGAATACCAGTGACCTAGTAAACAAATGTTGCAGAGATGCGTTTAGCACTGAAGGGGAAAAATACACTTTTGAAGAATAGGCTTGCGTAAATCTGTGTAACTGAGTTAGTCCAAGTAACTTGTGATACTCAGTTTGCAATATTCTGCAATGTAGAGGATTTAAGCCTCCATTCCATTAACTGGGGCTGCACTGCAAGTCAGAAGTGAGTCCACTGAAGCACTCTTTTATCAGTGCCTTGACACCGGACCGTCTCCTTAACAAGCACAGCCACAGTCATAACTGCATGAAAGGCAACGGGACTGGGACCAAAATTTTCATGTCAAATGAGATTTGCTGCTGCATTATACTGTTCATATGTTTTTCACCTTCAGTCGTCCACTAACTCTGGTCTTGTCTTCTTGGGGAGGTGACTGCAGAGTAAGCTGGGATCTATACTTAAACAGCAAATCCTTTTTAGACATTCGTAGGTTATACTAAAAATGCCATTGTGTGGGATAATGTAGGAGCACTTCCAGTGCTGTTAAATCATACATTCAGCAATTCTTCCTGAGCAGAGGCCTATATATTCGGTGCTAATTACTGCTGACACGGCATGGATGCAGTTGCTGATGGCTGTGATATTAGTGTAAACAGAGTCTGTAATTAAAAGACCATGACTCTTCCTATACAAACATTTCTTCCTGAGTATCTCATGCAGTGACGCATATTTCAAAATCTACTCATTATGTCAGGGAAAAATTGAAAGAACACCTCAGGTGAAAGCACACAGTTTTTAGATGTTACTAACTTTCAAATGACAACAGTATATCTAACTTTTGAGTTTATGAAATTTTAGAAGTAAATAATGTATTGTCTCTCTTACAAATACCTAAACTCTGCTTTTGCTAGTCTTCCTTGTAATGGGTGGCAAAAATTTATAGTGCTACTAGTCTCAGGCAGTTAGAACTTATGTGTAACATCCCATATCCATGAGATTTTTTTTCTCCAAAGAAATACAGTTCTTTATTTTTTTCCTTCTGGCTTTTCAGTCTTTAAGTTTCCATCACATAATTTTCTGTGACTGAAAGAGCCAAAAAGATAGACCCTCCTTATTGAAACCCCAGCTTTTCAAAAGACCTTGAAAACTTGCTGTAGACTACAAGTGGGGCAAAAAAAATTAGGCCTTCTGTGAAGCAGGGAAGTGGGTACAGCAAGTACTTCATCTACTAATTCCAGATTCTACTGAACCATAACATCACTCTAACTTATGCTGTGAAAGAATTCTAATTTTTTTATTCCTGCTTGCAGGAGACTGAGGTGGCTTTCAAGGTTTTATTATTGTAGGGAAAAGTGATACTATTTTTGTTTAATAAAGAAGGACAAATTAATCTCCTCTCATAAAGGGGTATGTTATATGCCATTCAGATACATAACTTGTATCTCTGGACAGGGAAAAATCATGGAAGAAGTTGCAGGAATGTACATGGTTCTCAGTGAGGGGAAAAGGTGACAGTCCTCTGAGAGCCTTTCCTGCCCACAGCCTGTTAGGTTGGAGGGTTATTATTATTCTTAGAGCCAGGGGATGTGGACATCCATCAGCTTTTTTCCTTCACATGTGCAGCAACTGTGTGTGGTCCTCGAAATGCAACTATTAGCTATGCAGTTCTGTACTCACATACCAATTCTGAGCGTGCTGAATTTGTGCCAATTAGAAAGTATTGTCGTATGGGTGGGTGAAATGGGGATACATAAATATCATAATAAAGTCAACAATTGCTTTAAAATAACTTATTTTTCTTAACTTTCTCTCCAAATTTTAAATTAATTCTTTTAAAATAAGAGTGTACACTAAATTAACAGGTCTGTTTTTAAAAAGCAAGCTTGTATTACTGCAGCACGCTGAACTGGATCATAATCACTGTAAGAACAGCTGCTGTGGGGGGCCACGGAAGTCAAAGAAGAGAAAAAGTAGCCACTGCAATAAGAAGTTGGGTGATCTCTAGATGCAGTTGGTTTAATTCACAAAATGTACATTACTAAGAAGACTGCATTAATAAAGACTACTGGGAACCAACGTTTACATTCAAAAGTTGTTAGGCACATAAGGATAGGCTACCATACTCATTAGTAAGTATCCTGTGATTGCACAGGTGTTTACTAAATACTTGGGAAAAGTTCAGTTGATACACAGCAAACACCCATATGCTTCATAACACTGAATTAAGAGATTTACTTTGTTTACTGGGTTAATTAACTTTTCAGATTAGGGCAGCCTTCAAGATTACATTGAAAACAGAGCCACTGTAAACACATACTTTACAGCATAAATCCGGCAGCAGTACTATCATCATGGAAAACCATCACAACAACGTCTAGGCTGCATGTAATGTCTTTTTGGGATCTCAACATACAATATGAACCATTTTCTATTATGGGGAAGAAATACACACTCATCTGGCTTCCCTGCCAAAAAACCCAGCTATGCCACTTCATATGCTCTGCCACTTCTTGTTGCTAGATATGTAACAGTGTCATCTTCCATGCTGCACAAGTAATACATGTTAGTTAAATGGATTTTTCTTTTTCAATTATCTAGCAACATTTTGTCAATTATCTAGCAGTTCACATTGGCAAGACTTGTCATAAACTTCATAGATCTGTCAGATTCCTATAATGATGGAACATATGTTAAGAAGAGCCCCAAATCCCTTAAAAAGAATAAAAAAAAAAAAAGAAAATCAAACATGTGGCCTAGACCAAAAGATACTTAATGCATGTACAATGAAAGAAATCTAGTGATTTTTGAATTCACTGGTCACAATGTCACTCTCTCTTTCAAGTTCTTGGAAGTAGTTCCTCTACTTTTACAGCTAAAAGGCCATCTTCTCTCCTATTAGCTTTTGTTTTAACACAGTCCTTTCATTTCCCCAGCAGAACAAATCTTTTTCCATGATCCAACTGCCAAGAGAAATTTTCTTTAACTACCTGTCTCTCAAAGCCACCCAAAGCCTTGATATTGCCCTCAAGAAATGTCTGACAATTTGGGGATTTTTTTCAGATTTTGACAAGACACACTATTCGACACATTTTTCAAGCTATTCAAAATAGATTTTATCAAATCTTCTAGTTAGCCTGTAAAGAAATAACTTCTGAATGCTAAGGCACTAAACAGACATTACCAATTTGGTAGAGGTAGTCTTAACACAGTCTTGGAGGATATTTTACACAGATAATATGCCATTAAGCATACTAGTTTCCTCCTTAGTTTTATAAAACATCTCTTCTTCTATTTGTTCAATAATAAAAAGAGTCATACTCAGAAATATAATCTACAAAAAGACAAAAAAATCATAAATATGGTAATAATTTTATAACAGTGATATCCTCTGACTTGGGCTGAATCAAAGAAATGTAAAAGTGAACTTTTATGTTACCTTTAATCATTCAAACAAACAATTGCCATCTCACCCACAAATCCTCTGCTATACAAAATGAAATGAAACCTTACCTAGATAAATATGGTCAAAGCCCTTCTCATCTGTGTCTTTTCTGGTACTGACAACAAATTACTATGAATTTTCTGGCATATGACTACTTCATAATTCAACATAGAATACAAGACACAACATGTTAAACTAATTTAGCAAAGCAGACAATACTTCATGAACTCATGAGTAAGAAGTGATAAAAAAATTGTAACTGGACCAATACAGTTAGGTAGATGATGTCAAATGTTCATACTCAGACAGAATATGTCTGAGGTTGCAAGAATATGTCTGAAAATAGACATTCTGTTCATCACACAGATCTTGGCAACAAGCCTCAGCAGCTCAAAACAGAAGGTCAGTAGAAGCTGCTTTAGACTCCTTTCCCAAGGAGATACAGCATGGCCAAAGAGAGATGCCCAGGTGAGAAAGCCATGTCAGTCATTCATCTGCATTCTCTCCTTTCCATAAGGATAATTTAAAGTATGAGGTAAAAAAAATTAAAGAAACACAACAACTGTTTTTCTAGCTGGGATAAAAAAATTGGAATTTTCATATGCTGTACTGCAATCTTTTTTGCTTGTTCATTTTTATTAAATTGACTTTTTCACATATACAGAAATCATAACTCTGAGACAATCCTATAAGAACAGAATGAAATGCTTTAGTAGGGGTCACCACTCAACACAAAAATTAGCAGATGATCTTAATTTTGAATATTACAGATACGTATGTTTTAAAATTATTATCACAACAAGCAATGTTAGAATTTATGTTCAGTGTCCCTTCCTTTAAGAAGGATAAATTATTTCATAGAGGTCTGATCAAAGCCACCTCTTCATTCTTTATATTCAACCAATTCTTTTGGTACAATATAAGCAGGAAACTCATACACTGGAAAACTGAAAAACATATCTATTGCAGCTACATATCATGATTTCTTCGCTCCAGTAGGTGTCTGTGATGTAGAAATTTTTCCTTTGTCTTTTGCGTTAATATTGTGTTGATGCTTACTTTAAAATGCAGGTTATTGCAAAGTGATTTAAGAATATGCTGTCTTACTTTGTTAGCATTTACACCCAGTTAGAGCTTGGTACTTATCAGACAAAGTTTTACAAACCTGGACACATTTATAAATAAACAGAGTGACCTCGTCACAGTGAGGATTGAAGTAAGTCTTTGTGTCTAGAAAAGGCCCTGTAGGCTGAAAATATTAAAAAGTAAGCATGTATCTCCTGATGAATGGATACGTATATGACTATCTCTATATATTTTGGCAATTTTATAGCTGGAAAGCATTGTCAGTATATATGAGACTAACTGTTAAGTTTTTTACCTGTAGAAAATGATAGTTTAATAAATTGCTTCAGACAGAGCTAGATTAATCAACTCCATCACCCCAATTAATTATACAGCAATTATTTTCTGATGTTTTAAATGTCTTCTGATTACGTCTTACTCAGTAATTCTCAAAGTGTCTACATCTTAATATTATTTCCGATGTTATAACAAAAATTGCTGATTGTTTCTTACTAGCATAACTTTTTCAAGCTCTAAAGACTTAATCATCCATTTTATCAGTCCTTAGGTAATGGTTCTAAACATCTCCAAACTGGCAAAGAATATTTTTCATGGAATAAATTTAAAAACTCAAGTCATGAATAATTTTTTTTCCACACAGCCTAGAGAAAACGACCACCTATGAGAAACGTTTTACTTTCTGTAGAAGGTCATATAAATACGAGGCCCCTTGCACTCCATAAAGCTTTTTGCCATTATTTCTACGAGTCTCTAAGCCATTTGGGATCCAGAGGTCCTAAACTTTCAACTAATTTTTCATAAGAAAATACAGCTGAAAGCAAATGAAACATGACGTAGGAGGTCAGTAAGGAGAAACTAAATACTTTAGAAGGAAAATTATATCCTCAACTATATCTAGAGTCCAAGTAAATGACAGGAAGCTTTCTAGAACATACTAGGAACTCCCCTAAGTACTATTGACTCTATTTGGCTTTCAAAACAAACTTACAATTCAACATGTGCCTCCTTGTTGACCATCAATGGGTTAAGCAGGTCTGTAAGGAACTGATAAACATACTGGGACTCCACCTGAAGCAGCCAAAAATGAACTTTTACAAACTTTAGAGGAAAAGGCAGGGAACATTGATCAAAAAAAGTATTGAGGATCAATTCCAGTGCACTCTTTTCCAGTAGGGGTGAGAATTCCTCTATGTTTTCACTTGGCAGTGTTGATTTTGCCCATGGATGGGTATTCTGAGGCCTTTTCCAAAAAGCACGTGCCCAGTAGAGAACTCTTATTGCTAAGACTGAACTAGGAGCCTCTAGGATAGGACTACAGGGTCAGCTAAGTCTACGACTGAGTGAATAAGACAGATGAAAATAAAACTAATTACATACTGACTGCCACATACATGCAGTACGAAGTTGGACTTCTTAACCTTGCATTCAGCAACCAAGCCCTTAGATTTTAGCAAATGAACTTTAGAACATAAATTCTTAGATTTTTTAGAGTGTAAGTTCTAGACAAGCCCCTGAGCAACCTGATCCAATTAGACCTGCTTTGAGCAGAGAGGGTTGGTCTAGATGACCTTCGGAGGTCTCTTCCAACCTAAATTATCTTTGGGTCTCTGATTCTTCAAGCAGGAAATGTCCATTTGATCTGTGTTTGTAAAGCACCTAGTGTCCAAGACCTTTGGGTGTTACCACAGAAAAAATAAATAATAATCACTAACTGCCAATTTGTTCATACAAAGTGATCTAAAGTGATACAAGGAATGGTTTGGTCAGCCTCAGATTATTTACTGGATTCTAAAATTATTTGTTTTTTTTTAAGGACAACACTTTTTTTCCTGACTATAACAGACACACAAGAAAGAAAAACAGAAAAGGCACACAAATATAATCTGTAATCTATTGTAAAACCTAACCTATTGCAAAAACATTGCTGCTTTAGGCCATATTTTAAGAAAAAGGTTTCTTACTGGTTGGTAGCTGAAGCCACTGAAAATGATAAGCAAGCCTTTCTGGTAAAACAAAGTTATTTAACTAGTAACCAGAGTTTTCATTATATAATAACACACATAAAAAGTTTTTAAAAGTTCCACTGAGGATGTGCAAACCAGAATAAGAAAATTCAGCTCAAGCCCATAATCTTACAATTTCTACAGTGCTAGCAACTATTGAAAGTTATTGTAAGTGTAAAGACATGTGCCTGAATACTGATAAGGAGGATGATGGGACAACTCCCGAGCCAGTCACAGTGGGCCTTTAAAATTGTTCAGTTAGCCTCATGCAGATTTCTACAGCATGGAATGCAATGCCAAGGGGACAACAAAGCCAACACAGGGACTTTAAGATGTGCCTTCTCAATATCAGGGAAAGAAGCACAGCCAGAAAATGTATTACCTGCAGGAACCACCCACTGGGGCTATAGATAGGTAGCACAATTTAGTGCTATCAGAAATCACAACATATACAATAAGTGGCGAAATTTGTACCTACTTGGATTTTGCAATTAAGTATATACCTCTGCTTCACTGCTATTTTTCTGATGTCAAATTTCAAGGACTTTTGATGATAATAAAAAACCCTCCCACTGACACATATGAAAGATAAGCAGTGTGTTTGCAACCCTGTTGCCTGGAAATAGTAGGTCCAGAAATAGTTGGCGCTAAACTTTAAATAAAATTATAGAACTCTTTCAACCTTTCTACTCTCACTGTGTAAATGTGAAAGTAGTGTAAATCTTGTTGACAGTTATTGCCATATCTATTGGCACACACTCAGCAGCAGTTTGAGAAGTGTTGTGCAGCTAGTGCCCATTACCTGTCTCCCCATATTTTCTTACAATTTATTTTCACCCCAGCAGGCAGCACCTCACAATGCCATTAATTTGTTGGGCAGCTCATACTTTCCAACACAACCTATTTTACAATGTGCTCTTATAAACAACCTGGTGGTTTACCGGCAATGCTCCACAGTGTCAGGAGGGAGGTTATGATTTAAAGGCAGCAGGTAAAAAATTGAGCAGGTCACAGAGATGACATCGTTTGACCAAACCTCCTCTCCTTTAATTTTACTATCATCAGCACAAGTGCACAAAATCACCGAATTTACACTTGGTCTCCATAACACGTGACTGAAACAATGTTATTGTCAAACAGCTCTTTTTGTTGGTGCTTTTGCTACACAGTATTCTGCTAACAGCAAATTTGCCAGCTGACCGCGGGTTAAAGAAAACAAATGGAGAAAGAAAGGGGAAAAAGAAATCTTTAAATTGATTTTAACAGCAAGTATGGAAAACCTCACCCAAAGCCCTATATCCTTACAGAGTAATTAGGCACTAGTAAAATACTTGCATGACTCCAATATGTATTTATAGCTACTTGTATTTGACTGCTTTGGTTAATACAAGCCTTTGCAGAGTGGAGGAAAAAACCCCACCACTAAGAGAACAAATTCAGTCTTTTTAATATAACAAACTGAAACTCACATTTTTGTCTTTTTTACACTCCAAACACTAATTTCCTCTTGTAAATTCTACTTCTACCTCTAGTAAGTAATTCAAATGTATATACACACAACCTGAAGTCTTACCAGGTTCTTCAAATCATCAGTATTTTTAGAATATTTTACATATTTTTTTATCAGTAATACTAATGTGTGCATTAACTGAAGCTGTCTCTCCTGTTGTTACTCAAAATTAAATTGCTGTCAATCGGACACCTTTTGCAGACACTCAAGGAACTTGAAATTTTCTATTAACAAGTAATAGAAAACTAGAATGGATCAGAGGATATGATTATGTGTTACAGAAGCCAAAAATGGTCTGCTAGGCTATTCTATTTTTATTTCTGTATCTTTAATCTAAAGATTCCGGCACCGGGGGCAGGGTTAAATGAGCAAATAATTTGAGTAATATGCTATCAGTATTCCTAGGGAATGCTTGTCTGCCATTACACAAATTGAATACTGCAAAATGGTTACTGAAGCTTTTTGTACAAAGGTCACAATATAAAAACATATCTTTGGCATCAAAAAATTTCTTAGTGTAAATCTAAGCCATAAATGCAAGTATCACTCACAGGTAAAGAGAGCCTGAAGGGGTTAAGCCTGTCTCAGTCTTAAATTCATGCAACCTTTCTACTTAACCATTTTCCATGTGCTTGCAATGTTTTCTAATAACAGGCCAATTCCTTAACTCACACAGGAACCTAAATTACAATAATCATATGCATTCCTTTCCCCAAGAAAGGAAACACCTGTTGTAGTTGGTTAATTGCTGACTTTTTGTAAGCTTTCAGATGAAAACTAACATTTACAAATAATTTATAACTGAAAAACTTCAGAAGCTGAGAAACACATGAATTTTAAAACTGATATGAAACTCAAAATGTATGTTGAGATAGTAACAGATGTTTTCACTTTGTTAATTAAAGAAAAACTCTGTATCAAAGTACCATAATAGGATATGGTTATTTTATAACTAAGATGGAGCTACTTTCTGTTCCATTTCACTTCTGCAATAATTGTTATTCATGCCACTATCCAGCAGGAGAAAATAAAAATTAAGCCCTAAAAAAGCATGAGAATAAAAAAAAAATTGTGAACTTAAATCAATATACAATGTAGAAGATATGTTCAGTGAAGAATTTAAGAAATTCATTCTCTTGTTTCTATGGAATTCTTGGCGAATTAGAGAAAAAGGCACATATTTACATGATTACAAACCCCAAAGTGTCAATTAAACCTATCTTTATAAAAAATACACACACATGCACTCATATTTGTAATAGTAGCAGTAGTTTTAATTTAAGACTTGCTAGTTATTTCCAGCCACATTCTAATATTAAAAAAAAAAGTGAAATTCTGCGTTAAGCTATGGTACTTTATTTTCATTCATATAAATCTGGTCATTTCAGTGGAATTACCCTTCTTAAAAGGAGCAAAAGGACTTATGCCTTGTGTTAAGGCTCTTACACAAATAACCGTATTTGAGGCATGACATGGTACTTTTAAATAAGAGCTACATCTGCTGTTATGCCACTAAGTTGGGCATGGTAGTTGACACATGGTAGCAAAAGTATAGTCAGAGCAAGATCAACACGGAGGAAAGACTCAAGGAAAGAGCTCAGGAAAGGCAAACTTTAACTTCTCCTGTCATGTACAAATGAGATAGGTTATAGAGCTTCACTTCCTGCAAGGTGTATTTTCAAATGATAGTCAAGTCTGTCTATCAATAGCAGGATAACCATTGCCTTCAGTACTACAAGGGGAAAAAAAAAAAACAAAACCAAAAAACAAAACCAAAAAAACCCAAACAAACAAACCAAAAAAACCCACCAAAAAAAAAAAAAAAGGAGAGGGGAGTGGAGAATAAAACCTGGGTAAGCTGATCAGTTTTTTTGCTACAACAAAAAATGGTATGTGTTACTAAGTCTGCAGTGGATAGGGGAAAAACCCCCAACAAAATATCTGGATATTGCATTCACATCCCCTTATCAATTATGACTTCACTAATGGCTGTCACACAGATAAGTGTTCATTTACCTGGGTTAATGAGGTGCAAAGCTTATGAACGGCTCCCAGCAAAGCCAAGTTAAGCACCGGGAATACTGTGGAACAGTCATACGAGCCTTCTGCAGACACCTGTGCTGAGGTATGTGCCACAGCCCCTGCAAAGGGTGCACGTTAGAGCATATCCCTTGTTCCAGGTCAGCCAGACCCAGGCTAAATTCACCTTGAACGCTGCAGAGGAGCCTGAGCTGCTCTAAGTAGCTGGCCCACTAGAGAATGCACATCAGCAAGTGATGTTTCCACTCCAGCACCCAAAGCGAGCCCCAGCAGAATAATGCAGTAATGATGACAGCAGAGAACTTGGTGTGATTATTTGGATGCTACATTGTAGGTGTATCCTGAAGTAATAAGTAACTTCCTACTTCTTGTTGCTACTTAACATGCCATCCCTCCCACCCTCACCTTTTTCTCTGTATGAACCAATTTACTGGGACTTTTTTTTATACAATAGCTAATTTCACCTACTGCATTTAATGTCATAGGAGTTATACATGTAAATCCCTGTACTTAGAGATAAGATAGTCCTTTATGCCATTTTAATCAATCTTTGTCATGGGTATGTTACTTAATAGCTCTGTCTTCCTATAGAAAATGAGCAACTTAAGGGAAATGAAACTTTTCAAAGATACATTTTCCTTCTGGCAGACTGTGAAATACACCATAATTATCCTCTTTCGATGAATAACGTTTGAAAGAAAATGAACATTCTGTGCACCAAAAAGTATAATACAATGACAATCTCAACTGCCTTGTAAATAAAAGGAAATTGTTTTTCTGCTATGATCTATATTGCACAGAAACATATATACATGCTTGATAAATATAAAACCAGATCAGACTATCAAGCCATTTTTTAAGGTCCTACTACTTTCTAATAACAATAAACTCAATGTTTCACAGCCAAAAGGCATTGTATTTATATTTCTGAAAGATTAAAACTGTGTTATGAATTATGGGCTCCATCTTGCACGCTGATGGAACTACTTGTATGAGTAAGGCTTGGACTGAACATAACCTCTTTTAAAGATAAGGGAGAGAGAGATAATGGCACCTCAAAACTTTACCACTAGGGATGGGGACATAGGGGGTAGTGGGGGTGGAAGAGAAGACAGGAAAAGGCCTTTTCAATAGCATAATAAAATCATGACTTTCCAGCTTACATTCTCCTATCTGGAAACCTGTACTATCTTTAACAGCTCAGTAAAGTAAATGTTTGAACACAGATCTTACAAACTAATGGTGCTATGCACAATTTAACTAAACGGTTAGGACAAAGTGCCATTTAGCCCTTTATGATATCTGAATATATTGTTCCAGTAAATATGAGCATGAAGCAAAAATAAGGAGCCAAGGCCACACAACTTTCATTAGCTAATACGGGACAAAAACATTTGAATACCAACCTTTCCCTCAGACAGTCAGCCAAAATTCAAGTTTTGAGTTAGGAAAATTACAGCTCTACCACAAAGAAATTTTTTACTGTGGGAAAACTGTGATGTTTATGTCTTACATCCCTTGTTTTCTTCTTTTTCTTATCCCTTCCCCCCTCCCCAAATCACTGCCTCCACAGAGATAAGATGCTGCTAATTAGTGGTAATATATCATAGCACTCTGTTCCACAGTTTCTAGAAGAACCAACAAAAACCTGGAAACTAATCTGTATCACTAGAAGGAACTCCTCAGTTGCATCTTGCCTTACACAAGTCCTGGATTTGCAAGAACAGGTGCTTCCACTGAGAGAAATCAGTAAGGCTTCCTTGCCCAGGCTGAACTTTCAGCAAAGCCAGAGATCAACACCTCACCCACTGATGAGCTGCACCTTGCAGCTGCCTCAGGGAGACAGCAGCTCCCACTGCCCACCAAGTTCCTACTTAGTGGCTGGTCATTGCTGCTCGGCAGGTGGAAGAGGCCCGTGTACAATTAGTGCTGCAATGCAAATGCACCCAAAGGAAATGGGATACTCAGCATGCCATTCAGATGTTTAAAAGGTGACAAAATAATGCAGTACACACTAAATATGGGGCAGTATACAATGCCACTGAATACTATCCTATTTCCCGCACTGCTTATACAATAATATCCAAAACAGGTGTTCCTCTGCTCTAGTCCCCAGCACTTGGAAACTGAACTCCAAGCAGGGCTTGCACAAACTGGAAAGACAGATCCTCTACCACAGTCATTTCTGCTCAGTAGATTGGTGACCACAGAGCTAATGAAAGACAGTGGACACACCAGCACCAGATCCATCGAACCGATCTGTGGTTCAGTTCAACAAGCCTTATCTGGCAGTGGTGCCCGATTCCCATTCCTGCTCCAAGAACTGTTCAAGTATTTGATGAACTGTTGCCACACGCAGAACATACAGAAATTCATCTCACTGTCTAGTTAGCAGGAAAGGAGGTGTCTAACCCAACCTATTCCTTAGGTTCTACTGAACCGGAGAGAGGGTCACCTCCAGTGAGCATTTTATTCTGTCTGTCTTAGATACTTATTTGAATGCAGGATAAACACTTTTCTTGAGGTGACTCTATCTACTGGCTATAGGGTTGATCTTTTAGACACTGAAGTTAATGCCACACTAACTTAACAGCCCTCACAACTATTTCGTTTACGGTAAACAACACACACTCCCAAAATAGTAACAAAAAAAATTCTACACAGAAATATATGCCCTTTTAGTTTAAAGCTTCAGAATAGATGTGGCACATGCACGGACAAGAAAAAAAATACTGTTTGAATAAATTTAGAATTTTTTTTCTAATGTTTAGACTAATGTTAAAAGTTGAATGTCTTAACATAGACCAGCTATGAAATAGCTCTAATTAGTTTTTTTTCTCTGTGGCAATGTGTTAATGTCTATGTTGTAAAAAGCTGTCTAAACAAGATACAAAGTAAGGGCTATTACCTTATGTAGCCATGACATTATCAATAACATTTAATAAAAATATTATTATAGAGAGTTCATTATACATGCCTTACCCTGTCAAAAATAATCTAAAGTCTACCAATAATGAATATACACTGCGTCTATTTAGTGTATATATTACACAGACTGTGTATGTAGTACACAGTTTCAACTTTTTCAACAAGGAAAGGTCATCTAGCCAGAGTATAGGTTATGAAAGACCCCTATAAATTAAATTAGACAGCTAGCTCACAAAGTTATAAGCTGTTTAGGGGACATGTCAGGAATCCCCTATCTATAGGGAAGCCTCTCTCTCCCTGTAGAGTGGAATTTGACACCTAATAAGAAAGGCATTTTCTATTCTCTTAATATTTATGGATATTTTGAAGTGTTTTAAGGCCTTCACAGTCTCTGCATGTTTTGAACTGTTAACTGCAGTGAACTGCCTGCATACACATTATTCCATCTCCAAAGCTACTGCATTTCCATTCAGAAAGTCATAATGCAGTTATTAAAAGAGATTTCCACACAGAGTTATTGAATCATATTGGTAAGCTTGGTTCATGCCTAGGTGCTGTGACATGAATGCACATTGTCTTGAATTAGTCTAGTAGTCCATGGAGTGACAGCTCACTGCAGCTCCTAACAAGCTGCACAGATCAACTTGGTAAGTACTCGGTTAAGTATCAGTGTGCCTGGTGATGTACAAAATAGATACAAAAAAGTATTGCACTGAAATATTTATAGTTTAAAGGTTTCACCCACTAATAGTTCATAGATATTGTCTTCAAGTAGGAGTCCACTGAGGCGGTGGAATTACTTGTGCAAAAACAAGTTACGTATATGTTTGCCATCAAATCTGAAGAGACTTTAAAAGAGATTCCATTTCAGGATAGAGCTCTAACTAAGCAAATCAAAAGCATAACTACATCCGCCCTGAGGGAAACTTCATTTAGTGAAACGTTTACCAGAGAGATTTAAAAAAAAAAAATTCTTTTTTGTCACAAAGGGTCTGAAAATTTTATTTAGAATTTCTGTGAGGAAGAAAACTGTTTAAGACTTAACACAAGGGGTATATATTTTTCATGTAAGACATGTTGTCATGACTTATGTTTTAGATGCAATTTACAACCAAGTAGCGCAGTTATTTGCACTTACGTTTCTCAACTCATAGTTTTGTTTCTATGCAGTATGTCAATCTTTTCAAAGTACTGACTTCTGGAATTTATCAGTATCTGTGTATATCGAATAAATGTCCTATCCAAATAATGTTCAAGGGTAGTTCACAGTAACTAAAATCTGTAAATGGCCTGTGTATAGATGTCATAGATATGACATACTAGATGTATCATAGATAGTACATACTAGAAGTTTTTAAATAAAGCAACAAATGGAAACATTGAAAGTATGAGATTCATAATGTCAAAACACGAAGTCATCTACTTTCACAAATTGTCACATATATCTGTAGTTTTATTTTTTTCCAAATGCATTGACATTGTACAATAGAAATTGTACTCACAGATTAGAAATTAAAATGAAATTAAATTATAAAAAGGCCACATAATTTTTACCCTAACAAAATGCGATGAAAGACCCCTTCTACTTCTGCACAGGAGCTGAAATGAAACCTGTAGTATTTTTTTCACTAAGAAGTATTATGATAATACTTAGTACACTACAGCTAAATATGTTTGGGGGGGGGGGGTTTCCAATTAGTTATAATCTAATCAGACACATACATTTTCATATATGTTTTATATTAAAATTTTACTAGTTAGACAGAAATGCAATACACAGGCACACATACCTATATGCTCTGACTGCCAAACATTTCTCTTTAGCATACATGCACAAACCCCATATAAGATAAGCAGGGAATGTATTTAAATAGTGCACATCTTAAACCACTACATTTCAATATATTGTTTTTTCAGACTACATGCACATAATCAGACAGTTTTCCAAGCAGACATCCATTTGATTACTTAAAGTGCAAACCATGGTCTGGCTATCGAATGTGCAGAGGAGGATAATAGGAAGGGCAAAGAAAATACAAGCCTTTTTACATCAACAGGTGGCAACACTAAATAGGAAAAAAAAAAAAAAGAGGGGAGTGGGCTCAGAGGAATATACCTTCCCTGTGTTATACAGATATCTAAGAAAGAAAAAGATTTGGCAGAAACTGGACCCTTTTTCCTGCAGTGATGATCGTGTTGCATGTACATGGTTTGTGCACAAGAGCAAGAGGAAGACAGCACCAAGACCTCACAGAAGTTTCTTAGGCAGTTTGTGAAGCTCTCCTTGGGGCTGTTCAACATGCTCAGGGACAACAAACTACCCAGAGCGAGGAGATGGCTTCCAATAGTCCATGCAAGTACCCCATCTAAGGGCTCAGAGTACTAACCTTCAATTCATTTATTTATGGTCAAGTTATAAAACCATAAAAGCAGAGACAAGAATACAGATTGATATACTGCTGAAAAACCCACAGTCGTACTGCAATTGAAAAAGTCTAAAAGTAAATGTGCATGCCACTCAGGAGTCCCATATAATACTGTTAGATTTATAAAAACCAAACAAAGTTCAACACCAAAATCTGATATATATAGGTATCCATAGGAAAACATGAGGATTGATTGCTGTCTCCTAGGAAGTGCAGTGTTTAGTTGTCAAGTGATTAGATGCTTTATTTGGACATAAACTGCATGGATGTTTATTCAGAATAAGTTAATAAATAGATGTTAACAAGCAAGCATGTATTTATCATGGTTCTCAATACAGCAATACCCATCTCTGCACCAGGTATTAATAGTTTGCAAAATGCTTTCTTCAAACTAAGAAGTACAATGTGCCAAAAGTACATAGTGCCTAAGAAAACAATTGGCTAGTGAAAAATCATAACGCTTTCAAGTGAGAGTCAGGTATTTCCCCAGTGAGTAGATTCAGATTTATCAAAACTATTTGAGAAACCTAGACATAAAATTGATTGAATTCCATTATTCAGCAATAATCCTGAATTCTGACTTGAAGAAGCACACTCAGCCTAAGAACCGATCTTAGCTAGAGAATTAAGTGACTCTTCTTTGCAGTATAAAATAGGAGTGGATCCATAAAGCTAATCAGTTGGTTCTGAAATGTTCACACCACCTTCATTTTTGAGTTTTACTTTGAGTTGTTGTAACCTGGTTTCATGGACTAAACACCTACTTGAAGTCAGAGCATGTACCTCCCAAACCCACACACCCCACACCTTTAAAAGGAATCCACTTTTCATGCCCAAGACTGCTCAGTGTTTCAAACTGGAACAAAGTAAATATGGACTACTCTGAAATCCAAGAAGGCTACTCCTGCTCAGCACTGCAATGCTATTTTACATGGAAACAATAATACTATCTATGTACTCAGTGATGTGAGAGGTGCTCTAGTTTTTGATATTGAGAAGTCAATCTCTGTTTTAAAATTGCCTTTTGGATAAAGCTACTTCCATCCATAGTGCACATAAAGTGATTAGAAACTAAGTAATGAGCACAGTTTTTCTAAAGTAAGGTGCTTAATGTCTGCACTATGAACACTTCGACAGACAACATGGGAAGTTCTGCTCAGTCTTTAATTTTTTTATTATAATTTTATTTTATCCTGTCCAGGAAAATGGAAATTGAGTGTAGCAATGCTCTTTTAATATACCAGTTGTAGTCAGTAGATTGAAATAACTGTTACATATATATCAAAGATGCACATAATTTCAACAATTAAAGAGGTGATAATGTCTGTTTCACAACTATCAAAAGGATAAATGCCCTGTCTTCTTATGTTCAGGAGCAAAACAAAAGGAAAAAAATTGGTGAGCCCTTTACCCAGCAGCCTCCATCTCTTGAACATCAGGGCATAACACAGAATTGTAGCATGCACAGAAGCTTAGTGCCTGGTAAGGCTTCGGCTGACAGGGTGTATCGGTGAGTCACACTGAGATACTGAGAACATATGTCAAATTGCTAAAGCTCACAGAAATTGAATGCTAGTGCCTATTGAAGCCTCTAAGCCATAAAAAAACTACTTTATTCCTAAGCTTTTGTCATCCAGATAATTTAGCTGAATTAAAACTACAACACATAATAATGAACTATGTTATAACTAGTGACTTAAAAATTACTGCTGATGAAATGTAGCAATAGGATATTCAAAACTAGTGTAAGGATCCCAACAGCATGAGACAGTTAAGGTCTGGATCTTTATACAGTCTGAATAAAGAGAAGAAGCAAGATACTCTGAAGCAAAAGATAATCCTTTTTGTAGGGTAAAAAGACAAAACCAAACAAACAAACAAGAAAACCCCAAAACATTTTCAAAGTCTGGTCTGTCCATCTCTTTGGTGTGAAGAGAGTGATGGCTTATTATCATTCAGACTTGTGATGTGCAGTCAAGTGTCACAATGCATAGTATTCAGATTCTCAGAGAAGAATAGAGATTATTATTTATTATTGGTTTTGTCAAGAGTTATGTTTAGTAATAAAATTTATTGAGTAAGTGCATCTAATCACCAGAAAAGTATATGAGCCCTGAAAAAAATTATCATGCCTGTGCAAGCCAACTACAGCACATGTATTCAAGGATTGATACAGCATTACAACATAGTAACATAAAATGTATAGACAGCTTGCTCTTTTTACTCTGAAGTAATTTCCATCGCCTCTGGCCAAAGCTTGTTAGAAACAGGGCACAATTATCCCCAAGTTTTATGCACACTGATATTAAGAAGCATTATAAATGCTCAGGAAGCACTTTCCAACTCCAAAATCTCCAACTACTTCTAGACTGAATGTCGCAGTAGCAAACAGTGCCACATGGTGTGATTAGTCTGTGTAACAGGTAATATCTGAGGCAGGCTTGCAAGTATAGAGACTGCAATTGGCAGTATGTCTTTCTTTGTGCCCTTGTGCCAGTGCTTCCCATCAGAAAGCTAAATGCACAAAAAAGGAAATATCTAAGAACTGCCTACCCTTTTTCTTGACAAGGTCAATTATATAACCGACTTGACATTATGGAGCCAGATAGCCTATATCAATCTGTAAGCTTACCTTGGCACACAAACTTCAATTCCTTGGCATCTGTAACGGTGGTTCTTTTATCCGACCTCTTCTTTTCTGTCCGACGGTGGCTACGTCTTTTCTTTGTCTCTCCCCAAAGATTCGATCCACCATGCATGCTTGGGATGTTTAGAATGGCAATTCCTTCCAGAGAGATATTGATCAAGTCCAGCTGAATTCCATCACACTGATTAGAAAGGAAGAAAGAAAAAAGAAAAAAAAAAGAAGAAGAGAGAGAAAGCAGTAAGAGAGAAAGAAAACTCTGGACTTTTTTTTCTCAGATATTTTTCTTCAGCAATTTATCATTCTTAACACTGCTAATAGTTTATTCAATGTTTTCACCTAAGATACATACTTGTACCTGAAAAGGAGGTATGAGATAAGAACAGATCATTCAGAAGGTAAAATATGATTGCTATTCAGCTTTTGATTGCTTAAGTGTGGGACCATTTGGTACTGTCTTGTTATCTGATACCTGTTCACTGACCCAAGTAAAATATATTTCTAGCTTCACTACAGCAATTAGCAGAAAAACTTTAATACTACCAAAATTTCTTTATCAATAACTGGAGGGTTTTTGTTGCCTTTTCCAGCTAAATTTTCTGCCTTATGATTTTGCAATGATACTTGTCACTCTAACGACTGAGACCCCTCCACAACAAACTGAATACAAAAGTCCCTGCATGAAGAGAATACACCAACTTACGGAAAGGGGTCTAAGCAAGCCCCAAGAGCACAGAACATCACACAGGAATTAGTTTCAATCCAAAGGCACAACAAGCATATCAGCATAGGGCTATGCCTGACTAGTAGCTCCTAGCAAGAGGTAAAATTAGTAGAGGTGGGTACAGCAATTGCTGATGCAGCTACAGCATTTCTTACCCCAGAACCTTCACTAATCAGTTCTCTGAAATATGCATCATTGTTAAGGGAAAACAGGATATGGAGCTAAAGAAGAGGTATCAGTGATCTAAAACCTTTCCAAGACTTACTGGCCACACAGAAGTAATCTCAGTCTGTGGGATAGTCCCTTCAGTGCTGGAATCATAACCACAGGGCATCCCATACCACTAGTGTGTATTTCTCATGCTTCCTATAGCAACCCTGGGCTTCAAGACATTTTATACAAGCACATTTCTTTGCTAAATCTGGCTTCCAATTATATCCTATAAAGGTACCATTTTTTCACTTCTGGAAAATGGCTCAGGGATCTTAACATATCAGATTGTTCAGTGACAAACAGCAACATTTTCTCAGGTGGTTGAAGCCTATGACATTTGCAGATACAGTTCACCAGAGACATACCAGATGAGAGGAACCTAGCTTAACAGCATACACCTAGCCTTCACTGGCTATAATTTACTCAAGCTAAGTCCTCCTCTCTACCGACATTAGGAATTTCTTAACTCATATAAAATGTAGCAAAATACTGAAGAACCTCTACAGGCGGAAAAAAAAAAACCACCCCAACTTCATATTACAACAGTGGAACCTGCAGGTGGAAAGCAAAGCGTCCATTTCTACCCATGAGTTCACTGAACCAGCCAGAGTTGCCCAGGATTCATGTACTTGAACCTTGGCTAGAGAGAGATTAGCTTCATTCCTCACAACATAGAGTGTATCGATGTCCTGGCAAGTCACACGTGCCACAGTGTAGAGCAGCGCATTTTTAATACATTCGATCCTGCTCCTGCAGTGTTCTGCAAGCTTGTAGAAGATCTAGTCATCCATTTCAAACTCATTAAGAGTATTGTTTTGCAATTCCAATATACAATAATCAGGAAGAAAACTGGAAAAATAATTAAGCATGCTTCAGTAATAGTCCACTGACATCTTGCAGCTTGCTGCTCTGTGGGTCACTGGCACTTCTTGATCTCTGCCTAAACCTTTATCACAGCTTGGAAGAAGAAAAGCCAAGTACAACTCAAGAACAACTGTGAATAATTGTTTATTCTGCAACTTTCTGAGATAATAAAACAGAATGGTATTATAATGCACACACATCTTAATTCTTCTAAGAAGAGCATAAATCTGGAGAGAGAACAATTTCAACACTAAGATTTCCATTTCATATTTGCTCTTCAAGAATTAAATTTTAAACCTGTGGATTATATTCATACAGGGAAACCTTTAAAGTCAAAAGGCATATCTGAAAGTGAATTGACAGTTGTGGCAACTACTGTAATTGAAAGTGTAACTTTTTAATAACATTTTTCTTACAAGAATAAAGGCATAGGTCTTCACTGTGATTTTTGGAAGCAAATTTGCTGCTTTCCCTGGTATTTTATATGTATTAAATACTAAGATGATTTATTTTGCTAAAAATTCTGCTCATGTGTATGCTCACTTACTGGTATACATTCTAGATAAACAGATATTAATTTCATAATTAAAAGTAATCTTGTGTAAATACCCTGCAGGCCTCAATGAATCAAACACATACTGTGTGTCAGGCCTCCCACTGTCTTCAAGTGGAATGTACTGGCTGGATAATTAGATAGTACATATTTTTTAACCTTATTTGCATGCATATTATATCTTTTGCACACTGACAAGCAGCAGTAACAACAAAAGTCAGATTACCACAGGGAATTCCCACAAAGAAGTCTTCATTTCTTATAATTTGCAGCCTAAATTAAAATAATTTGATCTTTGACAAGGATGAAATGTCAAGCAGAAGGGGGTCCTCTACAAGCCACGGCCTGTGGCTTCTGAAATCTGCCTAATTTATGTCAGTCACTTCTTAATACATATTTAAGTATTACACGAGAAAGATGATAAATATGCAATCTGACACCTTTGGTATTTCCCTGCTGTTAATTTATAAAGGTCTGGCGTCCCCCAAACTGACTGGAATTATTTAAATAAAAGAAGAATTGTGAAATAGGATGGCGCGGGGTCTAGCTTCCATTTTCACTCAATATTGAGCACAGCAGGTAGTACACTAAGACAATTATGTGACGAGGCCTCAGAGTCCCACAGTGATGAGCAACTTTCTGAATTAGGAAAGGAGCATTTCTTTTGTTCATACACAGTCAAAAAGTTTGCCCTACAGGTAGCTTTGCGTAGTCCTAACACATTCATATACTACAAAAACAAAACACACATGTGTTCTGCTCCTTTTCATTTTTCTTTTTATTTCAAATAATGTAATGATGCCGTAAAAACAAAAGCATGCTTTTAAAATGTGGCGTATGTCTACGTAGATTAAAAAGAAACACTAGCTCTTCTACCTCTTTTTCACCTTCTTTTCTGGCCTCAGTCACTTCTTGGGTATTATTGTTTATGCCTTATTTATCATATCAAATATTTTCAGATCATCCCTCTGTTGAGAAAATACATATCTATGCTTGAAAAGAGCTGATATGAAGGCTTTGCTGTGAAACCAAGGGCAATATCCAGCAAGAGCACAGCAATGTTTTACACTCCTTTCCCTTACCCAGTAATACCGGGTGGTATAGCAGGCTTACATGGGTCCCACTGCGCTTTTACAGCGTTGCAGGTATTGTCCATGGCACCCCTGCTTACCCCGCATCTATACCTACTCTCATTAAATACCTTTCACATACCTTTCTTTTTTTCTGAAGTGGAAATAAAGTGCAAGTTTTCTAAATTGTAAAAGCTTTAGCCTTGTTTACTGACACATTATTATTGAAAATAAATACTTAATTTTGTCCTAGTTTTTGGTTTTTTTTTTGTTTCATTTTGTTTTCTTTTCCTTTACAACCTCTCCTCAACTTCTTGCATCCCATTTTGAAAACAAAAATCCATCTTATTCTCGATAACATAAGAATTGTGTCCAATTTGTTTTGCAACTCACACTCACACAGAAGAAAACATACAGAACATGAGTCAAGAATGTGTGTCAGAAAAACCAAGCTTAATTAGGTTAGAAATCAAATACAAGGTTGAACAAATATTTGCCCAAAGAACATTAGATCACTGTCTCACAGCTCAGAGATACAGATCCTTAATCTTCCCAGGCATTGTTCATTCAAAATTTGGCTGTAGAGCAAACACATTCTTTGTGCATTTTATCTGGAGTGAAATGTGGTCTCATACATCAACCTCCCATTTACAGTGACATCCCCAAGGAGCATCAGGTTAAAAATCAGATTAAAACAGTGCTACTCCAAAATGCTGATAATGTTCAAACAAGAAACATTAGATACAAGCATACTGGCAAGCATTGTAATTTACTCATTGTAAATAAATATGCAAATAACTACCTCCTAGCACTTGTAAATTTTGGAAACTATGCTCTTTGTTCCAAATTGTATGACTAATGGTAATGACCAGGATAGATGAAGCGAATATTAACAAAAGTGTCTCATATACTGGCAGTGCAACACTTTATTGGTAATAGTAATAGTTATTGACGTGAATTGGTAATAATTATACAACTGATACAAGCAGGACCACAAAATTGTATACCTACTTGTTTGCTTTGTGATGTTAACATTTAATCACCCTTTCAGTGGTTACAATTATATGGTTAAAGTTCACATCTTAGTACGTATCAGAATATGTATGACTTTCTCTAGATATTAATATTTTATAGGGAAAGCCTTCTCTTCAATTTGTATTTAATCAAAAGGTACATTTAACTTGCAGTTTATTCAAATCTAATCAAACCAGGTAAGTATTTCTTCCAATAACTAATAAAATATTTTTCATGCTACATTTCCTTAAACTCATGTAAGGGAAGCACTCTCTGGGAAAACAAGGGGGATTTTTTTGTTAAGTTTTTTTTTCTAAGGTTTTTGCTGGAGTTTTGTTTTATTTTTATAATATTTTAATCTAACATGTGAGGAACATGTGTTCACTTCAAAGAGAAACAAAACAGCATAAAAGGCAAGTGTGGCACTGCTGGTCTTTCAGTTTCAGTCTCAGTATTCTTTGCTAGTTGTTCTACTACCAGGCACATGGTTCCTTCAGATCATTTCAGACTTCACCCTTTAGGAAGCTTTGACTGGACTCTCATAGCTGCTGCCATACCTCTCTCAGTGCCTCATGCTATGACACAAATATATTGTCCATTGACACATGCAGTTCCTCGTTACTGCTGGAAAGGGAAAGCACCATAATCGTCTTGAGAAATGATTTCATTATTTAACCTAAATTCTCAGATTTGTATCTTCACTCATTTCTCATTTTTCAAGTACTTATTTATAAACATCAGACCCTCATACAGTTTATGTAATACAGCCACTTATCCTAGCAGCCATCAAAGTGGCAGTGGCACATTATTTTAAATTCCTATTTTGTCTGTAAGTATCCTGTATCTTTTTAGTTAATGTTCAATGTCTAATGGAAAGATGACCCCTTGTGCAGAGAGAAAAGCTATTTAATGAAGGGGAATAATTCAAAAAATATATATATATTCTTTAACCTTTATTCAGGAAAGTAAGTACAATTTTAGGGAATTGAGTTTTAAAGGTTAGAAAACCTTGGGACCTAGAAATAATAAGATTATTTTTTTTTTATTTTAATCCTGCAACAGCTCTCACTCCCTCCAACAGTCTTTCATTTTTCCATCTGACCTAGCCACACTCCCTATTGATTTCTAATGTTATACTTCACCTCTTGACCTTGTCTACTGTATTAAGACTTCACTAATCATCAAACTGAACTTTGTTCCAGTGTGCAGGGCTACACTACAAATAGACATGATAAAAATAATATTTTGGAATATAGGGTCAAAAGGATGTGCACTGCCTTGCCTTGTTGGATTCAGGCACTCTGCACCCTTGCTCCCTGCATTTCAGCCAAACTAGTGACATTTCAAGGATAAAGGCAACAATTAGTTTCTTACTTCTATTTCTACAGATTCATGCAGCTTCTTACAGGTGGCTGAGAAAGTTTCCGAAGTGCCAAATTCAAAATACCAAAATTTGTTCTTCATTCTGAAACAAGAAAAAAAAAAGAAAAGAAAAAAAGAAATCTTATTCACTATCAATATGTGACAAAAGTGATCATCCTGTCTTCCACTATAAGTAATGGCAAAGGCTTGGGAACATGTGACATCCCATTTGAAATAGATGAGCTCATAATTTTCAAAGCTTAAATGTTGGTGTCAAGTTGTATGATATCCCCTAAAGGGATAACAGGAATGTGTTGAACTGACAGGTTCAAATGTACCTTTGACTTTTCTTTTTCAGTGACTATCAGAATATTTTTTGTCACTTAACCAGTGACATGCCTCAGAAAAATGTATCGATTTTATTTCATGTCTTACACCTACTATACTATTTCTGATTCACAGTTAACATCTTTATCCTGCAGAGTAGTAGAATGTGCAAGCAGGGCAATCCCATCATGAAGATGAGCCAAGACAAAAATGCAGCTTGCCCTAAGCTAGTTAAAAGTAAGGGCAAATGCCTATTGTGCATGATGATAGATGAGATACTACAAGAAAATAAAAATTCCAGATCTAACAATCTTTAGATATTTTGCAGTAGGAGAGCTGTATTATCAGCTAATTCACTCATAGACACATTTTAAATGGACAATGAGACCTGCATCTTCAACTTCATTAACAGGTTCAACAGGAAAATAAAACTGGATTTAATGCTAGTAAATTGCTTAGTTTATCATGACAGCAGGCAGAATTTACACTTTTTTCTTTTTAAATACATAAAGACTGCACTTCTGTTTTACCAGATTTATAGCATACTGTTAAATACAATCAGGATGCCAACAGCACCATTTCAAATAAGTATGTGTACTTTTTGTGAACTCTCATGAGTAATTATTATTCTGTAACAAAAAAGGAAGCTAAACAACCACAACAAAAGACACTGAATTAGAATTCATTATTCCCACTTAAGAATCAGATATGAACACAGTTTCTCCACTTGTATAAACTGTTCTCTGACACAGCACATTGTGCTTTTAACTTGAAAATGACTGTTTGCATGAGCTAGAAGTGGAGAAGAATGAAACATAAATGTAGATGACTGTAAAACATGTCAAAAGTACAAATCCTACCCATAATTATTTCAAATTACATATAAAAGACTACTTAGTTGTTGTTAAAGTCTACTTAATGACTCTTAAAATTACAAAGTGAGAAGAGGTATTGCAGTACTGGCCATTTCCAGAAACCTGTTCATACAAGAGCCAGCAATTCCTGGTGCAGTATTAGAGGAGTGTAAACATGTCCAACCTGGCAGCCTACACAGAGTTGGGAAGAGAAGAGTAATAAGGAAATGACACACTTCCAATGAAAAAAATTACAGGAGTTTCCAAAGGTTTTTACACAGAAAATCTGAAAATATTTGGAAACTATTTTTGAGAACCTTCTCTCAGATAAATGGCATATTCTCGAAGGAGCTCCAACAACCAGAAGAGTTCAGGCCAGATTCAGGTCCAGATTCCTCGAGTCTGTGAATGGAAGTGGTCTGACATATGTTCCCTCTACACCTGCAGTTTAGGTAGCACACTGCCATACTGACCTGGGATCAGGCGCTCTGTTTATGCCAAAGTATAGAAAGAAATTTAGAAACCTTTTGTTTCCAAAGAAATGTGAACTGAGTCTTGAATTTCCACTGGGTGCCTTTGGAAAATCTGGATGCAGCTATCTTCCCACTACTTTCTAGACAGGGATGATGAATAATCAAAATTCCCCCAAAAAAACCCCAAAAAACCAAAAAAATCCCACACCAAACAAAAACCCCAAAACAAAGAAACAAAAACCCCCCTTTTATTTACAAGACTGCTTTAAATTGACTCACTTATTAGCACTCTATCTAACAAACTCTTTGACTTATGCAAAGGTAAAAAAGACATATATTTTTAAGTCATTCAGAATATACTGTGTAAAATACAGGTATTTTGAGTTCAGCCACACAAACCCAGCATTGTCAACGCACACAAGGATTACTAGAAAATTTAGATCTATACATCTAAACCTTGTAGAACCATATGACAGAAGATTAAGTAAATCTATCAGGAGAGTTTTTGGTTTCTTATAATTTTAATACAATCTCTAAGATTCTATCAGGCCGAGAAATGTATTGTGAGCCTGTTCTCCATCCTCTAGTTGACTGTCTGTTTTTAAGCATAGAAAGACAACTTACTTGACAGCTTTTCAAATACAAAGTTAGATGTAGATACAAATAATTTTATGCTTCATTTTCAAATGGTTTACCAACTTCCTTTACAAGCCATGAAATAGATTAAATTCCATGGTTTTATTCAAGTGCACTATATCTTTTATTGAACAGAGGATTGTATTAAAACTTTTCACAGAGATACAAAATGGAGTTAAATAAAGAACTTCAGAGAAATTATACTGAAATTTTCATAAGCAAGACAACTCTTATTATTCTAGTAAATATTACAATTTTTCTAATAATAATAAAAACCTCAACCTCTAGTTCATATCTTCCACTTGCATTCCTGTTTCAAAGAGGTAAAGCTCATCTGCTTATCAATACAGCAGCAAACATTCAGAAGATTAATGAACTACTATCATGGCCATTCTAATTTCTTCCATAATGTAACTAAATTTTAGATTGCTAAACAAATGCATATTTAATAACAATTTTGCCACATTAAAACTGTAAGAAACTGCATCACAGGCTGCTGTCATGTATATTTTCTCTCTCTCCCAGAGGAAATTATTTAGACTTTTCTCAGCTTTTAATAACAAATGACCAAAAATAAGTTTGAAGCCTGCTTCTTCTTTACAACACTGGTTTTGTTGGAATAGGAGAGGGAATGGATTATTCTAAAGGAAAGGCTTTGGGTTTGTTTTTTTTCTATATGCTTCAAAATGCATATCTAAACTCTTAAACAACTTTACAATATAAATAAAACATCAGTCATGATTAAAGACTGACCTACTGTGCTATTATATGTCAAAATATACAGCCTGTGGGTGTAGGAATGACAAAACAAAACTGTACATCAAGAACCTAAACACTTTTTATGCTGGCAATGTTACACATTTTCAAGCACTGGTCAGTCTTCTGACAAGTGGGATCTTCTTTAACAGGGATGAAATAAATTTGCAAGACAGTTGTGAGCCTGAAATGTTAATGGTTAATGACTCAAACAATTGGCCATTTGCAAAAGCAGCAGGTGCTCTGCTGCGGCCAGGTTTGCATTCCCCAGCTGAAGGGGAGGAGGAGGGTTTCTGGATGTGTGGTGGTGAAACCCAAGAACAGCCCAGGTGCAGAGGGGGTGAGAGAGAAGGACCACAACAAACCAGTCTGTTTAGCAGCAAGCTGGGGTTTGAGCCAAGTAAGGGAAGAGGCTGGTGAGGAGCAGATCTTGATAGGTGGGATAATGCTTTTTATCATGCCAATGTCCTCAGTTATGCAACTTGCTCAGGCGTAAAACTGATCCTGAGGAAGTACCAAGACATTTACACACAGGCCTGAAGGTGTTCACCCCTTTTGATGAGGCATAACTGGCTAAATCAAGCTGATGTGAGAAGCAGCTGTAATGTCTTAGAAGACGTCATAAACCATCTAAGAATCCCAAAGTGCCCCCAGACTCATTTGTGGGGCCTTCTACCAGAGGACTGAGCATGATCCACAGTGTTTCAAGAGACAGTGTTGAACTTCCATCCCAAGGGAGGTACCTGGGTGTGTTCCTACCTGAACACACATCAACCCACTGAACTATATATTTCAGGGGCTTCCTCCAGCCCTGACAGATTAAGACCGGGACCATCACTCCAACTAAGCAACAATCAAATCACATCACCAGATCCATGGGTGGTGATATCCATGCATGTATAAACACCAGTCATTCCGTGTCATTTCACTCTAATCTGCCCCAAGGGACCTGTTAACTAGAACCTCAGCTACTCTCACTTTCAGGAGCAGGTTGTAGCAACAGTATAAAAAGGCTAATACTGCCATTTCTTACAGCATTTCTATACTGTGGATAAATATCAGATTTAGAAACTTAGATATGTTTCTTGGAAAAGTTCAGACTGATATTTGGTAATCAAGGCAAAATAATCAAAATAGTCTGTGATATGGGTTTGCTCCATTATCAGTTAATCAGAAACCCCCCTACTGCTAAAACTATTTTATATAACCTTTCTGATTAGGCAATTACAAGGCATGTCATTGAAAAATTGTCCTGTATCTAAATATGGAAATAGTAAATACTTTATTCAACACCTGAAGAGCATCTATACTTCATTGCAGTATGATCACTCTGTCAGAACATGCATAACAATACACCAGTTCTGGGCTGCTAATAAAAAGTCACAATAAAAGAGGAGTACCTTTACCAAAGTAACAAATTCTTACTCTGGCATTTAGGGTCTACACTTGGGGCAAGAGCTTATTGCTACATTTGCAAGTCTGTCACACTTTCTACCACATCCTATTTACGCTTCTTAAATTTACTTTTTTACTTTATAAATTTATTATATTTATTTCCACTTTAATTATGCAGTGTCAAGCTTCAATGACTTCAGCTAAAATTTCTACATCAGAAAATTTCTGTTATTTTAGTTAAATGTCAGCTGAAAAACTTTCACCATTTTTTAAAATGACTGGATTAAAAACATGTATATTTGCTTATATTAGCAGTGTTTGATAACATACACTTTGAACTGTTTTAATACAGCTACACTTTCTCAGCAGAGATTTTAAATTTAGCATGAGAATGGCCTTGCATCAAGAATATGCCTCTAGCCGTCTGCATGAAAATACATACAGAATTTAACTATATTATGACAGCTTGGAAATAGACTCTGAGAAGGCTTTATTTTCCATATTCTGTGGCAGAGAAACAACAAATTTTTGTCTCCAGTTCTGTCAATTTTTATCCTTTAATCTATACTAAATATAGATCTTTTTTACCCAGGAACATACCAGAATTCTTCATTCTTCCAAGGTAAATTCCTTGAAAAGTCCACTCCCAGGAAGCAACCTCTAATACAAATCTGTGCAACAATGTCTGCTCATGGACAAGCAGAACTATATTCCTCCAGAAAGTATATTGTTCCCCAAAATATAATCTCTTAGCACTGCTTTCTGAAAATACTTTTTTTTAAAGACTATTCCAACTTTGTTGCAAAAGTACTGTTTCTTTGTCAGTGAGTGTCAAGAGTTGATCTCAATCTGTATCATAAACTCACACAATTTTCAGCATAAAGCTCCCATTCTAAGAGCAGCATTCATGAACAACAATGTACAGAATGTAATGAATTTAAAAAAGAAAATTCTATGGCAGGAAAAAAAAGTAGCAAAGAACATTTACTCTATTTCATAAAGCATAGATGCTTATCATCTCATCCACCACAAGTCTGGAAGGTGCTCAGAGCCACATATTAATGCTATGTATTTAAAAGGAGAAGGTCTCTTTACCTCCCTTTTCTCCCTTGTTCACTCTTTTGTTCCAAGCAAATGTGGAATAATGTGTAGAACCACCTCTGCAGGGAACCAGAAATACCAGAAAAGCGTGCTGAAATGGAGGTATATTTCCAGAGGAGAAACTGTGAGCAGTACAAAGGGAAAAAAGAGTTGACAAGTATATGTGGAAAAAAGAAGAGGTCATCATCAGAAAATAGAGGAATCATGAAAGAGAAGAACGAGGAGGAGATAGGAACTTAATTTCAAAATGCATTGAAGTTCTACAGCACTGAAAAAGGTATGATGATAAAATACAGAAGAGAAGTAAAATAATCCTAAAAGAGACCTAAATAAAGACACATATTTCTTAAGTTTGAAAATACAGATAATAAGGTCTAAAAATAAAACTAGGAGTATAGGAAACGCCATGATGGGCAAAAATCTGAGCATCTCTTCCAATAGTCTCTCACTAACAGTGGTTATTACCAGACACCACGGCAGATAATATAAAACTCCATGTAGTAAACAGCTGGGAATAATCTAGCTCTATGGAAGGTTTATTATTATTATTATTATTTATGATTCTATCAAACTGAAAAACAGAGGGTGCAGATTAGACATAAAGAAGAATTCTTTTATGATGAGGGTGGTGAGACACTAGAACAGGTTGCACAGAGAAGCTGTAGATGTCCCATTCCTGGAAGTGTTCAAGGCCAGGATGGATGGGGCTTTGAGCAACTGGTCTAGTGGAAGGTATCCCTGCCCATGGCAGGGGGGTCAAAAGTAGATGATCTTTAAAGGTCCCTTCCAACCCAAAATATTCCATGATTTGAATTCAATTTGTGGACACTTACACCATTAAGCAGTATGAAAGTGATTCCCAATGTATAGGGAAAAAAAAATGTCTCCTTGGGAAAAACAAGCTTACTAAGGTGTGTCTGATGTTGCTCTTTTGGTTTAATGAGTCCCAGCCTGTATGACATACATTCAAGAGCAAGTGACAGATGCACTCTTCTCTGGCCTGGCTGAATGGCAGGGCCCAGACACCGATGGTAAATGGTGCCACATTCAGTCAACATCCCATCATTCCTGGTGTTCCCCAGGGATCAGTCCTGCCTACTATCTTTATTGATTTGGATGAGGGGCTTGAGTGTACAATAAGCAAATTTGCAGATGGCATCAAGGTAGGTTGCTGTTCTGATCTGCTGGAGGACAGGAAGGCTCTGCAGAGGGACCTGGACAGGCTGGATTGATGGGCCAAGACCCATAGTGTAAGGTTCAACAAGACCAAGAGCCAGGTCCTACACTTTGGCCACAACAACCCCACGCAGCGCTACAGCCTGGGGCAGAATATCCAGAAAATGACCCAGCAGAAAAGGACCTGCGGCTGCTGGTCGACAGCTGCTGAACAAGTGTGGCTGAATGCAGCGCTGAATGCAGCGTGCCCAGATGGCCAAGAAGGACAATGGTATCTTGGCTTGTATGAGGAATAGTGTGGCCAGCAGGACCGGGAAAGCCATTCTTCCCCTGTACTCGGCACTGGTGAGGCCACACCTCAAATGCCATGTCCAGTTCTGGGCCCCTCAATTCAGGAAAGACAGTGAGGTGCTGGAGCGTGTCCAGTGAAAGGCAATAAAGCTGGTGAAGGGTTTGGAGCACAAGTTCTGAGAGGAGCGGCTGAGGGAGCTGGGGCTGTTTAGCCTGGAGAAAAGGAAGCTCGGGGTGACCTTACTGCTCTCTACAACTCCCTGAAAGGAGGCTGCAGCTGGGAGGGGTGGAGGCGGGTGGGTGTCAGTGCTTTTCCCAGGCAACAAGTGACAGGACAAGAGGACCTAGTGTCAAGCTGTTGGACACTAGGGAGAATTTCTTTGCAGAATGGGTGATTAGATATTGGAATGGGCTGCCCAGGGAAGTGGTGGAGTCACTATCCCTGGAGGTATTTAAAGAATGACTGGATGTGGCACTTAGTACCATGCTCTAGTTGACATGGTGGTGTTTGGTCATAGGTTGGATTTGATAGTCTGAGGATCTCAGAGGTATTTTCCCAACTTATTCATTCTGTGATTCTGTGAAGTAAAAATTTACAGCATATTATATGTCACAGAGATTGTATTTCTGATGATAAAAATATGTGTATATATAGGATTTTATCTAATTTAATACTCAACACCACATAAAATAAAACTTCAGTTGCTAAAAAATATTTTAATGTTTTCTACAATTCAATATAAAGAATATTTTTACCAGGTCTCTCACAGTAGTTTTCAACAGACAACATATTTTCCATCTTTTCTTACAGTTCATAAATCTATTATCTAGGTAATTTTATACTTAGGTAAAAATGATTTCATTGCAGCACATAATATATATTAATAAGAATGTATGACTTTTTCTAATGTTCTCTTCTTTCTACTTCTGTCTTAACAATCATATAATTCCTGTTCTTCTTTATAATGAATCATACGCAAAGGTAAGGAAATAGCCAGTGGAGATGCACATCCATAAGAGATTTATGTGTGACTGGCATGATTTTAATAGAGACATCTTTGTCAATTTTTTCTTTTTTCCATTACCAACTGTACTTCTGGCAAATCTAAGTGTTAATCTCCTATGGCACAGAGCATAGGCAGAGACCATATAAATAAGTGCAGAAAAGCTAAAATCCTCATAGAGCAATTTCAGTTTTACACAATAAATAACATTTTCACATATCATAAAATGATACCACCCATGGCTGAAAAGCTACCCCATAAGTACTTATACCACTAAGTAACACTGTGAGATCATTTTCCCTGACATTTATCAGTTCTACTACTGCAAAGCTGAATTTGACTCCATTTTCTCTCATGGTTTATAATAGTTTTGCACTGTAGCTCACAGGTGTCCATGCAGTTGGGCTGCAATCTCCACTGCCCACCTGCCTGTCCCCCTTCACCCAGTTCTTTTCCCAGTTTTCTCAAAATTCTCTGCAGTTCATTCCAGCTGTAATCTTCATCCTTCCCCCTTGTCCATTCAGTTCTAGTCCTGCATTCAGTTGTGCTCTCACATCTGGCCAAGAAACCACTCCTGGACACCTTGCTCTGACCATTTTCGGTAATAAACACAAGTCATGAAGAGTTGCAAAAGGGCTGTGCAGTACTTAGTGATTGGGGCATAAAAATGTAGATGACATTTAATGTGGAGAAATTTAAAGTGACGTATAGAGAAAAATAACAAAATAATTCTAATTTTACAAACAGTGATTAGTTCTCAGTGACAAAGTTTTGGGTTTACAAATAGCTGAATTAAACTTTTGTTTCCCCAAGGGGATTAACGGAGGGGGAGAGGAAACCATTTCTTATCTCAGGCTCCAACTATCCATTTGGATTGAAATATTTGTACAGACAGTTCACCTATGAATACTAGTCAATTCACACACTTCAGACAGGTACTGATGTTCCCAAATATTATCTGTTGTCTGTATATTTGCAGGCAAAAGGTGCAACGAATTCATTGGAGGTCTGTGCACTGTTTCCTGATTTTGTTGAGCTACAGATCAGAATGTAATTTGTTCAGGTTTCTGAGAGAAACAGTAGCCAGACCGGAAGTGTTTACTTCTTCTAGGGCTACCAGGAAAAAAAACCAACACAAGAGCAACACCAAGTTGATAATGATATCCATAAGCCACAATCTTATTTGCTATGAAACCTGTTCGCGTTTTATTAATTATGATACCTTTCTTGCATACCCTCCTTACCCTACAGACTCCAGCAGAGAGCCTACTACTAACATCTATATGGAGGAAAATCTTATCCTAAAATACAAGTAAAAATTCCCATATGGAATATAAACAACACACCCTAAAAATTTTAAGATCTTTGTAGCATATGATAGGTGCTATAATGCAGGAGAGCTTCTGAGCTGTGCCTCACATTGTATCTGCTTTCCGCCAATATGCAACAAGATGTTCATGAGGGAAAAAAAATATTTTCTCCAGAGTTACAGAAAAGTGGCTTACTCAACCGAGACTAATTGCAGGAGGTTAACCTACAGCAACTGATATGAAACCTAGCTACTATAAAACATCGTGATACCTGACTGACATGGTTAACAAGATATTTCTCCATGAAAGAGGGTACTGTTTCTAGTCTGTGATAGCAATATCTGTTTTAAATACAGAATTCTGATGCTTGGTTTTGAATATATTGTTTTAACAAATTTATTAGTAAGACTAAAAAAATAGTTAAGTTTCTCAAAATATTTACTTTAAAAGTGTCTTCATTATAGCTGTGATTTAATCTGTCATTTTGCTCCCCTAAATAAACATTTCTGTTACACTTCTTAAATCCTTTGTGTCCATTCACCATCATGAAGATTTCTGCTCTTAACATTTTACTTATTTTTATGCTTTTATTTCTCCTCAGTTTCCTGCCCAAATTCCCCAGTCTTGGGAGCAGATGCTGAGGCACCAATGACTCATTAATCTCAAGAGGTTTTTTATCATGAACAAAAATAAAGTCTATGAACAGTTCCATATTTACCAGCCTTGGTCATACTAGAGAACCAACAAAGCTCAATAAAAAAAGGCAAAAAAAGCACAAAAAAAGCCCTCTCTGTATATATTAGAATGGACCGACTAGCTCAGAGCAAGGACACAGACCTCCACATTTCATCTTTTTATTATGTCAGAGGAATGAAACAATATTCCTTTCCCTTACCCACTAATACGGATACGTATAAACAGACATGACACTAGGTACACTAAGTAGTACTTATAGTTCAGAGGTTCAAGGACATGTTTGAAGGAGGAACTCCTCATTGGCTGCTTCACATGCAAAATTGTACCTTTGTTTTAGAAAACTAGCAAACTAACAATCATATAAACCAGTTTTGTTTCCCTGTAAAGCAGGTGATGACATGTAATTAAATAAGCTTTTTCTCTAGCCCATACTTTAACTCTCACTGAAAAACTGAAGTATCTCAATACTTCTATTCAATTCTTGCCAAACAGACCCTTCCATTACCATAAAGTACTTGAAACACCATGCTTTACACCATTCCCAAGTAGGACACAATGAGAAGATTAAGTGAAAAGAAAAAAAAGAAAAAAAAAGAAAAAAGAAAAAAGGATGTAAGCAATCAAATGCTGTAAGGCAAACAATGAGCATCTTTTCTGTGAGCACACAAGAGAAAATCAGACTGTATGGAAGATCTTTGACTAAATCTTTCCCCTTATTATTCCTCCAGAAATATTTAAACCTTACTGGTTTAAACCTTTACAGATCAGACTCTGCCTGTCTGACTGGGATTCAGAGGAGTTCAAAATTTATTTTTCTACTGAAAGAGCTGGTTTATGACTTTAGGAAGCCTCACCCGTTTCAAGTTTCATTGTCTCCTGATTTCACCTCTATGAGAATACCACTTCTAAGGTGGAGGTGGCTTGCCTGGGATTTAGCTTGCCTGGGATTTAGCTTGCCTGGGATTTAGCTTTCCACCACAGTGCATTTGTCTGCCTGTGAAGTAGGAAGACACTGTATTTCCATCCAAGACAAAAGACGTCTACTCAATGAAACTGAAGGTGTGATTTACCAGGCCTGAGTAAGCAGAATAGGTCTCCATGTTTCATTGAGAGAAATAACTGGTTCTCCGCTGACTATAGTGAGAGCACTGACGCCTAGTTCATGTGTAGGTAGACACTTTCGAGTCCTAGATTAAACTCTCTAATCTCAAACTGAAAACCTATCTTGTTTCACAACACTTCACCTAGATAGAAGACTGTCCTCCCAAGCCCTTCCACATAAAAGAATTCTCATTATTTCTCACTTTACTTGCTAAAAGAGAATTTACAAAACATATCCTTGCAAATATGCACTCTTATACCTATGGATTTTAGTAACTTATCACAAAAGAATTCAAGATCTGAACCCAGCCCACCTGTGCTCCCTGTAGCACATTCAATTCAAAAGGCCACATAAATGATCCCATCTCTCTAGTCTCACCTTCAGGGAATTTTTAAATAGGCATATAACCTGTCTTTCTCTCAGGGAAATGCATGGACACTGCTACCTGCTTTCCTACAGGAGGGTTAAAGCACAGCTGCTGGATCTCAGGTGCAGATCATTCAGGAGAGAACAGGCAGGTGAAACATGTGGGCCAAGCTTCATTCTCTTTGTGAAAAAAAAAAGTTCATAGTTATTAAATAACGGTACATTACTTTCTATTTTGTAGAGTAGGATGGGATGAGTTTTGCTTTTAAAAGGCCACTGATTTTTTAAAAACCTGAAAATATTACGATTAATGCTATATTTGTGACTCTATATTTTTAGGCAACTTTTTTCCCCTGAAGATTGAACGCAGTCATCAGCTGTGGTTAAAAATGCTGTTCTGTAAATGTGCAGAGACTTCAGAATGCATTTTTAGTGTGACAGAAGGTCTTTACTTAGTAGAAATCAGGACTTAGCATTGAAAATGCACATGGTAGCTGTATAAATAATAAATTCTACTGCTATAATTACTTACCGTCTTATCCTTCACAATAAAAATTTAGAAAATTTTCTACGTTGAACAGCACCTTAAAGGACAAGGCAGATTGCCAGGCAGAGAGTAAATCTAGGAAGAGTATAGTGATTTTGGTCTTCTGTACAAAGCTATGTGACCGAGGATCATTCCTCCAAAAACTGTGTTGGATTATCAGTAAATAACATTTATATACACCCAAGATGTAATTGTTTCACTTATTACTATGGCTGTAGTGAGAGCACTTATTCTTCAATCCTGTGCTCCATTAAAATTCAAAATACATGCAAACAAGAAGAAATCGATTAATTTTTCTAAAGCACGTTTAAAATAAATCTGTAAAATGGTTCCCTATGTGTCTTTCATGGAATGTCCTTGTGATTATATACATTTCACTTTGAAAAAGTCTATACAGACCCTTTTGACGGGAATATGCACAAAGAAATCTGCCTTTGTAATTTTTTTATTATCATATGCTACAGGAATCGTAAATTTAGCACCAATGTCTAGTAGGATTCTTTTCTGCAGCCAGAGAATTGGTGAGGAATCAACCCTTATGGGTGATAACTCTAAGCTATCAAGCCTAGTAATTAGACCTGTGCTGCCTAAATTATATTTGTCTAGTTCAGTGTCTTTGGTTTTACTTTTTACACTACAGCTCCATATTGCATTTCTAATCATTACTTCACCCCAGCTTTTTAAAATCTCTCACAGCTCCATGCTACCAGCTGTTGTTTTCTTTCCTAATGCACTTCACTTGCAAAGAAAAAAAAAAAAAGCTAAACGCAACAAAAACCTCCCAGATTTAGATTTCTTTGAACCTCATCCTTACTCACTGCTTTTCAGCTCCTGAAATAAATGGAAGTAATCATTCTGTGCTTTAAATTCAGTAATGCTTTAGGACTTAAACTTGATAAGGAAATTGAACATGGTGAATGACAATACTGTAATTTGGGGGCATTGATCTGATTTCGTCAACTTTGCATAGTTTGGACTCTATTTCAGTATAAAACTTCATAATTTTAGGTGAGATAATACTTTTCTACCTAACTAACTAAGCCAGATCAACCAACTCTTAAATGAAAGTTAAAATTTATCTAATCAATAATTAGTTCTAGTACAATCATTCTATAGTTTAATTTAAAAAGTAACAACAAAAACCAACTCCAAATGACAAAATAAACAGAAATGTTTATATTAAACTGGCATATTTTTTTAATCACTTAATGTTATTTGACATACAGAAAACTTCAGCTGCACAGCTTTTGTTAATATACATGCACAGCTTTTTTTGAACTGCGAATACTCAATAAGGAATTTCAAATTATCAGCACACAAATTGCTGTATCACAGTTTGTTGTAGTTACAGGAGATCTGCAGGTAACGCTTCCACTGACACTTGTATAAAGCTCACAGAAGTTAGCTCGCAAGCTTGCCCTTCTTTCAAAAAAACAATCTTAAGAGTGTATTAAAGCATAAAAGCCTAGCATCTAAAACAGATCTGCAAAATGTATTCTGCCACAAAATTTTTAAGGCTGAAGAAAAGTAAAGGGTAAGTGAACTTTTTCAAATCTTAGCAAACAAAAAAAGCTTAAAGAAACCATATATGAAGCAGTCTGTAAAATTTTCTGCTTGGGACTTCACAAAAGCAGGTACGAAATTCTTATAGTAAAGCTTAGTGAGCTGACTACAAAAGGCATATTTTAAATAAAAAATAAGTTCAACCAAACTTTTTCAGTTTTTCAACAGAGAACACACATTCATCCATCATTTTTCATTTTAGTGTATATGCAGAACGAGCATGAAGTATACACTGAAATTCTTAGCTTTTCCACAGTTCCTGGGCATCAGTTCGCAAGCACAAGGGGGCAGTAAAAATGATTATCTTTGTGCAAAGTCGTAATGACCTCTACCTCACAGTAATGGGATTTTTCTGCTGTTCAGGGGTTTTCCCAGAGAATGGGAAGATACTTGAATATTTTTTCTTCCCATCAGTTTTCAGTTGTGTAGCATGGTGCGAGGCTGAATCAAATAGAGTTAATGACTTAGCTGGTAGGAGAGGTGGCATAAAACACATGTAGGATTTGAAATCTAACTTCCAGATTTAAAAGATGCATATTTCCACATTTTTGTGAGATCCCCAGAGCTGACTGTAATTCTAGTTTTCAAGTAACAGGCACATGCTTCTGTGTTATGATATAAGCAGCTTATTAACCAAGTCTAACTCCCTTCAGAGAAGGGGATGGGGAGGAAGGAAAAAGCCAAGCCTGATTAGAGAAAACACTGCTGTTTCCAATAAACAACAGAGACCATCATGTTAAAGCAGACCTGAACAATGATTTTCAAGGAAAGGTCTTATCTTTGCAAGTGGACTTCAAAAAAATGTTCCTGCACAATTTTTCTAAGTAGTAGCTATAGACTATGTGTTGGGAATTAATATTAAATTGTGGCTTTATCTCTAAACAGGACTATTATCAACATGCCAGCTCTACCCTTGTAAGCTTCATGACAACATGCCAAAGAATGATTTTGGCAACATATTTTTTACATTTACAGCCCTAAAACACCTGACAGTCATTTGTATAAACATACGACTTTTTTCAGACAGGTTATCTCTAGGAAATAAAAATTATATTATTATTTTCTTTAGATGTGTCTCTATATGTGGCAGTATGCTCCAGAGCATTTATTTAAGCTTGCCTAATTTTGAAAATACTTAATTGCAGCATCCTAGCTTGCTTTTTCTCTGAGCTGTTTCTTAGAGCTAGAGGTCATTTGCTGTGAGTATGAAGTATCATGGGCAATTGTTACATGATAAATTACTGTTTTCATCCATCAAATATTAAAGCTGCTCACTACTGACCTTGAGCACCACTTACACTGCCAGAGCCATGGCCCTTTTCTAAGTCAGCAGGGTACAGCTGGCACAAATTCAGCCAAGCAATCAGATTCATACCCCTTCACAAAAGTTAAGTCTTTTAAAAATGCTGTGTCTCACGTAGTGCAACCAGAGGCTTGACCACTCTTGAGAAAGGTGTCCAACACCTGAATTTTCCTATCAAGGAGTATTACCTGCTCACATTGATTTGCAGTGAAGTATTTCTCAGTAAGCATTTCCACTTAACATTTACTCTCATGGAACCTGTGTAGTGGGAGATATTTACGAGTTGCTTTCAGCTTAAAAATAAATCACCTCTAATTCCTCTAAGCGAAATCAATCAAAAGTATTTAAAAAATGGACTGGTTGTTTGGTCGATTCTGGCAGAAAAGTAAACAGCACTTCAGCTTTTCTCCACCATTAAGGTCTAAATGGCCTAGAAAGTAAATCAATATCTCCAGTCAGCCCTCTGGCTATTGTTTAGCCAGTAGATATGGATTTTCTCTAGCTTACTGCACTCCTTTGGGACTAACCTGTAATCCTCAGAGAGTAATAATAAGTTCATTATCTAGTTCAGCTCTCTGTTGTACATTTAAATGGACCACATCCATCAGCAGCACTTGTTAAAGTTAAAGGACAATGACATCCCATTCAACCTGTTTCACAATGAAATACTTGCAATACCTGATGGAGAAAATTATTATAAAAACCTTATCTGTTGTCAGGTTTTTAAAAATGAAATATCACAAATGAGTTAAACAGTAAATAAGGAATTTTCCTTATGTAACATTGTTTCTTTGTTAATGAGTTAAATTGTGGTAAAGTTTATTTGTGTCATACATCATGCAATCTTTCATTATTCATATCAATCTGTTTCAAATATTTCTGGTTAAATACCACTACAAAGCAGGCAGCTGTCAGAACCAATCAGTACTTTTTTATCATTCCTGAGCTACCAGATGTTTTCTGGACTAAAAGGATTTCCCCTCCCTCTACCTAGAAGTGCAAAAGAAATCTCTCTCATTTTTAAACAATGAAGTTTTAAAAGGCTCTACTCTTGGATCACAGAACCCGTACTCTGCTCTCAGCCAGAAAGAGTTTCAGCCTCCGATCTGAGCACTCTGTTTTACTGTGTACACACATTTTCTCTGATAAACATACACATTCCATCACAGAATGACAAATAACACATTAACTTCACAGCTTTTACACAGAACATTAAAAAAAAACCAAAAACTAGCCACTATTCTGCAGATGATCTGAGTATTAAAAAAAACCACTTACTACTTACTAGTTGCTATGACTAGTTCTGTACTGTAAATTATGCACATAAAGAGTGCTGTCTGCTGGGAAATGCGCTGCACTTTATCTGCAGGCTCATATTTAGCCCTCAGAGGGGTTACAGAAATATTCATAAAAATCACAGCCACCACTGCCACGAGTTCTTCCCTCTAATTCAAGAATTATTAGGAAGAATGAAACAGGAAAAGGATGGGGACTACGGCTCTATTCAGACAAGGGGTTTGAAGAGCAACAGCTTCTATTATAAGTAACCGTGCTTTTTTTCTTTCAGAATTGCCTATCCGGATTTCAACCACATTTAGGTGAGTGACAGTCTTCAAATCAAAAGGAGAGTTGACAGAGTCCTAAATAAAGATTAAGGAATTGATCCTTAAAATGGATCTTCTAAATTCAGAGGTAAAGTCCAAACAGCAATGCTATACAGAAGGACAAACGGAACTTTATGACATTGAAAATTCCCAAGATGCAGCTTTAGTCTTCGGTGAGCTGCTGTTGGTACTGGGATCACCACTAGGTGACAGCTGGAGAGCACCCAGAGCTCCCCAGCTCTGGGGACATCTCTGACTGCTCTGCTCTAAAGCAATTCACTTGTTTTGGTGAAGTTTTTTAGATCACTCCACACAGTACTGAAATGAAAATCAATAGAACTTAAGTTCTTAAGTACATGTCACTTTGAAAATATCTGCTAATATTGTGTGAAATAGTGCTTATATACTCTAAAAATGGAGCCTTGAGGTCTTCTGAATGTCACTAATCTTTGGCAGAGAATATGGTCTGGTGGAAAGACAAGTCAAAGAGATCAAAGCCATAGAATAGAGCACCTGAAAAAGCAGCCCAGAAGGTGTCCTTCCAAAATTCTTCAGAAATGTTGGTTCTTGTACTCACTCTTTTAGCATGCAAGACATAAAAAATAAATATCTCCTCTACCTTTTCATAGGACTTGGGGATTCATATAACCCCCAAGTGATGCAACTGATATTCTAGGAGGGTTTATTTGTTTGCTTTTGGTATATTTATTGCGGGATTCTGTTCCCCTCATTATGTTTGTTCTCATGGAACTGTAATGGCATTGACTTGTGAGACAATTCTTTCACCAGCTCATTATGCTGACTGATAAGCATTTGTATTCTTCATTCCCAGATCAAATCCACCTACTTGCAGTTTCTGTGCCTTTGAATACCTTCATCTGCTAAAGCAAACAACACTTTACAATTTTTACAAATGACTAATATCTCATGCAGACACTTGCTATGATCATCTCATAATTTAATCTCCTTTTTATGATGAATTATTAGTATTCAACTGTTTTATGTCTTTTTCTTTCACAATTTCTTTAACAATTTTTGCAGCTTTTTCAGAAACCTTTGCAATTTTCAATGTTCTTTTTGAAGACTGGACACTAGGATTGCATAAAACAGCGGTGTTCTCACGAACACCACATGAATTTTAAAGAATCATCTTCCTGCATCTCACTCCCCTGTTCCTAAAGCCAAAGCCCGTACCTTATCTTCAAGCCACAGAATCACTCTCAAAAGCTCCTGTTCAGCTCATTACCAGGCATGACCATCTAGTACTTTCCTGAGTCATTGTTCTCTAAAATAAAAGTTCATCATTCTCCACATGCCCTACCTCTGTGTTTTCCAGATATTTAACCCTCCATTTACCCATTTTTAAAACAATTCACCCAGATAACAGTTGAAATTTCTGAAGAATGTTAAGTAATAAGTATTACTTAACATTCTTCCAATTTTTTAAAGACAAAAACTTTGCTATCAATGATTTCTTACAGCTCTCTGACAGAGACATTATGTTCCACTGTAAGAAATAACTAAAGTCTGTATAAATTTGGAATAAAAATATATAATAGCAATTATTTCCATGAATTAGCCTGTGTAGACTGTACACTTCTATTGAATAACACACTTATAAGAAAGTACTAGAAACAAAATAAAATTACTTTTGTCTTTCATGTAGCATATTACAGACTCTTTCCAGTCAGTATACTTTTAATCTCCTGTTACATGAAAAAGTGCTGAAACCTAAATCCTGTTAAAGAAATTAAAACCTTTAAGATAACTCTTTGATATAGTATCTTCTGTGTTCAGTTCTGTATCCACATCTCACTCCTACTTAATGCTAGTTTTGTGCAGCAACTAAATCCTCTACACAATCTGCATAATTTAATAATTGTTTCAGGCATTTTTTATATTTTCATATCCTAATAGCTAGTAAGGAAACTTACACCCTAACGTCTTGTATCTAGAATGAAATCTGACCCTGCTAATTCAAAAATCAAATTCACACCAGTTTCAATGAGGTCAGGGTCTCGGTCTTGATCTTTCAAGGCATTAACATAATGCACTCTTGAGTCTGACTTTAGCATTCTTCTTTCCTTTGCATAAAATGCACATTTGTAAAACTTTTTTTTCCTTTGGTTTTAGCCAGAGAGCAAATTAAAAAATAAATCAATTTGGTTATCATTAAATGTTAAGAAAATGAATTCTGTATAGACATTCTCTTATTTCTTCACTCATCTGCTCCTGCTGTCTCTCAGGTCTACAGCAGAATGTTTATTCTAGGACTCAGGAACACAACATCTTTCAAAACTTTGCTGATGAGATGTCACAAGATACTCAAAGCTACCCACCGCTTAAAGTTTAAGTAAAGGATTGAATGTTCAGAGCTGATCACCATTTTCAGTTGATCAATATAGAAGTGGAAGTTTTGTATTACAGATAAAAGAGAAAATCAGGACTCACCAATGTACATAAAGCACCATGGCATCAATAGGACAGGAGCATTATGAGAGCTAAAAGTTATCAGAAGCAGTGACAACAAATCATCCTGATAGAATTTTTTTAAAAGTGGACATAAACAGACTTTTCCCAATGCAAAGACTCACAGGTAGCCCAACTTCGAGATGCACCTGTTTTTCTCTGCTGCACGCAGAGAATTTGAGAGAGAGGCTGTTATTCTGTGAGACCAGCAGTGTGCTCCTAGGGGCTGGCTAGAGCTGCACAACGCATTCTGACAGCCTTAAAGCACCGAGGAAGATGTAGCCAGAAGAGGTGATTTTATCATGGGGGAAAATGGGACAAAAGTACCTAAATTACAACTCTCTTGAGATATTCAGCACCTGGAAGCATGCTGTTGAACTTGAGAGACTTCCTAATTTGCTAACGTTGCTCTTTTGAAAGAATTTCTCAATTACATGACATGGCCTCGGGAATAAGGTGCTTGTGCACGTCATGTGGCAGGCTTTTGCTTTCAAGTGACTAAAGAAGTTTTCGTAGCTGGGAATATGACCTTGCTTTGGCATTAAGGCCCCTGCTGAATGCAATGCAGTGTCCTGGCCTCATAGTCCCCCCGGGACACTATGTGTCAAGTTTGATTGGCCATGGGCTTCTGGCACAAGGAGTTCTGTTTTATGTTACCTGAGTGAAGGCTAATCAAAGTAAACATAAAGAGCTGGTAAGGAGCAATGAGAGGACAGGATCCAAATAACCTCATCCATGAAGAACAGAGCACAGGCAGTCCTACCATCAAAGGAGAAGAAGTTCAGGGTGTCTGTCGCTGGTGTACCGAGAACAGCGAGAAACGACACAATCCGAGTTCAGGAAGAAAGTGGTTATTTAATTAATTATAAATTGGTTTATATAACTTGGGTCGCCTGCATGGCATAAGGTCATTGATCATCCACCTCCTAAAATGATTGGTGGAGACTATACAACATTCATTTGAAAATATTTCTTCAGTATACCATAAAAACTTTGCACAACAGACTCCAGGTGCAAAGATAAAGAATTAGTTTACAAAAACCCGTAGCAGCGTTTTTCATAGCTTTCATGAGAAACACAGAGCTCTCACAGAATGCTGCAGAAAGCTGGAAAATTTCTCTGCTAAAGCTTTTCAGCATCTACAGGTGTCTAGCAGAGGCTACCAAGCTGGCTGGGGCTGGTGCATTTGTCCTTTGTGACGAGAGGTAGAGGGTGCTGGGCTTGAGTCAGCCTGGAGAAGAGGCAGGGAAAGAACTAACAGCCTGCTGGTGCCCACAGGACCAATCCCGGCTCTTCACAATGGTGCATGACACAAACAAAAAGAGGGCATAAACCAAACTAAGGTCTGATAGGACATAAGATTTTTTTCAATGGACAGCTGAAGGCACAAGAATTGTTTGCCTACAAAGGTCATACAGTCTCCATCCTCTCAGATTTTCAAGGCCAGACCACATAAAAACCTGAGCAAACTGGGTGCCTCGTAGCTGACCCTAGGACTGGGAGTGGACATGGGAGAGACCTGAAGTCCAGGATATTTAACAGCTCTGTCACTATGAGCAGAACTGGGAATCAAGATGGTAAGAGCCTGTGTAAATCTAAAAACCTACACACATGCCTAAGAGAATCTATCAGTATTAGACAAGAGTAGAATCAGCTACTTAGGGAAAACAGAACTACCAGGAGGTATCAAAGACCTTCAACCTCTACAGGTCGTGCAACAGGAAAAAAACTAACAACACGAAAACCATCCAATATAACAGAAAACAATCTGCTAATCAACGCGTTATTGATCCCTTGTTTTTGTCAAGGTCATTTAATGTTCTAAAAAATGATCTCACACTAAATCTTTATAGAAAAAGTGGGCTAATTTGATTTACAAAGTAAAGTGCTATTAATTATGGAAGACAGTCAATAAAAAAGCTGATTCCTCTAAACACAAGGCAGATCTTATGGCCTGTGATTTATGATGATGATTATAATGGCAAAATATTTGCAGTTCTCACCATCATCTAACTTGGGTTAGCTGCAACAAAAGATTCAGATAAGATATAATCAAGCATCAATACAAAGAGCATTAGGAGACAAACAACCTTTAGAGCAGTAAAAGCAAACATCTGGATTAAGAGCAGTATGCAAAAACAATAATGCGACCTATTGTTCCTTTTCCAACACAGGTACAAAAACCTCTGCTTTTTCAATATCAGAGCCAGACTTCCGTCTTGCTGCTGCTGTTTCCTTTGAGTTACAGTCCCTAAATGTCGAAGTTACGTAACCAGACATCTCAAGGGTGCACAGCATTCATCTAAAAGGATGTACTCATTGCAAATTTTCCCATTCCAGATTATTAGTATGTCAATAAAACCTGGCAGCTTCTCTCACAACTAAGGCAAGCCTTGGATTTTACTAAAAATACCTTATGGGACATAAAAATATTCAAAGGCCTGATTCCTCTTTAACAAAGACATATTATTTAACCTTTAAGTTAAAGATTAGAAACAGCATATGAGACATTTTATTCTATAATATTTAACATTAAATAAGTATGTCATAAAGCAGAAATAAAAATATGAAAGATAAGCCTAGAAAGAAGGATGAGAAGAACAAAAATTATTTACAGAAGAAAATCAATTTTAGATTAACGAGTAGAAAACTGAGAACTTGGAAAATTCATATGCATGTATCACAATATATGCTGTCTTCCTTTCTCGTTGTTTTTAGTTTGCAAAGTGAAAATGGGATAATTCATACTTTTTACGAATAATTGCTTCAAGCTGCCAACAGATAAAGAGAGAAGTAGTATTGGTTATGCCAGGCCATGTTTTCAAACTTTTTCTCATAGCCACAAGATTTTAAGTATGTTTCAGTCACTGCCATAATCAAAGGGCTTCAAAAGTCAACATCCATAGCTTGCTATTTTAATATATGTCTCTTAATTCAGCCTGGATTTTACAGCCATTTCTTTAACATAGCTATTTATCCTGCAGGGTTTAGAGAACAGAAAAGCAAATTTTGAAAGAACTTGTCAAACTTCAGCCTACCAAAATAATCTCCTTCCTTTATGCACAAACAGCTGTTTGAAGAAAGTATCATTAATGTATAGTTGCAAGGCACTGGAAAAATAGTATAAACTAAACCTATGCCTATCGCTAAAAGCTTTCATCATGTTTGCTTTGTTTTCATGTGAAGAACATGGCACTTAATTTTGACAGTCTGTCATTTTTCTAGCACATTCAGAGAGTGGTTGGACAGAGCAGTACTTTTATGTTTTCCATCAAAAACCTTACGATGCAGAACTGCTTGTCTTCTATTAGAGTCCTTGTCAAGCTCAGTGAGCTGTTTAGGCTGAGGGAGGACTATGTCATATTGTTTCAAGCTCACATGTCAGCAAAGAGAGATATAGATCTAGTGGTTTCTATCAGCATTAATGCTTGCTTGTGCATTCATATATAGCAGATACCTTTGTTTGCAAGTTGCAGTTGGATAGTGCTTAGTGCCAGTACGAACAATCTATAAAAGCCTCCATTTTCAAGGTAGGGAGGGGCTATCCTTCACCAGCCTGCTCTCCTGGAGCAGCTGTTTGTCCCCGTAAAAGCACAGGGACAAACATGGGGTACAATACTGACAAGTCCAAACACGGTAAGTTTGATAGAGAGCTGTCAAATCACTTGTGGAATGTTATTCATCACCTCTTATTTTTAAGTCTAACAGAAAGTTGTATTTTTCCATAGATTCAATTTATTTTTGCTCTTGAGTAATTATAAGAGTATCAGATAATTTCTGAGAACTTTCCCAAAAAATATATCTGCAGTTTGTTTGCAACTTTATAAACTTGTAAAGTTGCAAAGTCTCTCCTTAGGGAGATTACTTTCTAAATCTCTCTCAAGGTCTTAAAATTGTTAAAAAAACCCAACACAAACAAACAAACAAACAAACTACACTTTATTTTTTCATAAAAAAAATACATATGTCAAAAAAAAATCACTCATTATAGCCTGAGCACAAGCGGGACCTAGGACACCCAAAAAGATTCCTCTATTATTAGCAAGAAACCTAAAAGTATGTAATGATTTTGCATGATATATCTAATTAAATACAAAAAGTTATTTTCTGGCAAATATGTAACCTCTTCTGGCTTTCTACCAGAAATAACATTAATTTGAAATTCATGCATCATTCTTTCTGGTGTTAAACCTCTGCACAAATGATGCTTTAAGCAAACTTAAAAACAGAAAGATGACATAACTTCTCAATTTAAATCTTTGTGAACTAGAGCTCTGAAGTTACCTACCATTCTTTGATATCTTCTTGAAGTGCAAAATAATCAGTTTAAATTAATTATACAAAATTACAAAAGATATAATGTTAAAAATGAATTGATGTAACTTACATCAATGAAACTGCCATTTGTTCCAAGATCTAAGTGACTGCTAACCGCACAATAGTCTGTGCTTACATCAATAGCATCTCTTGTGTATGAGCTCAATCCCAAACTCAAGCCCAGACCTGCCTTGCTTCCAAACTGTTGCACAAAGACATCTGTGGGAGAGCTCAAGGGAAAGCTGTGGCTCTTTCCTATTTCTGGACTCACAAATAAGTCACTCAGATGCCTTCTCAGAAGGGTTGAGATTTGACTAAACTTACAGGAGTACAGAGTAGTAGAAGAATGTGTGCAGGACACAGTACAGCCCAGCCCACGGCAGGATCTGTGCTCTACAGAGTACATTATGTACACAGTACAGTCTAAGACGGCAAACTCTCACTGCCAGTGCACATCAGCTCCCTAGGGCTGGGTGGTAAAGCTGTGCACACATAAGGGTTGTCTGATACATCATTTAATCTGTTGTTACATCCTCAAACCATACCAGAAGTTTGAAGCCCTCTCAAACTGGAGCATTACTCAGCTGTGCTCTGCATCCCACAGGCTGGAAACACTTTCCTAACTACCTAGGTATACATCTTCCAAAGAAATGCAGTCACTTTTGAAGAGAGTTGTCTTACAGAGATCAGATAGTCCAGGTACTCCAAGCCTGCAAGTAGGCTTATTTAAAGTTATTTATGAGCATAATTTCAAGAACACATTTTCCAAAGTCGAAGTGCAACTGATGAGATGGTCACAGCAGCAAAAAATTCTAATTTTTATGGGAACCTTTTTGTTGTCATTCTTATTATTCCTACAGCAATGCAAAACCTCTCTCATGGAACAAGACACCATTATGCCAGAAACACAAAACAAGAAGATGGTCTATGAATCAGGAACGCCTTACATTTAATGGAAATGTAGGGTTTGGGTTTTTTTCCACATTATTGATCAGATAAGAGGCTTCTATTCTCCGGAAGTATAAAAGAATTTTGAGAGAATACCAATATTATTTCTTATTTAATGGTGTATTACAATTTGAAACAGCAGTATTGCCAACTTTAATATTAAAAAATCATGCACTGGGGCTCAAAAAGCATGAGACTGGAAAAAAAATATGTTTGGGTATTTTATAATTGTCCTTCGCTACTTTGCCTAAGGGTGCATTCAAACTATAACAATAAAGTGTTCTCCACCACAACAAAGACAAAACCTCCACATTTGCAAGTAAGCTTTTCTGATAAGGAATTTAGGATTGAGACCAGAAAAATTCAAACATACCAACATTTTATATGAAAAAAATTAATACTATTTGCCAATACTATAATTAAAAAGCCTGTGTCCTGAGTCACTTTTAACTCAAGGACAGTCTTGTAAAGTCCTTGGGCAACACTTCCTATTTGCATAGGGAGCTTTTGCAAGGAGCAGGTCAAGGTTCATACAAAAAAAAAGGGAGGAACACCAAGGACTAAGGGTGAAAACAATAATATTTTGTATTACTTGAGAGGACAGCACTCTCCTCCAATTTGCATTTATTTCGTATTTATTTCTCCGTTTATTTTTAAATGATTGGAGACTATTGTCTAATGGAACATGCAGTTTAGAAAAGAGATTTAGGAAGCCAAGGAAAAGGAGGCAGAGGAAGATAGAGAAGAAGTTGAGATATGGCATCTGGACAGACTCAAACCACATCTGCAAGGATAAAATGCCAGTCAGGTACTACTTTGATAAAAAAAAGCAAAGAGGTGGTATTTCTTTTTACGATCAAAGATTAGGTATAGACATAGCCAGTCAAGACAAAAGCCAATATTAGTTTTCTGTACCTCATGCCTAAGAACACAGTGGAATGTGTTTCATTATGTGCCTAAATTATCCATGAAAAACAACCTATAGTTCTTTAGCATCAATGCCAAACATCCCAGAGAGGGAACATGCCTCAGATACCACCCAAAGAACCCAGCATTTTAGCCAAAAATGCTCTGTAGTCATGACCATCTATGTTTGAAGTCCCACCCACCCCAGGGGAAAGAGGGAAGGGAAGGGAAGGGAAGGGAAGGGAAGGGAAGTTCTGAGGCCTTTTGCTATATCCAACCTCAAAATTATTTTTGTTTCTTTTTAACATGAGTTTTACCAGTAAAATTATTATTATTTTGTAGATAGGGTTAATATTCACTAGCAATGATCTATTGTTAAAAACGCAGAATAAAGGAGAGAATTTTGACTTGGTGAAACAGCTTCAAAAAACAGTCAGCTTTTGAAATTAAAATACATGAGATTCTGCCCCGTTAGATATTTCTAAATGTTATGATTTGATGTACAGTTTCTTAGAGGCAAAAAAGTATCATCAGATTACAGAAAGGACTTACACCAACGATCTGTGGTTGAAAATACGGAGACACCCAACAGCTTCACAGCAAATAAAAACAGAAGCACGCTATGATGTTATGCTGCATGCACTGCCTGGCTTTCATTCAGATCACTGTAGCTGAAAAATAGCTGTGAGCATCTATGTTCCACTAACACTATGTTAATTATTATCACTGTCTCATCAGTAGTTTGTTTATGACAGCTCTGGGTGACAAGGATACTGAGATGCTCTGTCAAAGCCATCACCTGATGAGATTTTTATCGGCATAAAATCTTCCTTTCCCTTAGTCAGCTACATTACAAAAATCACTGTCTCATTAAATGCAAATACTTTTGCTGGCCTTTGGCTTTTTATAACATCCCTGATCTGGCACTGCATTAACTGGTGTCTTCACGAAGTGACGATGAGCTAATCTGTATCTTTTCTGAAGACATTCATGTTACAATAGTAAAACATCAAATGGACATGTTGAAGCTTGCTTAATAGATCTTTTATTTCTGATTCTCCCATGTATGAAAGATATAAAATGAGGCACTATGGTCTAACTGAAAGCAAATTCCATCGGAAGGTTAGCATTAAAAGAGAAAGAGAGCAAATGCTTAATTATTGTTCAGTTTTATTACTGAATACTTAGGCATTCAATTTAGATTATTAGTTTTAAGTATTTGCTTATAAAAATATTCTGGAGCTTTTTCCTCCTTTCCTTCCTTAATTGTCCATTCCAACACCCCTTTCAAAACGAAGTATGTTCCAGCAAGGTAAATGATCCAGAGCCAAATGCATACAGGGGACTAATTCTTTTGTTTTGATGGATGCTTTGGTAAGTGCCATGGATTTTACTGAGACATTTTATACCCACCTAAAAATCTATCTAGGCAGATCTTAGACACGCCAATTTTAGAAGGATAAAGACCACCTCACATGGTGCTCAGTTACTGGCATTATATACTTTAGCACTGAGACAAATGTACTAGACTAGATAGCATAAATCTAGTCCTATCTTTAGCTTCAATTTTCCTCTTTGGCAGACAAAAATTATGACAGATCTAAAATAATTGGTCCTTCTTCTCCCACAGTTTTTTGAAGTTGGAAACTTGACATCTTTAGAAAAAAACTAGTTCAATTAGTATTTGAGGTTGTGAATAACAACATGAACAAATGCTGCTTCATTAAATTGTATTGTACTAACTACTGGGCTATTTCCATACTTCATCTTATTATCTTTCACATTTATCTAACAGTTTTTCTTCTGGCAATTTTAATTATCTTTGTTATTAAAGAGTTACATTATGTTATGCTGAACTGGGAATTGTCATTACTATGGGAAAAACATCATGTAACTCTACTTAAGAAACAATTCTTTTATAAAGTATTCCTCCAACCTGATGATTTTTATTTCTCACTTTGTGATGTCTGTCTTCATAGAATCACTTAGGTTGAAAAAGGACTCTAAGTTCATTGAGTCCAATTGTTAACCCAGCACTGCCAAGCCTACCACATCTTTTAAACAACTCCAGGGATGGTGACTCCCCCAGTTCCCTAGGCAGCCTGTTCCAATATTTGACATCCCTCTCCATGAAGAATTTTTTCTTTATCCAATCTAAACTTTCCCTGGTGCATCTTGAAGCCATTTCCTGTTGTCCTATGACTTGCAATTTCAGAGAAGAGACTGACCCCAACTGTGTTACGATCTCCTTTCCGGTAGTTTTAGAGAGCAATGAGGTTCCTTCTGAGTCTCCTTTTCACCAGACTCAACAATCCCAGATCCCTCAGCTGCTCCTCATAAGCGTTGTGTTCCAGACCCCTCACCAGCTTTGCTGCTGCCCTTCTCTGGACATCCTCCAGCACCTCTATGTCTTTCACAGAGTGGCCCAAAAGTGGATGCAGCACTCAAGGTGTGGCCTCACCAGTGCCGAGTACCGGAGGACAAACACTGCCCTGGTCCTGCTGGCCACACTATTGCTGATACAGTCCAAGATGCCATTGGCCTTCTTGGCCACCTGCACATACTGACAGCTCACATTCAGCTGGCAGTCATCCAAAACCCTGAGGCCTTTTCCCCATTCCTGTAGCGTTGCATGGGATTGTTGTGACCCAAGTGCAGGACCCAGCACTTGGCCTTGTTGAACCTCAAACAGGTGGGCTCATCCCATTGATTCAGCCTGTCCAGTACCTCTGCAGAGGTCTCCTACCCTCCAGCAGATCAACACTCCCATCCAGCTTGGTGTTGTCTGCAAATTGAGTGAGGGTGCACTTGATCCCCTACTCCACATCATTATCATTCTGCTACATTACTAACTAGAGATGCAGCTATAGAAAGGAAAAGCCACATTGTGATTCTGGCATGAACTTCATCTTAACAGTGTTTAGCTATTAAATTAAATCATTCAGCCAAGCTTGTATTTTCCTTCATATCTCTTGAGCTAGCATTTCAAATGTACATAATGTCAACCCAGTCTATCTGTAGCTGACACTGTTGCTTATCATCATTCAAAAGTTGACCTCAACAAGAGGAAAACTCAAGCAGTTTTCTATAGTGGAACTGCTTGACAAGCTATCTATGAGATTAAATAATAATATTTTTTGTATCACACAGTTGTTTCCCTTTCCAGTGTTTACCTGTCTAATGATCAAGCCTGATTCACATTAGAAGAAATTCTCATATTAATTACTACAGGAGCCTTATTTTTTGAAAATATACTGAGAATATCAGATCAGTCCTTACTACATAGTCACAAGTAAATCACCCAGCATAAACAAAAAGATCATAAAAAGAAGTCTGAAACTACCAGGGTCTGTTTCATGCAACAGATTTTAATATGTCTTAATCATGGAATATCCTTTAAATTACCATGGACAACTAGCAATATATATGGAAGTTAGTAAGAAAAAATAAGTACATAAACATATACAAATTCAGAGTAATAATGTTCAAGAATTTGTACTTTAAAATGGCAAAGTAAGATTAGGACCAATTACATCCAAAGGAAAAAAAAAAGACATCCCAATGAAGCTGATCTATAATAGAATTACTTGACTTCTCCACATGCATGTTTTCAAACACTGGACTTTGAGACTAACAGTACTCAGGTCAATCATTTACAAAGCAGGAGACAGATAAGCACCTAATTCCATACATTACTGTTTTTGCTCACATTAGTGATGCTTCAAATTTTGTCCTTATTTAGTTCTAAGTGATTTGTCTCCATTTACGATTCAATTAGTTTGTCAACTAATCTAAAAAAAAAATATTTCACACCATGACCTCGAGGACTTTTGTCACAGTTTGCTTGGCTTATTTATGGCTAAAATTAATTTAATTTTTTAGTAGTTACTTCAGTGAATGCAAGATCACACCTTAGGAAAACAGTTAATGTAAAAATAGCCAGTGATTTCCTAAAAGAATTCACAAATGCTTGAAATTAGCCTTAATTTTTCACTTTTGTACCCAGAATAAAAAAAAACCCAAACAAACAAAGACAAATAATTTTTTATATTGATAGTCCAGGGAGTGTGCCTATGCTACAATTTGGCACATAACAAAGCTTATCACCATAAATTTTATCAGCTAGGTTACAAGGCTTTTCTCTTATGAATATGTATTTTTATTTAGTTTACTTTTGCAAATAGTAATGCAGATACTAAGACTCTAGATTTTAATGAAATTCATATGACTACGGCTTCTAATGAGCTAGAACTAGGAAGGAAGAAAGGAAATCAAAGAAGCAAGAAAGGTTTGAAGATACATTGGGCCAACAACTTGGCCTAGAATTGCTAAAGTTCTGGGACGTGTCTTACGAGTTCCAGGCTTCCCCTGCTGATGGAGCCAGAACCTCATGGTTCACCTACCATTAATTTTCTCCCTTTACTTTGGGATGGATTTGGAAAAGTATCTCCTGAATACAAAAGTGCACTTCTAAAAGGAGAAATTCTGCTTAGCTTTGAACTATGATTAAAGGGTACAAGTCAAATGGAAAATGGAGTGAGATTGTGTGTGTGTTTTGGTGTGCTTCTACTGAAAACATACCTTTCCATCATCCTTTAATCTATTTATTACCTACCCAAAGGACTTTCCTAGCCTTTTATGATGTCAAGTTTCAGTAAAGAATGGCTTTTTATGACCCTATTATAAACCCATAAAAATGAAGTTTTACAATGGAAAAACTAACAGATGTTTATTTCTAACTTTAAAAGAAGGAGCTTTGGACTCCAGAGTGAACATTGTTTTTATTTAAAAATAGTCTGTCTTCCCAGCTATTTGGCATTTAGTCCTGGAACTCTATATTCTGTTTCCTACAGTTTCTGCAGCTAGATCTATCACTCCTACAACAATATTATTTGTCCAGGTACACTACAGTCTGCCTTTCCTTTATCAATAAATTCTTATTCTTAGTTCTTGAAAATATGTTCTACATTTAAACTTGTCATTAAAAGTTGGGTTAGGAATGAAATTGGTTACAAAATTTAATAACGAAAACTATGTATCTATATTTGAGTTTTAAATAAAATTGCAGGAATGAATGACTTAAAGCTTAAAAATTGATTTTTAAATGGGTTCTAAGAGCCAAAGAATTTTTAAACTATATTAATTGATTTGTTATTTTGTAAAAAAACCAAAATAGGATAAGTCCATTGTTAAAAATAGGTCAGTGTTTTCAATGACAATTGCATAAAATCCTCTGTAGGAATACTAACCCCTCATTGCATTAATGCGTTAGTGCCTATAGAAAAAAAGATTGAGAGATCATCTAACTCTGGAAGTTAGCAACATCATTAATATCTAATATATCAAAAATTAAGCAACTATTTCTACACATTACATCATTATTAATTCTTAACTAAATCCTTAATTTGGTTGAATTTGAAGGAATTTGAAGGGCATATTTTCACCACAGTAAACAATGAGCTTGGGCTCTGAACAGTGATGAAGTAAGCATACATAGCCCTATAAAGCTGGTGTTTTGCCTATTAAAGCAAGTTCAAAACACACGCCTTGAATTCTGGCTATATAATGCTGAGATGTTTGGTAATAGAGGAGCACCTTTAAGACTTAAAAAGACTTAAAAGACACACAAATGCACAGTGTAGCATATCTGGTGCATACACGACAAGGAAAATTGATGGGGTATTACAACACAAGCCCAGCATTACTCATTTGCAGATGTATTTTAAACAGTCATTTCCTATAATCTCTTTGTATTTCCTCCATTGCTTTGCTGACTTTCCCTATAATGACTAGATTAAAAGGAACGTACTTTGTCAACAGCAAAGAAAACGGGCCTAATTCATTCTCTACAAATGCAAAAACTTCTTACAATTTTGAAAAAGCTTTTTTCTATAGGATTTTTTTTTTGATACAATGTAAAATGCCTCTATAACAGGAATCTGAAATTATTATGGCTGCTTAAAACAGATTGATTAGGTCTAATCCCAACTGTGAAACTTCACACAGAAAACAATCATAGCTTTACTATTGTACAACCCTGATGTACAGTGTCTGATGTGTCTATTCTGTTAAATTACTATTATTCATAATTGGGGTTCTCTTGTATAAGGTTTCTCAAAATGGAATCTACCCAATTTTGGTGATGCTCTCTGGAAAATTTGAAAGGTGATTCAAAACATATCACCTTGCAGGAAAGGAAGAGAACAGGGGTTACTGCAAAACTAACAGAATTCCTAGTTTAATGAACAAATCCTATCCACACCTACCTACTCAACTGTATTAAAAGAAAACGTTATATAAAGGAATATACATACAATGAGGAGAACAAAATATTACAGAATAGATTACATGAAATACAACCCAAACAAACTTTTTGATAATTGCTACCATTGTCATGAGAACTCTCCTGAAAGCAGTGAATATTTAAATCTTCAAAGTAAGAAATAGAATTTCAAGTTCTCTCACTACATTGGTGCACGCACTAATAAACTTACACACACATATATATATAAAATATGTATAATTGATACGTATTTCTATAGGTCACATATATAGCATAAAATAATACCACTGAAACAAATTTTTCAGAGTAGCCATACAATTTATTCAGTTTGGTTCTATCAAAGTAGTTGATGATCTGGGGCACCCTCTTTTGATCAAAGGATAAAAGAAGACAAATTCCTTATGATGACAAATGTCAAAGGAAATAAGGAATAACTTAGGAAATCACTGAAATCTTTCAGTTGGGACATTAAATATATTTAGGAGGAAAAGAGTTATGTCATAAGATAGTGTCTTATAAAACGGTTAGTAAATTAAATTAGAACTAAACCAAATCAAATTGACAAAATTCTATTTTATATCATAGGATGTTAGGATTATTTCTTCCTTCTCTTTCAGGCAATATTATTTCCTATTTAATGTACCCATGGATCTACTTATTTTATAAAAGTTTTAAGCGCCCCCACATTCAGAAAAGTACTTCAAGTGAAATGAACACTATAGAGACACGCTTACATGCTCATGTGAGAGGTTCCATGGGTATGCTTGGTACCAAGGAAGCACTCCAAGGAACACCCAGTTCACACACTGATGTACATCTATATAGACACGTAGGACTATAGGCACAGGCACAAATAAGGGCTTAACAAGATAATGAACAAAATTTTAAGAAGGAGAAAATGTTGCTCGACCACATTTTTTATTAATCAATTATGACCTGCATAAGGTGAACGATTCATTGATGGAGTTTATTCCTTCCAATTACTTATTAAAACCTAACAAAACTTATAGATTAACTTAAATGGCCTAACACCAAAAATTTCTTGTAGGGGCTGGGGAAATAACCTGCACTGCGCTCTCTCTATTCTAAGATTATCCTGAGGGTACTTTTAATGCCAATTTCTTGGAAGGAAAACAAACAGTAAGATGAATACTGCATCCTAGGCTGGGCTGAGAGGAAAGAAGAACCAGCAGAACTTTAGTAGGTGAGATAATGGGGAGCATGGGCAATAAAATTAAGAAATTCTGAAAATGGTCACTTCTGTGTGGGCATGCACTACAATGTAGCTCAGTGAAAGGGATACTGTTAGGAGTCAGAGACAAAACAACATTAGGATAGACGTCATGCACGTTAAGAGAAAGAGATCTGAAACATTAACATCCTGATTTTTTTCTATACAATTATCAGTTGCAATTACACATCAAAAGAAACAAATCTACCCCCAGTTGTGATGGATGAACATCTGCACTTTCCAGACGTTCTTTTCCACAGGATTTCTTTGCAATAGCATAGAACAACCAATCAGTCATTTAATGACAGCATTATAACCCATTATGTTCAAGAGTCAATTACTCTAAGACCTTACAGTTTTATCACATACAATATGTCTAAATTGGATGCAATACTGTGGATCAATCAAATTCAAAATTTTATTTGAATCTCGCTGTATAAGGCTACAAATGATTTATACTGAGGAGTGGGGACAAGGAAGAAGAGTCAAAATTGCCAAACACCAAATAGTTGATGAGCCCTTAAAGAATTAACTACTTCTTTCATTGATACATGGCCTGTACACAAACAAGATAATTGCAGTTTAAAGAAAGTGTCTGGCATTTTTTCCATTTGTAACAAAGCCCAGAAATCAGCAAATACTGATTGGTTAATCAGAAACACAGAGCAGCATGTGGAACTAAGACCATATGCGAAAATGGGATTGTCACAGCAAGGACACTAAGGGTCACAGGACATATATCTGTAGGAAATCAGTCTTCATTAGTCTGGCTGCTCATGGAACAGTTTGTTAGTATTATGTTCATGTATGGATGTGCAATCATTAATAAAACAGAACTATAAGTTACTTTTCAGAAATGGAATACAATATATGTCTAGTCTGCCCAAGGGAGGAAGAAACGCACATCAGATGTATTATTTACAAATGTTATATTTTGCAGCATCTTGACATTTGCCTGTTTGTAAAGGCTATGGCTGATATATCTTGGAAAATAAAAGAATTTATTCCTGTACTACTGGAAAAGAGGCTATGCTGCATCTGACGGTTAAAATACTTACAAATTCATTACTGGAAAATAAGATCTTCACTGGCTGTAAGAGAGCATTACTCTGTCAAAATCAATAGTGAGGATTGACTGTAACAGGGGAAGTGTCAGAAACATACATCAAAACATCTTAATAATTTTCTTTTTTTTTTTTTAATAATAACCCATATATCAAATCAGTTTCACAAATAATTTTGTGTGTCTTTAATGGGTAAACATGGAATTCAATCAAATTTCACATAAGTAGGCATTACTTAAAACGTGGGCCAAAAGACGGGCCAAAGTACAAGCATTTAGGTTTTCAGTTGTGGTAGGTAGGTGCTGTAAGCAGCACCAGAGGATGGGAAAGGAAACTTGGATATTGAAACAGCATGAAAGAAGCTGGGTTTATGAACATGTGATCAAATATGAAAAGCCAACTCTTTCAGGCAAGTTAATAGCACAACATAAAATACATGGCAAAATATTCTACAAATTCAGAAACCACAGGTGATATCCTATCATTAGGCTAGTCTGGATTCTAGAAAATTGAAACTGACAATATTTTAAGAAATTAAATTAAATTCAGTTATGGTTCTGTTTAATAGCATTTAATAAAAACATGTTGCCTTTCTCTTATCACGAAAAGTTTTCCACTGCCTTCAGTTTTGAGTGTGTCTTCACTTAACAAAATAAACAACTTCAATAAAAGACATCTTCAAATTTCTTCAAGAAAATTCCACTTCTACCATGAGTGAAATGTCTGCATAAATTCAAAGTAACAGGATAGATGGAACCTTGATTTGACGACTTTAAAAATTAAAAAGTTAATTTTTAAACACAGTAATCTGTGATACATGCATGGTATCTTTAAGGTATGTTTATAACAAAGAGGTTTCCTCTTCTATGAAAATTGTTTTGTCTTCCTGATACATATGTAACCCTTCTCAGATGAAGAGTTGCTTCTTCCCTCTCTTTTTTAACTATGGATTGGCCATAAATAAATAAACTAATATTTAGATCAGATATTTGCCAGCACTCCAGATACCACTAAGTTACCTGAAGCACCACTCTTGTTCACATAATCAAGTCAGTTGCTAATGTGGGAAATTTTGCTCTACACCAGCTGGTATCTTCTTACTACCTTAGACCAGGGTCTGCCTTCTGGGTTCACTTGGAAGGGTTTGGATTTTTTATCCTTAGTGGGTTTTTTGTTGTTGTTGTTGTTTTGTTGTTTTTTTTTTTGATTCCTCATATTGCAGGCATGTAGGGCTGCTGGAGTCTGTGATCACATCTCTGTTCTTTCCTTTACACGGTATGATTTTGGGTGTCTCATAATTTATCATTAATTTCTGGTAGCAGGTAGACAAGTCCATAAGAGTTCTGGGGATCTGACGACCTATCGACATTTTTGAGTAATTTTATTGCACCATCATTTTTGACAACAAAAAATTCAATTTGGTGTCCCAGATTGATAGGATAGGAACTTCAGTTCCTATCTTCACAGACAAGAAAAATACAGGGCAACACTTCCCTTCTAGATTTTTACCTCTACTTTCTGTACTGGAAGGTGCAACTAGACTATAATGTTTAACAGCTCTTCATCTACGTCTTCCAGCCTTTTGTTTAAATGCTACGTCATTCTGTGGATTGGCAAATCTAAGTCAGGAGGGTTTGAACTACTCCCTCAGGGTATTCTTTCTGTCTATTTTATTAAAAATATGTTTTTGTTACTAGAGTAAAAAGAAATTGAAAGCTAATAGATTTGACTCTTCTATCCACAATAAACCTCTGGATGGATACTTAATGAGAATGTGTATATCTGGGATAATCAAACAAAGCATATCCCTAACCAGCATAGGTTAGTGAGACAGGAAATCCTACATTTCTTACTCAGACACAATTTCCATAAAAACAAAAGTTTTTATTATACTATAATGTAGTCAACTCACATTCTCTGTCAAAGGTACAAGATGCACATTCCTTCTGACTCAATATGATCAGCTCTCTCCTGTCACTTTCATTACCAAAGCTCACATTGCAGCTTCAGTGGTTTCTTTAGGATTCCTACTCTATGTTTACAAGGAACTAGCTTTTTGTAGCCAAATCAGTAATAAATTCTGTTAATATCGTTATTAGGAAAGTAGGGCAACCCAGATGACAGATTCTTCTGACAACGAAATAGCGCATATTCTAAATTGCCATTTAAAGTAAATGGGGTAAGATGGTCAATAAGAGTATTTAAAAAAAAACCCAAAAAACACCCAAAACTCAAGTCCCAAAGTACCATACTTAAAAAGAAGAAAAAAGAAGAAAAAAAAAATTACCCCTCAAAGCAGGTCCTACAACAGAATATTCACTGCATTTACATGGCTCTTCTGGTACAGCTTAAAATTTTTGCTGAGAAATTAATGACATACTTAATTCATTATATTTTCATTATATTTTCAAATTAATTTATGACTCTCTGCAAGGCATAAAGGAACAGATTGATACCCACATATAAAGCAGACTCATGGCATCACTACTGCACAGTGTGCAAATCTGAAGAAATGTTCTTGTCCCTGTGACTGCCTGGGAGTCAATAGGAAGAGTCTTTGCCTGCTTTAGCGTCATCTGAAGATGAACTGCTGTGGGGTTAATTGCAATAAATACGTACTTTCTCCCTCTCTAAGAAACATTTACTCCGCATTTCAGACTGGGGATTATGAAGGATGAAGTTGAGCCCGTGCATCTGCTGTTTGCTGAATGCTGACTCAATCCCCCCTCCCCATCCTGCTGTCCCACATAATTTTTTTGCGGAGCGTGAGTGAAGAGAAAGACCTGGTATTAGGCATTGCTGTTTTTCTTCTCCAGACATATAGTTTACACCATTTCTGGAACTGCTGTCTGTTTATCTCTTACTTTGCCCTGAAAACCAACAAAGCACTCACTTTTACAATGGCATAAAACTGAAACCATGTATAACCTGAATAAAAAATTGCACTAAGCAAAACTTGTCAAGTTTCTTATTAAGAAATATTTTTTTATTTACCAAATGTGATTGCACATGCAAGCTGTATTTAACTAGTTTATTATTTTGATTGCATACCTCCAAAATATGTTTTCAACTAACATAATTGTGTTAATTTGCATCTTGAAAGGGCACCTTTGCAAAACTGAGCATTTTATCAAGGTTATTTCTGCTGAATCAAATGAAATTCACACACAGAGTTGTAATAATTACCTTCAATATTTAGCATTGACTAGGGAAAGAAAAAATGTTCAAATCTTCTTTTAATACAATTTTAAAAATTGAATATATAATGGATTTTCATTGAAATAAAGATAAAAATAAATTATTTCTGGCTGTCAGGGAATTCTTGAAAACAAGACCTGAACAAACATGATGTGATACAGACAGAACCTTTTCGATAGCAACAGATAAAGTGTCCTAGTCAACAGTTGATCAAGTGGTGGCTGCTCAATAAAAAGTTTAAAACTGTATTGCATAGCCCTTGCCTTGATTTTACTAACAGGTGATTTCATACCCTTTCACTTAAACCAGTGGCCAAGCCTATATTTGTTGCATTTTTTTCTAAGAGGGTTTTATTTGCAAGTAAGTACAAAAAGGCTTCCTTTGTTTCAATGGAAATGGGCTTAATGCAATTTTTTTTTTTTCTTTTTTCAAATTAGGGCATACTACATCAAGGTAAACTGATTTTTCACCAGTAAAATTCAAATTTTAGATCATATAACTTTAAATTATTAGAAAATAGAATAAACAGTTAATTCAAGCGGCTTTTTAACCTACGCAACTCTAAAAGACTTCTGATTAGTGACTGCAGCCAGCTAACCCACTATCCACAATCTTGTTCCCCCTGAGCTTCATCACTCATGAAAAGAGCAAACATCACATAGTGTGTATGATTCCTTCTTAGGTCTTGTTCATGCATATGCCTCTGTGTAAGAGAACCACAGCACTCATGCTCCTTTTTGGGTCTCTAGACTCTACAGAACTGAGGTAGGAGAAGAAAGTCGTATAGGGGGTAATACTGGTATATCACCTCATTTGTTGGCCTCTACAAATGAGAGAGGAGGCTTGCTTAAACTAGAAATAATATTGTGGGCACTCATCCAATTATATGCAGATTAAATAATCTGTTATACACAAACTGGAACGAAATATCCAGATTAACAGCACTGAAAGATCCCTTTGGGTATATTCACAGGTGACTAGTTTAATTATGTGGAATCTCATACATTAATTACATTATTCCAAACCTGATGAGTTGTGTCTCAGTAATGCTGATATAGTTAAGATTAAAAAAAATGGGGATGTAACAGCCTGCCTTGTTATCACTGTGTATGTTGTCACAGCTTCGCAGTGAACTGTGACTGAGATGTATTAGTAGGTCAAAAGGGCAAAGCTTTTCAATTTTTAAAAGTTCTAGAAAACGGATGACATTCAAAGAAAAGCTTACTCTTAGCAGGGAACCAAACAAAGTGGTATTATTTTTTTATATATATTCTTAAAGAGGGGTAAAAGGAAACAAAAAAAATGCAGACACTGCTATTAAAAGGCTCTACTTCATGCCAGGCTTCTTCTATATATTTATTGTGTACAATTTACTGCTTAAATCCCCTATAAAGCTCACACAATAATTTGGATAAAACCAGAAAGAAAACTGCTATGTCTTTTTCTTCCTGGAGTGGCAGAGGCTGGGCCAGAGGTGAGATTTCAATGAATTACACTTGTAAGTGCCTATCAATTATTGATAACAGCATAGTTAGATGCATTATTTTATCTCAAATTAGAGCCATGCAATTGGGTATTCACAGGAGCTCTCTCCAGCAGCTTTATGGAAGTGTTGGCAGCTGAATGAGGTTGGACCTGACAACATCTTCTTTAAAGAAACAGATAATTAAGTATCTCCCAATCATCAGTCCTCTCCTTTTGTTCCCCCTCCTTTTCAAAAGGTTAACACTTGAATGCTTTAAAAATCTGAGTAATAAGAAAAAGAATGTGATGACCTGCTAAACTTTCTAACCTTTATTACTCTCAAAGACATTTTTAACATTTAATGTTCCACAATAATTTTGCTAATGTTCAATATTTTTCCATTTAGGAAAGCTCAGTCTACTTGCCCCCTGTGGCAAGATGAAGACTTGGGTTAGTAATGTAATCAATAAACACTGTAATAATTAGTAAGATTAGTAAGTTTCTTGCAAAGAGGCTAAGGGAGAAAGCTCACTCATATTTCTACTTCAAAAAATCTTTTCTCAAATTACATCACATTTTCCGCTATTGCATATGTTTCTAGCATACATAAAAACGATGACGTATCCTTTGACAGTCAATGCCTTTGGCTGAATTCCAGAGGGTATCAGTTTAGTCCTAGAGTCCCTGGAAAACCTTCATATATCTTTGTATACCTGTTTCACCAGCCTTGAGGACTTCATCTGAGCTCTTGTATATTAATGGACTGTGAGAGAGCAATTATAAACACACATAGAGCTAACAATGTAAATATAACTGAAATTTAAATTCTCTTCCTTACTTTTGCAAAACTTTCTAGGGTGTTAAAGCACAAATTATTATTTTAAGGACAAAGCCAGACCTCTTAAGACAACACTAAAACTAGAGATAAGGCAGGACATCATGGATCTGTAAGCATTTCCTCTTTTAATTTGGATTTGAAGCTGGATCTCTATAAACTATCTACTTTCAACATGGCAATATTTCCCATGTAAGGAAGGCCAGTACACAGAGTTGCAACAGGATTTCCACACTTACTTGCACCTATAGGTCCTTCTTTTAAACTGTGAAAAACTTGCCATATATAGAAAGGCTTTCAGCCTGCAAATTGATGAGATGCTTCTTCAGTAATGGTATTTTACAGGTGGCCTTGTGTTAAGAATCCATTGGACAGGATTTGAAGTGATAATCCTGCTGTCTTTATGCTGTTTGCTTACTTATAAAAGTCAAAAGTCCTAAGAGAAAAGCTTGCCATGCACCTCATCAGGCTCTGGATTCTGGAAACCAAGGATGAAAACATATCCTCAGAACACCCCACCTATATCACCTTTTCCCACAATGTAAAACAAAGGACTTGTACCTAATGACTGCTACCCTGAAGACTTGTGTAGTTCTGAGACATTTTGAAAAATTCCATTTTTTTCTGGATGCATTATGAGCATGTCTTGTTCAACCAAAAATATCTAGAGTTGTTATGTAAAATGTCATTCAAAGCAGCTATTTACCATCATGATTGTTGTGAATCATCTATTTAGGAAGGGAGAAGTATTGTCGATTGCTTCTAAGTTGTTGGCCTATAGGCTTATAGAGCCATTATTGATAAATTTCTGGGTAAGAGCACTGGTTAATCTTTGTTATATGATTTACTTTACACAATAAGAAAGATTTGTTAATATCCAACGATGATAAAAAAAACCCTTAACAATATTAAAAATATATTTTATAAATACCTTCATGACTGAGTCTATAATATTAATCTACTGCTGTTAAATCAGTCAGTATTGCATCCAATTTTGTAAATGACTGAGTATTTGTCCTTTTCTGTATGTATATTTAGCACACTACAAAAATATTCTTTCACTTCTTTCATAATGGTAATAAAAAGAACCTGATTACTTTTTACTTGTCCATAAAACATGTCCCCACAACAACCTGAAGTTGATTAGGCCAGTATATCAAATATACATATGGAGCTCTGCTGGCAAAGTAAGGCTTACTGGAATGTGTGTACAAATTAGATGATTGCAATATTTAATAACTCAGAGAACCCTTGTTAATGTAACACTTTTTTTCTGCATTCAGTTATTTGAAATTGAAGTGATATCTAGCCAGAACATGATGGGTTTTCAGTGTTTAAATCAGCCCTCCTTTATCAACACACTGATCATAACTGATGTAATGAAACATCTCAGACCTTGAAAGTTTGAACACACTGATGAAATACTAACAGTTTTTGTTCTTTAGCGTAAGATTAATTTCAAGGCTGTTGTAAAGAAAAACAAAACACCAAACAATATACTTTTCCCTCTTCCCTAGAATAAGACTAGAGTAAGACTTCATTGAACTATAGAAAAAAAAATCTCAATCTTATTAAAAGTGATGAAATTGGAACACTTAAAGACACTTTAAATGATCTTAGGCTGTACACTTTCCTCCTTGGGCTAGGCCAGGAAGTTAGTTTTAAGAACTGAATACTACACGAATCCTAAGCAAAGGAAATTGGCTTCAATGTTTTAAAATGTAAGGTCAGTGGATATTGCACTGATTCAATGTGATAGACACAAGACCTGATTGTTTAGATGTGAACCACTCATTCCACATTCATTGCTATTTCTCCACTGTCTTTATTGGAGTCTAGAGTCACCAAAAAAATCACTCTGTGTGCACTCTACCTCAATAGTAACTGTATTTAGTTTTGCTTAAAATAGAGAATTAATCACTGCCAGTATATATATATTTTTTTTCTCTGACAGTGCTTAAAGTTTGCAGTGAAATTAGAAAATGATTGTTAATTTACACATACAAGATAATTTTATGTGACTTAAGAAAGATTAAATGGAACAATCAGGAGTGACAGAGGAAGAAATTAAATCAGGATATGAATGAGAGCTGTTTTATACTGTAGGTGTTCCTGCAAAACCTAATGCTAATACTTAAACTCACCAGTTAATCACTTCCCATACTCTTTTTCAAATATTAACCTTTTAAAAAGTTGAATTAGCTTAAGAATAACTTGATATATTATTAGGACTCATTTAAAAAGTCCATACTGAAAAAGAATGGTTCTCTTTTTAAACAGTTTTTAATTATTATGAGGCTTATATGAAGAGGAAAATATATTTTAACAAGCATCCACACAAGTGGTCTGATTATGTTATTCTAATCTGCAAACCTAATTATCACCTTCTTATGGAGTACAAGGAACAGCTTTAGAAGAAAATTAATGTATCCTATCAGTGGGACAGTTTGTCACTTTATTAAATAATCATCTTCTTCGCAAATAAAATTGTTAGAAGCTTCATTGTATTAAGGAAAAAATAAAACCCCTCACACCATTACATATTAAAATTAACTTCCCACCGTTTCTTTAATGGTCTATTAAGCCTGCACTGTGGTGGATTATGAAGTACAAATGAGGATATCAACTGTTTCTAAAACGGTAAGAAACAAATATGTTCTATGTGCATTTTTTATTAAGGTGAGCTATAACTTAGCAAACGTTTAAACTGTTTTCACTAGTTTCCAATCTAGAAAGTGTATGTTAAACCCAAAGTAGATAATGTAATTTATTTTTTCTCTTTTTGATCTCAATCATAAGCTGTGGGACAAAACTAACATCTCTCTATGTGGAGCTCTTCTTCTGTAAAAATGACAATTAATATTCTATATTGCAACCTAGAAGACAAAACCAAGCCAAACAATCTGAAGTGCTGCAGAGGATGCCCCTGGAACAAGTCTTTAGACTGACCCATGCCACAAAAAGTAGAAATCTTGACAGAAAAACTTAATACATCATTATTTAAAATATCATTCTACCTAAGACTGAAATTTGTCCTCCATATTTTCAAAGACTTCTTGTAAAGTAATTGCAGAATGTCACAGCTTGTAAATACATACAGGAATCCATCTTTTAAACCACTATAGGGTCATATTGTCTGCCCTGTAATGAAGAAATCCTATTGGGCTCACCAGTAACTAAAGACTTTCTTTCACGGGTCACTGCGGTAAAAAAAAGTGGTGCAAGTTGTTACCTTTGGGTTTTTTCCCCTCTCAGGATACATATTATGACTTCCATGTAGAGCTAACCTGGATTATTTTTAGCTATCTTTGATAAGGCTGTATTATGCAGTGGAACAAGAAAAAAACCCTACACATAATGAAGCCAATTTTAATAGAATTTTTATCTAGAAAGAGTTGTTAGCTAACAGATGGAATATCAGCTTAAAGCTACATATAAAAGCATGCTTAGCTACCCTTTATTAACTATCTCTGGTGAGTCAATGTACATCACCTGGGACTTAGGAGACACAGTTTGTGTATACCGCATTTGCATTAAAGGCATAAGTTAATATCCAAATCTCAGGCAACTGCTCTTACCTTTGCAATTCTAGACACAGTTTTCATTGTTACCTGCCAGAGTTGTCACCCTGGTAGCAGGACAGCATAATCATCATCCAAGTCCCTTGGATGAGCCTATACTGTTCAGGTGCTCTGCTTCTTTTAAATAAACATTCGCCATTTAACAAAGAAACAAAACCCCAAGCTGTCTGTCACAAGACAACTTGTACTTTACTTAAGCAGCACACAGGGAGAAGGTGAGTTTTAATTAGGGATTTGTAGCTGGGACTGTCTCTTTTCAAGCAAGCACTGCAGCTCTCAGTGTAGCAGCAACTGCAAGAGAGACAAAGTTCCCTTTCTGTCATGAAGGCAGGTTCTGATTTTTTTTCACATCAGGGAAACTATTTCCTGCTCGGCACTATCTCTGAGGAAGCTTTACTGACTACGTATTTTTTTCCTTCTTCCAGAAAGCAGGATACTTTGCTCTCATGGGCAATATAGAATTTCATAAGGTTAAGAACTATAAAGATACTGATTTTCCTTAAGTATTATCTGATACAGCTAAGAGTTCACCTCCTGTGGCTTGTGGGTAAGATATATCCAGCCATAAAAATTGTTCAATATTCGGTGATATTATACATGGACATTATCAGTAGTCTGTAAAATAAGACAATCAGTCTGAAATATTGGACGTTACTTAATGTACAAGACAGTACCTGAGTTAATGAAACAAGCCATGAAGTCATTGTTTTATTGTAAACTCTATCTCTCTGCATTTTTTGACTTACAACTGTAAAGAGCAAAAGCATGTCTTGTGACAAAAGGTGAAAAATAAAAAAGCTCAGACAGATCAGGATTTCAATGATACACCGTCTGACATTGCCAGGCAACAGGTCGGTGCTTATTCCCAAATCTAAATTCTTGGACAACAGAATAAGATTAATATTCACAGTTAGGTATGTCAGAGTGCTTTCAAAAAAACCCCCATAAAAGTAACTAATTCTAGAAAAATTGGATAGCAGTTATTTAGTCTGCAGTGGCATCGATACTTTGCTTCATGCTTCTGAACAGACTTTTATGAGGAAAATCACTTCTTTAAATTTTAACGTCACTGTCCCATTTTTTTAGCATGCTTTTATTTCCATATGCTTTCAAAAGGGATTGCACCTCCAGAAGCTCTCACAGACTTCTCACTGTGCATCAAAATCTTGGCACAGAAACTGAATATATCCTTTTCCAAGCTACAGGTTTTAGTGTGCTACCAGTTCATGCCATTAAATGGTCATACTTATGGTTTTATTACTTAACTTTACATTGTCAAAGAGTATTCAGGTAGAAGTGTACACCACTTGCAGCTTTACATCACCTTATTTCACAGAGAATAAAAGAAGAAGGTAGACAATATACAATACAGGACTCAGAAAAAATTAATAAATAAACAAAACAAAGCTACACTTAAGACTTCAAGTAAGAGACATGGCTGAAAAGCACTTTCCTCTTTCTCTGCCAGCTTCTCCCTTTCCCTTTTTATTAAAATACTAAACCGTGAGTATTAAGCAGCTCTTAATTTAGCTTTATAATAAAAATTGAGATCCTTCCTAATCAAGAGTATAGTTTTGTTGAAATCTGTATCCTTGATTATTTTATAAGGTGAAGGAACAAAGTTAAGTCAAGAAAGGTAAGGAAAAAAGGAGTCAAATCAGAAAGAGAAGCCAGAGAAGTCCTAAGATGCCAGAGGAAGGAAAAGATGAGTGTGCCTTATAGCAAGAACAAATTTGTAAGTTAAAATTTAATCTCAAAGACTTCCTTCACTTGAGACAGCTAAAATACATTTTGTAAGGACTAAGAAGCTAATATAATATAGGAGACTAGGGAACAGTAGCTCGTGAGCCAGTGTACTCAACAAGTGCACATATTTTATCCAATACTTCTGCCACATCTCCACTTTGTAATGGAACATGCTTCCAGGATGGCAACTCAGATGACTCTCGAGGTACAAGCAAAACAGACATAGTGGTATCGCCTTGTCCTTTAGTAGTTTAAATCTACCCCAAACATCAGAAGAACATGTGGTCTTGTGCTTCATGCAGACCTTGCAGTGCCATCCAGCTCAGAAGTAGCTCATTACACAGGTCAGCTGTGACTGTCCATGAATCATTTTGAGAAACTGTCAGAATCAGTGAAGGCTCAGAGTAGCCCTGACAGGCATCTCCTGCCCCTCTAAGTAGTTCTGTCTTTGGCAGTGTTTGCTGTGTCTAATATGTCTCTCTGGCAGGGACTGCTCTGCACCGTGCCTACATTCCCTCATTCCACAATTTTAGTGTCACTGGGCACTGTAGGTTGTTAAAGAAACTACCCAGTCTGACCATTCATGAGACTCTCTGGCAGTCACATTTCCAACACCAGATACTGCCACTGCTGGGACAAAAGCCCCTTCAGAGAGGGCAGCTCCGGTGAGCTGACAGGTGCCTGCTTCGCTCCACACCCCACTCACACGTGGTTAGACCAGGCTTCCTCACCAGTTCAGCTCTAGGTTTCCCACAGCAGAGTCTCAGATGTCTCGTTCTATAACATAATTCATTCATGGTGCAGCAACAGAGAGGCAAGTCAAGCTGGTTCCTCCGAGGAGGGACCCCCAACAAAGGAATCCTGGGCTTTTAGACCTTCACAGTCCAAGTACGTGCAAATCTCTTCCTCCTGAGTCTTTGTCTCCTGCTGTGGTTCCCAGTGTCCATTCACCTGGCTAGCACCACGGGTCTTCATGCCCTTTGTCATAAAAAGGGTTGGCAGATCATGGCTTATTGTCTCCTGCTGCCGCTATCCTATTCTAGATTTAACAAAAGCAGCTAGGAATCTCTCGTTCTGGCATACAGATACTCACATACGGCACATAAACCATCGCCTTTGCAGCAGAGGTGTCCGGGTTCCATGATACTTATTTTGCCTGTGTGGCGAAAGTAGTGGATAAATATTGTTAATAATTTAAGCAATATAGTAAAAACTTAGTATTTCACCGGACTTTAAATAATACAAAACTGCCTCTTCACCTGGCAACCTCATGACAAATTCCCACCTGTTTACTTGTTTTCTCTGTTTCTGCTGTAGTTGTGAACTATGACATTTGAATTTGCATTGTAGTCCTGCTCCTATTTTGTTATTTAGTGAATAAAACACTTTCCGAGTAAGACAGTGTATCTGATTATTCCTTGTCAGAAGGGGGACTTCAACCCCAAACTCCCTTTTCCTGGCTGACCGCCCTCACTATGATGCCAGTGCAAAAACAGCCCCACGGCTGCAGTGTCCTGGCTGCTGTGCAGCTTTCCTACTGCAAGGCTTTTTTTGGATAAGCCATATTTAGTTAGGTCAATCCACTCAGGTTTAATCTGAAAAGTCCACAACAATGTGTCAATTAAATTTATGTTCCCAAATCACTTTCACTGAAGATTTACACTACAATTCTCTATGAAATCAAAGCAGCTAAACATATTGAAGATTTCATTCAGTGTGAATAGTCAGCTGCCTCATATCAGCAAGAAGAACATATTTCTTTGATTAACACTTTTTTCTTTCTTTGAACATCAACAAAATCTTGATAAAAACCCTAGACTGACAACTTAACACAGCCTTCAAGGCTTTACTATCAAAATCCAAATCACTTAAGAAGCTTCTGCTACTTCTGCTGTTACTATAGTTATTAATATATCACCACAACTAAAAGAAAAAATCCAAAAAGTATTTTAGCTCCTAAAAAAAAAAAAATCAATGCTGCCCTTGTTTTTTATATATTGTGAGCACAGATACACTAACCACAGAGAAAGTTCTCCAGTTGGCCATTATACTCCCAAATCACAAGTTACTGTTCCAAAGAGCATTCGATGCCTTTAGACATCTTCATAATTGGCTCAGAAATAGCATGCTGCAAGAAAGGTTAACAGACCTTGCTGTCCCTCATATGGACAAATCTTTATTAAAAACAGCGTAACTGAAAGGTTCTCAAGAATCAGGAAACCATATTACTTGCAGCTGTTCCCTAAGTCTAATTTGAACAAAACAAAACAAAACAAAACAAAACAAAACAAAACAAAAAAAAAGGCAAAACAAACAACTTCTTCCTCTGACTATTAAATTAAAATCCTAGGTAGCTTTTACTACATCTACCTATGTCATGTAGATTCAAGTGATACTCTGTTCCTGAATTTTAGCTCATCAGAAAAAAAAAATAACCTAAGTTCAGTATTATTTTTTGAATTGATATTAATTTATTAACCTAAGGAACAGTATTAATTCTTGCCATAACTAAGTTGATTTACAGGGATTGAAATTGGATAGAATTGAAAACTTTCCAAGCTTAATAAATTCCAAGCAACTACTAGATAACAGTTTTTATGTCCAATGATTTTCTGGTTTTCCTGTTGTGGTCCATTTTATGCCATGGCATGCAAACATAACAGAAACATCAAGCTCATTCTCCCAATCCCTGATCAGTAATGAATTCAGAATTCTGTAACTCCTGTTCTTTAAAACTTTGAGAAACAACACCAAAATCACACTTGTATCCTGTCTTGGTAGTTTCCCCATAAAGTACTCCAGGATATTTTGAGCTAGAAGGAGCCAAGGGTATACTGATCCCTTAGCCAACAATCTGCCACCTGCCTCATTGATCTGAACCCTTCTACCCAAACCAGAGCTGGACATTAGAGAGCACTCGTGTATTTCCTGAAGGGCAAAGAGAGGGCTAATTGAACATGAACTATTTTTGTTTGAGCAATCTGGCAAAATTCTTTAAATTCCCACGATTTCTCTGTGTGACAAAAGGGGAAGGTGAGAGCAGGATCCTAATGCCCTACACAATGGTGAGACAGAAAATGACCATCCATTAATCTTCTACTTCATAAGCAGATGTAGATCAATAGTTGCTAATCATTCACCAATAGAATTGTAAGAGAAGCCAGAGGAATTCCTTCAGTGCCATGACAGCACACAGAAATCCTAAAATGAGTAGGCCTGTCTTAGGAATGGCAAGAATGTAAGAAATTATATGGCTTACACTCAAAGGCATAAATGACGAAAATAGTATTCCCAAAACACATCAGAACTTCTGTTAGGCAGACTATAAAGTATCATGAAAGAAAGATGGACAATATAACTCTAAACCACTTTTATCTCTTAGATAAACTTGGCTTCAATAGTAGCAGTGTCACATATCAGAATAAGCAACAGCCATTCCCTTTAAGTCACCAAGTCAGCAAACACATTTCTCTGGTGATGTTTTTTGTTTTGTGCTTTTTTCTAAAAATGTATTTAAAAATTTGTTGCATAAACACAAACACACACAAAGACACTGAAAAAAATTATGTTTTGGCTATCATTACATAACACAAAATAAAAAATATATATAAAAAGAAAACCCAAATATGAAAGAATGAAAATACAAGTTTGGTTATATCAATGCTAAAGACATCTTCAATACTAAGACAAATATTCCTCAATTTCTATTATATACTTGTGTCCTTATCAGGTGAAGTAAAAAGAAGCAGTAGTCTGTATTATTTTACAAAACCAAACTCCAAAATTATCTTGAAGGCAATGTTAGGAACAATGCAGTTATGACAAAGGTACTATTGTGCAGCTGCATCTATCACTCAATCTTCATAGAAATGCACTATGTGAATTGCTCTGTGATATTAAAAACAAGTATTTTCAAAATATTTTCCTTGGAAAAATGTTAATAAAATGAAGATATAAATTGGAAGTGAATAAGAACTTTAACTGAGAGAGATCTGATTGATTGATCTTATTTTCTAAGATACACAAATTATACTTTACTGCATACTACAAGTTTGGAAATACCTCTAGCTTTGCACATTTCTTAGAAAGGGCCATGCAATCTATTGCAATAAAAATAAGGAACTTGGAATCAGATCAGAAAACAGTCAGAATACTTACATGAAAACACACAGACATGAGCCAGGCAAACTACATTCAAATAGGATAACGAGGCAAATGGAAAATGTTATCTGAAATGATGGAGATGTTGACACAGGTTCTTCATTTGATATATTAAGTACTTAAAATCACTTCAGTTATATAGCTAACAAAGATAAGAACTCTGGCTACTTAATCAGGAACTGACATATTGGTTGAAAGCATTACTTTTCAGGTAATCTATTAAAAGTGAATTCTGAACAGTAGTACTAAGATAGGGTTAGGAGGACTGGCTAAATTCTTCAAAATTTTCTTCCCAATTACTTAAGTTTGTCTAATATGATGCAAACCAATGGGCAATTTCAGAGTGTAGAGTTGGAACCTGGAGTATATTACTCACAAGATTCAGGATCTGAAGCAAATCTAGGACCCAATTTCTTGTGAGTTAATGAACAAGGCAAGTAAAGGCACATGCTGTATATTGTGCCAGTCTTTGCTGTACTAAAGGAGTATTTGGGTTCTCCTCATTATCTATGGGTACTGCAGTAGGGGCTTAATTACCAGAATTAAAGGATTTTAAGAAAAAGCCCCATAAGGCACCCACAGTTCAGAGTAAAGGTTTTCATTGTTCTGATTAAATTTTAATTTCTTTGTACTAAAGAGTAATGTGTTTATTAAATAGGAAGTGTAAAAATTATCCCTTAACAATTAATTTTGTTGCTTTTAATGTCTTGGATATTCCAATCATATTATATATATAGGTGCATTGTGGCCACTTAGCAATCTTGACTGGATTTTGAAAGAAGGTTTTGTTGGGTTTGTGACATATATTAGAAAGGGCTGCTGCTTAACTGTTTATAAAAGCCAGCATCTGTTGTAAACATGAATTATAGCCACATCAAACTTACATAAAGATTTGCCATTTGCTTCTGAGATTTGAAAATTAATTCATTCAAAATGAAGCTTGAAGCTGCAAATCCATGTTAGTGCTCATTAGTTCTGATTATAATCCCTCTCAAAAAGAAAGCAGCATTTGATAAAACCCAATTTTATTACAAAGTGCTCTATTTAGTGTGTTCATGAAAAAAACAAGGAAAATAATCTTATTGATTTGTATAGAAATACTTGACCATACTTCATCAACATGGAACAAATAGCAAGCTGTAGTTTAGCAGTTTTGTTAGAGTGTTTTTCATATCTACTATAGACTTCTCTCACATCTGAATTTACTACAAATTAAAGAAGTTAGAAAACTTTTTCTATCATTGTGCTACTCACTGTTATTTCAAATGGTGGGACTATACTGTGGAAGAGAGCAAGATTTAATTCCTATAGAGTTACATTTGCCTTTAACATATTGTGATAAAAGGCAGTAGTTTTAATTAATTAGGGAACGTGTAAAACATCCACTAGGCACTTCAATACATAGAAAAGGTTCAGTGACCTGCTCTGAGTAACAAAACATCATCTGCAATAAATTTCTTAACCAGCCTGATGCCAGTTGAAGGAAATTAGATTCTATTGACCTTGGGCTGTAGCATATGGGTAGACCTTTTGCGAATCAACAGTTTGTTACTTCCACAAGGAATGCTGGGCCAATCCCTCTGTATGATTCTGCACCATAAACAGTTCTGTCTCCTGGAAATGCAACAATTTTAACCCTTTAACATTAACCCAAATACACTTTACTTGACAACTTCTAAAGAAACTATTTCTTTAAAAACTGGATATCACTACCTATCTTTTCAACATATAACTTTCTTCAAACAAAAAAAAGACAACATTCCCATATCTTGTCAACAGTAAGAGTATATATGTTAGTCATTTGTCTTTAAAAGTGCAGAATTCCCCTCCAGTGGAAGTGCCCAATGAATGAGTAGCCCTTATCACTCTAACAGTACAAAGCCTGATCCCAGTTTGGTCCTGCAGAAGTGAATTTGATAGCTGCAGACCCTGAGAATACAAACATAAACTCACTGCTCTGCTTATGGGCTGATACAGCACACTGCTTTCAGAGATGTACTTTGAAATCCCAGGGGATGCCCAGGACTTAAGGATTCCTGCTTAACATACATGTTATACAGCACACTGCCTCTAGTCCTCATGAGTCGGAACCTAAGGGTCCCCAACCACACCAGCCCCCCAGACAGCTGCTACAGAATAATGTTTAGGAGAGTAAGAAGTCTCTCAAATAGAGGGCCTTAGCCCATTAGCACTTTCTAGAGAAATGATAAAAACATGAAATCTTGTATCAGAGAGAGGTGCAGATACTGCAGATGCAAACTACTGTGATTTTGCTCTCTAGACAGCAGACATAGGTAGGCTAAACCAGCTTTATGCTCCAACTATCTTCCTTTGTCCCAACTCAAGCACACATTATGTGCTTCGGGCATTATTTCTAAAGGTGGGCTACTACATGTTTGAAGTCTGACAACAGAACATGCTAGTTGTTTTTTTATTTCTTTCAGTCTATAAACATTATAACCAAGAGCTAGGCAGAGTAGTAGTCTAACTACAAGCCATCTCTTGCCCGTGGGAAAATATTTTGCACTCTATCGCAAATATTTTCACCTTGCTTTGATTCTTCTGATGACTACACTTGCAGCAATGCTGCCTGAGTTCAGAGGTACAGTTTCCTGGAGTCTTATCCTTTTTTGAAATGAAACCTGTGGGTTCAGTGGGACAGGTAACAGATGTCTGCAATCTGGTCTCTCTGTGGGGCCATTGTCTTCTTTTTAAGCATTTTCATATCAGTCACAACTAGGAAGGGAGGAGAAGTTGAAGGAGAGGCTGAAATGCCTGCAATTAAAGTTAGGAATTTTGTGTTGATGCTTAGTATCTTCACTGAAAATGTGGGGTTGTGATTCAATCCAAGACACTCCATCACCCAAACTGAAAAACTCAAAGAATAATGAAAATATCAAAAGAGTTTTTTCCTTTTCAAAATGAAACATTTTGACTGTTCGATTCAAAGCTAAAATAAGTCAAATTTAAAACAAAGGCTGAGCATATCTGAGAACAGACCATTTAATTCACCCCATCACAACTGATTTTGCTCTTAAACTGATTTTCTTCACTTTCAGTCACAAAACTTGAACTTGCCTTCAACTCCAATATTCAAGTGGAATAACTGTGCTCTGGTTTCTTTGCTGCCAGGCAGGACTAGACACCCCTTACAATACAGCTTTTGAATACAGTAACAGGGTATGCATGACAGGAGTTTTTCCTTTTTTCAGATGCTAGTCAAGATATGATGCTGTAACATTGTATAGTGCAGTACTCAGGTTAGGACACATAGAATAACTTGCTAATTTATCTGCCATTTCTCCTACTTTTTCTTACTGTGGCCTTTTCTTATTCTCCTGGAGAACACTTGAACAAGGTAAATCAGTAATTTCTACTACTTAAAAGCTTTCTTATAGGTTAAATGCATAGATATCAGCACAAAATAAAAACATAATTAAACAAGCTGAGAAGGAGTCTCAAAAATATATGGTCAGGAATATGACATAAATAAGCTATTAGGAACTTTTTCTGCTTTAGGTTTTCTTCATAAACGATGGAAATAGAGTGATGTTTGGAAACTTCAAAGACAATGTACCTAAGACTGCAAATGGAATTTATAAACCCTACTTTAGTTTACAGAGACTAAGAAATATCTTTTATGCTGCGGGATGCCAAAGAGTCAAATTAGTATGCCTAATTGAAGTGAATATGGTTTTAGAAAAGCTAACATCAACTTGAATTATTTTTTTGTTGAACATATTCTTTGTTTCCTTGTGTATATTCCAGTCACATAACTCATACATCTGTTATTCCCAGCATCGAGCCTATGATGTTTACACAGATCTCCCTGTAGGGCATTTTGGACTAACTGAATCATTATTTCAACAGAATGTCCTAGTTTAATGATACTTTCACTTGAAATACTGCCTTTTGCAACTTTTATCCCCACTGGCACTAACTCAGCCCTTCTACACTTACATCGGAAAATTTGACCCTACTCTTAAGCAGGAGATGCTGGGAAGGAAACTGATTTCCCAAACACAGGGTTGTGACCACTTCAGACCTGTAGAGTGGGTAATGTGACAGCTGAGATTTTGGGGTTTACAAACACATTCAAATCTTAATGCAATGTCAGTCCTGCTTTCTGATAATGTGTGCTAACAATCAAAAGATATAATTAAAATGTCATATTAAGATTCATTATTTTGACAGAGCTCAGGATGCTACTACTGTGTTCTCACTTCCATTCTTTACTATTTAACCATCACCAGAATTCTTCTCTTCCAGACTTGGGTTTAGGAACAAGTAATGTATATTTAAAAATCACTGGTAGACATTTATGCTGAGCCTTATTTGGAAAACTATATGGAGCCATTCTATATCACAGCTTACAAGTGTAACATTTTCAAGATATTAAGGCATGTATAAAGTATTTTTTTAACTGAAAATGAATCTTCTGAACACAGAAGACCCTTTTAACAAAGGAACTTGATTTCAATTTCTTAAGAAACTCAAATAACCAGGTGCTTCATTGCAAAGGAAACAATTGATAATGTGGATTTTTAGTGCATGAATATTTACACATACTTAAACTTTGATTCTCCAAAGACTTATATATCCAACTATCTCTAGACAATTTAGAAATCTACACCTAAATTTATTTCTTTTTATTTTTAATAGGTCAGTAATACTAAGTGTTTGTGTCCAAAATCTATGAACACCATGGAATTTCAAAGTATGCCACAGTTCCCAAGAATTAGTGACCTAGTTCCAAAGAATGCCACAACACTGGCTAGCAGTCATTAAAAAAAGCCATTCTAAGTCTCGCAATATTCTATCACCTCCATTTTGAGAAGATAAACAAGTGCAAGAAGACTTTGCTTCCACACAAGTAGAATGTGTCAGGATGTGTTTTCCTATTAGTCCACTCTATTTACACATGAACCTTGGGATCAGAGTGGCAAGGAATGTCCTCAGGAATTTGAGGATCATTACCATGATTTAATGTAAAAGATTCTCTAACTCCAAACATAACTAACTTACTTCACTGAAGCAAATACCTGTGGACTCCAAAAGACCTCTGCACACAATACAAACTTAAAGTTTCTCTTCAGTGAGGAAAATTTTTGTATGCTCATTTTTCATGAGTAGAACCCCAGTGCAATGACCTGCTCTGAATGATAGCTGTGAAAGTTAAAATGTTGGAAAATTAGGCAAGAGGAAACTAACATAAAAGCACAAAAGAATTAATTTTTTTTTAAATCACAAGAGATATGCCCATATGACAGTGTAGGATTTTCAAATGAGTAATGTAGGGTTTTGAAAGGAGCAGGTGCTGTTAACTACAGAGCCCACTATGAATCAGACTTGAGTTGGACTTGCTGAGCCTAAATAATTTAGATTGCATAGAAAATTCTACATTCGGTTGAATTAAGTTTTGGGGCTTAGCAGACAACTAAAAAAGGGGTTTCTTTTCATACACTCCAGGAAAATGCTACTGCAACATATTATGGACTTATTTCTACACGCAAATAAGTGGTACTGAAAAGAATTGTTTGTGAACTAACATAATCTGGAAAATTGTATTGAACAGAAATAGAAGTCCTCATTTTTTTCTCACTACACAAAAGAAAACACATTTTAAAATATCAGTTTCTATTATACTTTGCTCAAGTCTTTATACTGTTTTTTAGAAAGGCATAGCCTTTCTGAATAATCTTTAAATACCTAGAGAACCATTGCTTTTTTTCAAGTTCTTTCAATATCACAGTACCAAAGTACATAGGGACTGGGACTATATATTTTTGTAATTAATTTCCTTAAGATAATGTTAGAAATATAAGGTTCCTTAAAATATAGATGAATTTCAAGGTGAGTCTGCTAGCAGATGTTATTAATGGCATATGATTTATTGTGACATGAAATCTGATCTGAAACTCATGTTATTAGCTGAGCTTTTTATAAATTATAATTGCCAACTGCTGAAAATATGCAGAAAGACCACTGATAAACTAGCTTGATCTTCAGGGCCTAGAATATCATCGTTTGCTACAAGTCCAGTATCTCTAGACCTGCTGGTAGGGTACAGTATATAGGAATCCATAGATCAGGCTTGAGTTCAGATCTTACCCTACTATAGTTCTTTCAGAATGAGAAACATCAGAGCTAGGAAAAGGAGGTCATAGAAAACAAACACATACTGTTTGACTTAAAAAGAAATATACACTTGGGTTCATAGTATGTCATTGTATAGATGCTAAACAGATTGTTTCAGAAAAAAAAGCCCCCCCAGATTGAGTGTTTCAGAAAAAAAAGCCCCCATTCTTACTATTAGCTATAAAATATATATTTTTAATGTAAAAACAGTAAGCAAGATAATATTCAAACATATTTGAACATCATTCTGTACAGCTCTTAGATGAGAACACAAACAGCGTATTTTATCATCCTAAAGTCTATGAAGATTTGCATCTATAGAAGACTTTCCAGGTCACCCTCATGGAAAACTAAACAGTCTATGGTTGGGTTCACAGTGACAAAACATTTGTGTTAGTAATTATTTCTAGACATTCTCTGTTTATTCCAAATAACGTTGCATCTTACTTTTCTCTCCCCGTGTCTTTAAATGTTAATTAAAGTTTCTGAAATGTTGCTTTTACCCACCACAACTTACTTGCTAAATTACCTAAATAAGAAGAAACAAACATAAACATTGCATTATGAATGTTATCTACTCAACAAACCAGATATTGAATTTACAGTAAATGTAATGCATTTTTAATCTCCAGAAAAGCTTTGCAATAGCACTGAAGATTCAAAAAGCAACACAAGAAACAGATGCAAAGTCTCACTCCTGACTTTTTTTATAGAAACAAAGTTGCTTAATGATAAAAGCAGTTATGTGTGAAATGGCATTCACTTGCCCTTACTAAGAGTATATGTGGAAGAGCCCCCTGTCAATGTACCAGTGTGAGTGTGGGAATGAAACATAAGGATCACCATCTGCAGCTATCTAAGACATGTTCTTCAGTGCCTAATGGCAAAGTGTCAATTCAGGGATCCTCACAAACACAATGCATCATCTTGTCCATGCTAGTCTTACAAGGCATACATTTCACCTGTGAGAACAGTTTATTTATAATGCTATTCATTTCAGTGGAAATACCAGATATGAAAAAGTTACACTACAAGCAGTCTGGAAGCACATGCTTAACATAAAATGAACCAATTTCCTCTCTTTTATAAGAATCAATATTTTAAAGGATGTGCAAAACTTAACCCCTCACAGAACATACCTTAATAACATGGAAAAATATTTTAATATGCATATATTTTTAGATTCTTACCTACTGTTGAACTTCTCTGGATGTTTTTCTCTCATGATATGGAATCTGTGGGCAATTGAAGCATCCTAACAGGATGAAAAAAAAAACAAAACACCATAAATGTATTGTGACAGGAAAGTTGCAAAACAGGAGACCAAACCTGTAAACAATGCATATTGTTTGTAAGGTGCTTTGTGAACTGTCATTTTCTACAAGAGCAATACTCTTATCACTTAGAAAGCTTACAGGTAGATTGTCCCCAGAATGGGATATATCTGAACTTAATAATTTATTATTCTTGTTGCAGTCTCCATTACTTCTTTTTACAAATCAGACATGATAGTTTTGTGTAGTGAAAACGTCTTCAAATTTTATACAGCAAATAACATCCAGGTATAGTGAAGGTTTACTGTAAGACCATTGACACAGTTTTGTCTTGTAGAAATAACAAATAAGCTATTTGAAATCCATTTCTTCAGTAAAAGTGAGTGACAGATTCAGCAAAGTTCCTTTAAATGCATATAAGTTGATATCTGCATATGACATTCAATAGCTTTCTCTACAATTGGGTAGAAAATAGAAATAATTGCTAGAAGATTCCCCATTTGCTGTATGTCAGGATGTGAAATCATGTGGGGAAATATTGCTTAATATAAAAAAGAGATTTATTAATTAAATGAATTTTATCAATATTTTAAAATGTAGTAAATTATGTTAATAATATAATTGAATAACATGTATGTGAAAAGAAATAGCTGAACGATACAAGTGTATAAGATTTAGAAGAGAATCAACCCATTGTGCTGGTGGGAGTTGCTGAAAATAGAATAGTTGGAACTGATGTGCTAGAATCAGTTTTCAAAGTACTTTTTGTATCTCCTTTGTAAGTATGAATAGAGTTTTTTCCTCAGTCCAGCTCATGTAATATTTATTTCTCATACTAATCATTAAAACTTTACAAACTGGGAATTAATCTTTCTTTTTTTATGTATGTATTAAATGTGTTGTGAGAGTATGAAATCTACCAACTCTTGAGTCTTTCAGGGGATAGTAAACACAGAGAAATCCATTTGGATCATGTCTTTGTAATTATGTCTTAAAATTCCAGATACATATTAACATAAATATAAGAAGAGTTAGTTCAGTTAGTAAGAAATTTAAATTAATTCCAGTTTCCATGCAAATAGCATTTGGGAAAAACTACAAATAAAAGTGTCACTATAACCAACTATCACATATGTATAAGAACCTCCCCACCCATTATTTACCAATTTAAAAGATTATGAAACTATAAAGGCTAAAACTTTGAAAGAAATATTAAATTCAGCATAAGCCTATATCTAGCAATATTTTAAATTATTTTCAAACAATGAGAATTAGAATTTGCAGGCAAAAACCCCCAAATAAAATAATTAAATCATTTATTAATGATTCCAAATGACTAAAACTTTTGTTCAAAATCATTTTTATTTAAACCAATCAATGTTAATCTAAATTACAAATAAGAAAGCATTTAATGCAAATATAAAGGTACTCATTAATATAAACCACGGCTGCAACATTTTATGTTTTAAAAAGGTTTTTATTTACTAGAACTTAAGCAGAGCATGCACCAGAGAACTGACTGGTCCATCCTTCAAAGTTTGGTTTACTACCTCATGTATGCTTTGAAAAGATAAATGTATGAACTTTAATACCATTAAAGTCAAAGGTAAAATTGTTCAGATAGATTGATAACATATAAATAAAATTTTACAATTATTAATAAAAAGAAATACATAATTCATTAAATATCACATATACAATCTCCATAAGGATGTCACACAGTATAGATTTTTTAGGCAAAACTTGTGATCACTGATCAAATTAAATCAGTTAGTAGCAAGATTAAACGCATTGACTCCATCAAGGTACTCAATTTTTTTTACGATCTTGCTATGTAGTTTCGAAAGATGTACATAGTTTGCTGCTTTATGCACATCACATAATTATTCATGTATTTTTCCATTATATTTAAGAATAGAATTGTCATTCAACATTTCACTGTTCTGCAAGGAAATGACAGCAAAATTCCCAAGTGAATAGTGTTAGTAAAAAAATGCCTTATTGTTCTGTTCTGTCATCCAAACTGTCATCTGAAACTTTCAGTGCTGTATTCTCAAACTGCACTCATTGTTAATTTAAATTTATTTTTATGTGCAATTTTATAAGGCAAATATCCACAAGTATCCAGGTGATCCCACAGTTCTTGGAGACGGATGAAATAAAGCTGACAGTAAACCCTGAGACATCACACTTCTAAACAAAGCCTGCCAGCTGAACTAAAATAATAACTCTGTTAACTTTGGAAAGACCCATCATTCATACTTTATCCCGCGCTAGATGCGCCAGCATTAGAAAAGTATATTTGTTACCCAGTTTCATATGAAAAAGAAATGAAAGGGCTATTGTTGTAGTTAACTGTTCATTTTCTACACACTGAAGCATAAGACAGACCCAAGACAAAATGAATAAAGGAGTAGTAGCATTTTTGACAGAAACTAGGAAACACTAATCAAGGACTAACTGTCTAATGAATGAAATGAAAAGGCTAATGTGCTTACTCACGCATAACAAATGCAAGGCACAAACAAGCTAGGGATCAATGCCCACTGCAGATGGCAAACAGGCAGTTGTTTCCATGCAAGGTTGATTTGATCAAAATTGTCCCCTCCCTGAACACTTTCAGACTCCAAAATGAATCAACTAACTTAATGAGCAGAGAGGTAAAAAAAGTAATACACACAGCTAATTTTGACAGGCACAACACAAGACCGGCACACATCAGGCCAATTTCACAAAAAAAAAATGCTGAAGAGCTACTTTTATTGATGGAAATTGTAAACCAGAAGAGTAACTACACACAGATAAGCTCAAAAGTAGGGGAGCTGCTAAGGCTTCCTTCAGCTTATACTGTCCAACTGTTCTTTATAACCCTTAATTGAATCCAAAGTAGAGTCCTTAGATTCCCTAGCACAGGGACCTCTTCCCAGCCATAACTCCACGCTGTAAGAAAATCTGAAACCAGGCCGTGCTGGTTGTGCGTTAACAAAACAATCCTCTGCTTTAGGAGGAAAAAAAGATAAGAGAGAAAAAACCAAAACCAAAACCAAAACCAAAACCAACCAACCAACCAACCAAAAAATCCACCCAAGAAACTATGCTGAGTTTTCTGTTTCACAAATGTCTATTCTTTTACTTGTTAAGACAGTAGCATATAAACTGGTATAAATAAATTAAAAGCAATGGGAAGAATTGAAAGTAATAGTAACTTGAGATTGAGTAGGAATGTAAGTACCGTCTCTTAAGAGCTGCTGGAATTACCAGATGCCATCCCTGAATCCTTAGGAACAACCATTAGAAGTTTCCTGGGTGAGGAGAGCAGAGAGTCCTTCATTGTGATTTTTTTTGCTACATTTGAAACAGGATTAATTTCAGCAGACTTCATTCAGCCATTTCAAATAGAGGCATCTAGCTGAACCTGTTTAGACACACAACTGTTGTTGGACCAGTGGAGAATTTATTTCTTTTTTGTGTCAAAAGCTATATTAAAATCACTTAATTAACTATACAAAAACAGAGCAATATTCACATGTATGGTAAATCAAATATAATTTGCAAAATATGCTGACCTTTCTTGGTAGCTGATATTGTGAATGGCCAGTAAAATATGAGAAATAATTTTTGCATTTTGCTATAAAACTGTTGTGAAAGAGAAAATCCAGGATTCAGTAAAGCAAACTCACATGCTTCGTGATATTACCTAGCAAAGTGAACAGGATTTTTACAGAAAGATCATTTGACAGCCAGATACTGGTCTATAATTAATAAAATCTCTGGAAATTACTTATTAATTTTTATTAGTAAACTGATTTGCATTCTGGCATGAAATACAATTTTAGAACATTACTACATCTGAATCTGAATTTTTTCCAGTTTTACAAGTAACACACCATGAGTACACACCTAAACATACCCAAAATTTGCGAAATTTTTATTATTAATAATAATAATCTGAGGAGAAACAATGTTGTCAAGCCTGTTACAAGATGAAAGGAGGAGGAAAGTCTTATGGCATCACTCTAATATGAAACTATCACCTTTCACTTCATCCACATTTCAGCCACAGAGCTCATTTTATGCCTATAATTGTAATACATTTCACCAAACCATCCAAGAATTGAGATTTTTTCCAGGAGCATTTTTGCATCAGAATCAATGTTGGGCACAAAGTAATGCTGAATACAGAGCACCTACAGCAGAACTAAGCAGCCAATTAGGCAATTTTGTGTTTCTGAGACAATTATATGAATGGTGAGTTGTATGGTACTATTCTAAAATTCTGCATTTCTTTTTTGACATATAAAGTATTTTTAGTCATTTACATGTCATGACAACAGCCTACATAATAATTTTTCTTAACTAAATTCATAGTACCAATCTAATCTGAAAGAAATGACCACACCATGTGTTCTTCTGTATGCCTTTCTTGTTTAGATGGTTTCCACTCACTACTGTAGCATTTAGAAACAAGAGATGAAAGAATGGGTATTTGAAGAACAGAAAATGCAGTTTATCCCAGTTTAAATGCTACAAAATTGTACACAGTCTTAAAAAATGTACCTTTACATCACACAAGTATTCAACCAGGACATATATGTGATGAACATGCAGACATACACACATATATGCACCCTTACATTTGAACCTGTTCAGGCTGTGAAGCAGCTGGACTATCCTTACACCTCACTCAGGTTTGTTTTAAATCCTGACAGTGAAGATAAGATAGAGAACAGACAGAGCATATCTGAATCTACTCCTAGGAAATGGAAAAAATATTTTAATTGAACTAGGACATTTCTCAAAGTGACCTGCCAAGAAGAAAAGAAGCTTAAGTTGCTACACCTCTTTAATACCTTATGATTGACTTACACACGTATATATTCATCTTTTTAATGGGTATTAGCATTACCGGAAAGCAATCTGAAGCAGTCTTTTCAGAGGAGTAACCTTATACATTGTGAATAACCTTATAGAAAGATTAATGCATTTAATATATGTCTATCTATAAGTTTGCTGTGATTAAAATTTCCATTAAATAATAATTTTTATGCTGGTGAACAAACAAATGACCAGTGTGCATCTTCTTTGGATACAAATGGTCTGATTATTTTTTTTTTCCTAAGATGCTTCTTTAATTAAGGCTTAATGGATCGACAAGGCTAGGAAGCTTAAGGGATAATTCAGCAACCTGTAATCTTTGGATCAGAATGCAAATCTAACCTGAACAACCAGTTAGCTCACATCAGTTATTAATGTGGTATAGTACAGACGTACAAAAAATATCATTGAAAATATATCAATAAAGTTTGCTCTGGTGACTTAAAATTAATTTCTAGATAATTATTTTCTAGAAATTATTTTCTAGATAAACAAACATCCTCACAATTATGCATTCTACTTTCTGTACATATATATAAAATACAAAAAACATAGGTACACCCTTCATTTTAGTATTTCCCACCCCATAATAACAATCTCAGATAAACAAATCATATTGAACCATTGAATGACCAAGTCTAGAAAAAGGCAGTCAAGAAGCTTCAGGTTCTGCCTTGTTTGAATCAAGCTGTCAGTTCACATTTGACTCCCAGGTTTTTGATTAAATTACATTAATTAACCTGAGAGAGAAAGGGATTTAAAAAAAAATTCATTAACACAGTAGTTTTTGGTGAAACATTAGTTACTATAATTGTATTAATTTCTGCTTATATTTTGAGCCATTTTGAGTATAGATGAGAAAGATGGTAGTTTGAAAACATCAGAGCAAGAAGAGGCTTTACAAGCACTTCTTAAAACAGCTTTACTAAAAGATACTGATAATTCACTTTCTTAAGAAAAAAATCTGAGAACAAAAATCTGAGAAACTTGCATTCCTGGCTTTTCAAGAAGAACACAGAAACTGTGAAGATAATGCTATTTATCTGTGATAGTCTCTGATGGTCAAGTTTAAATACATTTCAGCAGTACATGTATTGCTAAGTCAAGTGACAGTTCACACTTTAAATACTCATTTAAATAGGCAATGTCTCCAAACCCAGGATGGAACATCAGTAACACAGTATTAATAAATGATAGACAAAAGACCAGAGGATGGTATCTCTGGAAATGGTAACAAAAAATTTGAAGCAGACCATCAAAGGTAAGCATATTTCATCTCCCTTTTTATTCGAAGTCAGAATTCTGTTGAGCTTCTGACACTTTATTCTACACAGACACAAAATGGAATCCATTTTGCAGGAAAAGACATGTTTGTGCAAAAAAACTCAGCCAGCCCAATGTTCTGCCTGTGTATAACTCTAAATTGTCGGCACATACAGCAATTGATTCCTTGGTATTTACTATCGATCAGTTTATACAGGGTGACCACCATTTCCAGCCGTGTAGGGACCAGTCCTATAAGAAAAGCCTTTGTACCAGTATCTCAAGGACTTTCTTTAAGGAGCTATTTTGGGTTTTAGAAACTGACACTACATTCCTATGCACCTATATTTTAAAATCATTAATCAAGTGCAAGACTGGGAGGTAAGACAGGCTGTTATCAGACCAGATGTGTCATGTGCCCCACGACTCAATGCAATGCAGAGGACATGTACCCTGTAAGATGATCTCTGCTGAGGATACGCTGTGCTACATCTTCCCTTCTTTATATTTGGTCACCCTAAATTTACTGTAACTAGAGAAGGGTTCTTCTAGGTCCATGCTAAGTGTTTATGTGGTCACTAAAAAGAGAAGGAGAAAAGTGATCACATGGCAATTAGCCAACAGAGCCATATAGACAGTGTATTAAATATCTTGTATATTAAAAAGATCTCTGTGGTAAACCTGTAGCAGCACTTCTGATAACTGCCGATCAAGAACTATGTTGAAATAGTCCCAAATTATCCTGCAAAATGAGTTTGAGCAGAACACAATCAAGGACATAGCTTAGGCTGAAAGTCAATATAAGCAACAAAATGCAATGCAATTGGTTGTTGCTTTATATGTTCTTCAGACATACAGAAATGGCTCACAAGTGTTTTCAATAAAAAGCACAGAAACAAAGTTTACATTAAAAGCCTGTCTAGCATGAAACAAGTGCCTAGACCTTTATGCCCAGCACTTTTGCAGTTCTTAGGAGAGAAAAGTGAGTAATTTGCTCAACTACTAAGCTTTTTTTTTTGTGAAATATTAATTAGTGTAATCACATTAAAACTTAGAGAAAAAAACAAATTTGGGATAAGGAATAACTGCTTGTGTAGTGTCTTGAAAAATTATACTCAACTTAAATATGATTTTTCAAACACTCTCGTAATAAAAAAATCCAAAATACCCCCCAAAACCTCCCCAAAACCCCCAACCATAAGTCCCTTTGAGTATTTTTATTTTGAACACTGATTAAGTTTGCATTAGAGCAGAACTCGTGAGGGCTGAATGTAGGTCCCTAATTTAGGTGCCTAAACTGTCAGGGTGATTTCCCTATCCTCCCAGTATGCTCAAGAGTTAAAAGAAAGCTCTTTGGAAAGACTCTCCCAAAAGGCATGCTGACATGTTTCTGCTCTGAATTGCTTTTTCAAGGTCTTTTGTTATTAATCATACAAGAAACTGAGCACACCTAGCTTCTTAAGTTTATGAAGGTATGCCTGAAACAGTTTGAGCAGTCCTCTGAAATCCTCAATGGGGTTCAAGCCAAATCTTGTATCACCACCCATTTTATACACTCATTTGTTTGATAGGGATCAAATAATAAATGTTCACCTGACTTCTCCCTAGCAACTTCCCATAACTTGTTAGTCAAAGCCTTGGCAACAGGGTCTTATAATTTTAATACATATTTATGCTATTCATTTGTTTCCATAGCAGATATTTATTTTTATAAGAAATATGCAAACCACTAAAACATCTCTCATTGATTTATACTCTGAAAGAATATTTTTCTCTTAATTGAAAAAGGTCACTGTTTTCCTCATTCATTATGTTTTCTATTTGAAATGTAAATTTTTGCATTACAATATTATTTATTGTCTTTCCTATTGGACAAACAAATATTAATTTATTAAAAAAAACCCTACCATACTCATAAATTAGGGCTAGATGCTGGATTATTTATCTACAGATGTTCACTCTTTCTCTCCACTGATTTACAACAAACTTTCTAAGATCCTCTCCCTTACATCTTTCATATAGCCTGTTTGTTCTGTTTCATGGGTCCAGAAGCAACTTTCTTAAATTTTGTTCAATCTGCATGTGTTCTTGTGTAGCATCAGTCAAAATATTTTCTGAATCCTTCTCCTTTATTTTCTTGCTAACGTGTATAAGGTTTCTAATTCCCACCTTTGTGGAGGTTCCTTCAAGCTCGCTCCTTTCTTTCTCCTCTACCAACACAGACCACCTCCTTGTACCAGTAAGCACCTGAGATTCAGTTCAGACCCTAAGGGTCTGTCAAAGTGTGAGGTAGTTGTGGGAAGGCAAGAATAGCAAAAATGGCAGAAGACTGAGACAAAGTGAGACAAACCTATTTAACAGTAAGTCCGAAAAGAAGTGTCCAACTAAGAAGCCTCTAAGAATGAGCTAGATTCACTTGACCTAGTCATGCCAAGTTTACTCCCACCACAGTGGTTTCTCTGAGTATCTGAAAAGGTACTGCAGAAATAAAATTAAATTAAACTGTTCACAACAATATTAGATGGAAGAGATTACACCCTAGCAGATCATCTTGATTACTTACTGGTTTTACAGCTACTGTTAACCAAATTTGTAACTTAAAAGGTGAATGCATACTTGCTTGCATACACAGTGTAAGTGATCAGATTCCTTTCTGGAGTGAAAAACCCAGTCACATGCTACATGTCAATGACCAATATTTTCATGAAAAGCAAGGGATTAATATTCTCTGAAATATGTTTGCTAACCCAATAACTTAATACAATTAGTTCATATGAACAGTGTTTGATATCGTTTCTCTCAAGTTAAATGAAGCCCAAGCTTTGCAGTAACAGCTACCTGAAACGTGAAATAGAGTAAAAAATGGAACTAGATGCCATATTACTGAGCTTTAGAGACTGATATTCTCTATGAATAATAGGCAACTGCATTAAAAAAAAACTTAAACATGCTATGGCTTAGAGAATAAAAAGCCTTTTCTGGACTTAATATTTGGATATATGGAAAAGTGTTAAAATACGTCCAAATATAAACATGTGTTTGTGGAAGATGAATTCAAATTTTACAAAATTAATTCACATACATTTTCTTTCCAAAACAAATCAAGCTTTTTCTATAGCTGCTTTGAATAAGTAATTTAGATATGCAAAACATTTTACAGTGAGGAACCACACAGAGAATGACATACAAAGGTTATGCAGTAACTGTTTCTGCAGACTCTGGACACTGAAAGGCTTAGAGGTTAAATATATTTATTTACTACACAGAGAGGTTCTATTACGTGCTATAAAGGGAATAAGTCACAGGTTATTATCAGAATATTGATACTTAGGGACAACAAAAACCTTGTTCTTTATTGTACTAAAGACACTAATAACTGAGAACTGTAAACTTTTTTTTAACAAAATCAACATGGAGTTAAAAATGGTTTCCTCTTAAAAGGGAAAAACACCCAGAAACTTTAGAAACTACCAGTTCTGTATTTCACTCTTGGTTTATGTTAAACTGTTTCAGTATTAAGCAATCTCACAACAAAATAAAAAATACTGTTCTTGATGTGGTCAGAAACCCAGGAAACTGCACTAAAGCACTTTTTTATGATTTAACATGTACAGAATTTTGAACCTAAGAAATAAAAATGTCCAAATTGCTTTCAAAGTGCTGAATTAATCTTTCATAGAGGGTCAAAGAAATGTTTTTTCTGCCTTTTCACAAACCAAGGATCCAAATTTGCAGAAGACTAGTGAAAAAATCTAGAGTAGTGTAGTGAAACTCAGAAATTCCTTAAATTTTCTAGCAAAAAAATTCCCTCTCCCAAGAGTGCACTTGCATAATGCTTTTTGCCTAACCATCTGGACAGACTCAGTGCGTCATGGTTGTTTAGCAACTTAGGGCTTTCATGGTAGCTTTGAATATATTATACCAGTATCCTATTCTCAGCTTTGAATTGTTTGGGAGGATTCTATATCTGCATAAAAACTCTTTGCATAAGACCCATTTACTCAGGATTTCCAACGCACATGAGGTTTTCTAGAAGGCTAAGTTGTTTACACTAAATACTAGGGTACAATTCCCCAAATTAGTGATCTACTTTACGAAGTTACTCCCCAAATGATCAAACTAAGGGTGCAGACAGCTGCAGTGCAGAGGCTGGACAAGCAGAGTGAGTTCAGGAGGCAACTAAAGCATATGGTCAAAGTTAGGTCCACGAATTTTCACTGCAAACAACATGAATGGGGAAGTTTCTCTGAACTCCAGACCAGACAGTTATGCTATAAATATATTTTACAGATGGAGAACCCCATCATTTTTGACAATAAATCAATTTGCCTCATGAGAAAGAAGATCTAAAAAAAAATCTTTGGTCTCAATGGGAGCATAGTCAAATCACCTTTCAATTTTTTGCCTTAAAAAACAACAACACAGTAGGCTGAAAGCTGCTCCTAGATTTTTATAAATTTGCAAATCAAAGAGCACCTGTTTGTAAAGTGCTGCTTTGCTCAACTACTTAAATAATGTAATCAATACTAAATGACAAGCCAGAATTCCCAAATTTGCTGCACAGTAAGCAGACACTTGTCTTGCTGATGTTTGTAATAAGTAATCCTTATAATGTTAGCCAAGACAAATGTTGTTAATATTAACTTTTACTCAAGCATAAATATCACATCCATATGACATCAGATATTATCCCAGAGTAAGATTACCTTAATGTCTGCAACTGTTTTGTATAATACTAGCACTAATAAGGGCGATGTAAATCAGTTAAACCCTACTTTTACTACTGGGCTTTTTTTTTGCTAATGAACAATCAAAACCTATAAAAACATATGCAATTTAAAGACCAGTACAAACAAAATGTTTCCAAACATTTGCAAAAGCCTGGAACCAGAATTAATCTTTCATTTAGTTTCAATTACGTACATTGTTTTCAAAGCTATTTCCTAGCCAGAAAAAATATACTATTGAGACACTGTTTTAAGGACAACAGATGTAACACACATTTAGGAATCACAATCACAGAATATTCTGAATTGGAAGGGACCCACAAGGATCATCAAGTCCAGCTCTTACATGAATGACCCATACAAGAATCGAACCAACAACCTCGGCCTTATTAGCACCATGCTCCAAGCAACTGAGCTAATCCCAGTTTCTTTCTGATAAACTGAAAATTGCCCTTCAAACTGCCATCACATTTCAAATAAATTAATCTATGTCAACACTCCTCAAAGAGGCATTTCATAATGGCCTTCATATATGCATTATCCGTGACAACAATTCTGTTTCTGGAATAATAAGCATTTTTTTTTCCTTAGATTTCTTTTAGTAAAAATACTTACACTTCAAAATTATTAAAGTATCATCTACATCAATTTCAGTGTTATTGCACAAATTGTAAGTTATGCTTTCAGAATTACGAGTGCGAATTTTAAAAGGCTTCCATTTTTATAGTCTTTTGAAAGGACAAAGAAATCTATTAAAAACCAAGATTACAATTTCAGCATTTAAAATCTACACAAAATAATTCAAACAAATGTTATGACATTTAAGATAATGAAACCCTTCATTTATGCCAATGTGTCCTACTTCACATGTAAGGAGTCAGAACAGATGTCCAAATATTGTAATGCCAGAGAAAAGTTAGGGCCTATCTTGATTAATACTCTCAGAGCAGTCCGTGGTGTCTCTTTAAAACTGGCATGAGTTACTTCAAAATATCTATTCAAAATCCATTCTAGGAAACAGAGCTAGACAAAGTGTTCCCAAGACAAAAGGAAAACAATAAAGCTCTGTATAAGCCTTTTAGCAATGTAAACTGCATATTATTGACAGACCATTCATTGCAATCAACAAATGATTAATTGCAAATTTGTTGCTAAATTGACCACGAAAAAGACAAGCTTCAGGGTACTGTTAAAGAGGAAAAACTTATGTTAAAAATGATTGGAGACTTTTTGTAGTGAATTAATTCTAATCAATACTCTTGTTGACTGCACAGTGAAATAATGACTTCCTTAAATAGCGTATGTACCCATTATTGTAGACATTCAAATTAATATTTAACCTAATGCCTTCTTTTTTCTCCTTTTGAAACAGCATTTTTCTATTTTCACCTTTTAAGAACAACAGCCTACTATAAACAAATTTTTTGCAATGTCTAATATCAATCATCTTGAGAGGCATAATACACAGGCAAAAAAAAATTTAGAATACAAAAGTAATTATGTTTATTTAGAGTATTTACATGAAGAAGTTCTTTTTAAATACAATTGGCACGGATGAAACAATAGGGTGCCTTTAAGCATATCTGCTTTACAAACTTCTGAACAGCTATGCAATGATTTTGTTTGGAGCAAAAGTACGATTTCATAGTTTTGTGGCTGTGCCTTTTCCCCCCTTTTGTGGATGCAGTCATAACTAAAACTTAACCTTTTAATGATAAAGATAATTTCATTCCTGTGATGGTCAATGTACTAGCACAAAATAGATATGAGTTAGTGGCAGGGGGGTATTTTTGTCATACCAATGGACTCTTGAAAAGTGCTTTTCTTCTTGCATTTGACCAAAAGTCTGGTTCTCAAACTTTTGCTCAAGACAATAAATTTCCATTAATTTACAAACACTGCTATGGACAAAGTAATAATTTAATTATTTAAATATATTCAAAGCTAACACCCAAATTACAGTTTTGACAACAAATGGACTGAATCATATGTTTAAATGTATCTCATTAATAAAAACTTTTCAGAAATCAAATTTCTTATAAATGTGGCTTAGGTTGAACTGCACAGCTGAACTATTATATTCTTTTATATTTTTTAGGTGTTGGGTGGGGTTGTTTGGTTTTGTTTTTGTTTGGGGTTTTGGTTGGTTGGTCGGGTTGTTTTTGTATAATGGGAGAAGACTTTTTTTTCAGGCACTAGAAATCTTCTATTCCTCAACTACTCCTGTAGTGTATATTAAACAAAAAAATCCAAACAAACAAACAATATCTATATCTATATATTTATATCTTTCTATCTCAAGGAAAAAAAAATGAAAAGAATGAAATTTCTCTGGCTCCAAAGCAAATGATAAGCTTATCTAAAAAGCACAAACAGACTATCCAAGGATACAGTTCAGAGCTGAAAGTGAAGCTATTGATAAACTGACACCAGTTTTTAAATGTCTATGCAGGCCTCATTAAATTTTCTGCTTTAAAAATCTCTGAAATACTGTTTTCTTTGAGGCACTTCAGTGACATAAAGAACCCACAATACCTAGCTTTCAGTCTTAGATATAGAGCAGAACCCAAACCCCAAATCTATACCCAAACTTCTATATAATCAGTTACTACTTGACTCAAAATCCCATGTTTTATGATTCAACTCTATCTGGCTATACCACTATGTACTCTCCACTGGAGCATTCAGGAAAGTTCCTCCACTCACTCGGCAGCCAGAGACCTGCAAGGAGGTACTTACATCTATTCTTTAAGAGAGTTTAGCAGAGCTTATACAGCAACTCCACCTCGTCCAGGGTCCCATTTTCTGTTGGGGTTAAAAGTGGATTCTTAATGCAAAATTTAGAAAGGTGAGTGTGAAGTGGTACTTACTCAGTATACTCTCTCAGCAACCCCCCGATTTCTTTCTGCTAAAGAAACTGGGCTGATGGAAAACTCCTGAATTTCAACAAAAGCAAATGCAAAGACTTTCATCTGGGTGGAATAAGGCTACCATACAAGCTGGTGGTGAGTGTCAAGTAGATCTGCAGAAAAGGATACAGTGGTCCTTGTGGACTATAATATGAACATGAGTCACCAGTGCACCCTTACAGCAAAGAAAGCAAATAGCATCCTGTGCTCCATCAGAAAGAGTGTATCCACCATCCATGCACATGGCAGTGACCCTCCCTCTCTGTTCACCACTTGGGATACCACATTTGCAGCACTATCTGGTCTTGGGCTTCCCAATACTGGAAAGACATGGACAGACCATGTCCGCGAGTATCCGAAGGGAAGATGTCAAGATGATGGATCCCGGCCTCTCCTGGTGGTGCCAAGCAGTATGACAAGAGGCAATGAGCAGAAACTGATGCACAAGAAGTTCTTTACTGTGAGGGTGACCTTTCACTGGAACAGACAGGCCAGGGAGGGTATGAAGTCTCCCTCACTGGAATATTCAAAGCCATCTGGACACAATCTTGTGCCATGTGCTCTGGGTTGGACCAGATGACCCACTATTGTCCCTTCCAACCTCACCAATTCTGCAATTCTGTGATACCCAAAGACACTCAACAGAGGGACAGCAGGCTGCTCAGGGGCTGAAGCACATACCACTTGAGCAGGATATGAGGCAACTTGTTCAGCCTCACAAAAAGCTGGTGGCAGGAGACTTTACTGCTGTCTACAGCTACCTGATGGAGAAAAGACAGATGGACTCTTGTAAGAGGTGCACAGGATAGGTTGAAAGGCAACAAGCAACAACTTAAACACTGCCCAGACAGGTTGTGGGATCTCCATTCTTGGAGGTGTTCGAGCTTCAATTAGAGAAGTCTCTAAGGAAAGTGATCTGATCAGACTTGCTACAAGTGGGACATTCATCTAGAGGATCTCCAGAGGATCCTTCTAAACTGAAATATTCTCTGAGAGCCAGAGGTCTCTGCTCAGTAGTTCTTACCTAACATCCCTCCCATGAATTTCATGGTCTCTTGATCCAATGAACTGCAAGCATCTTTGGAGTTCTGCAGTTGATTTACATGCTGTATAGTGAAATACTTTATTTTGTTTGCCTTGAAACTGCAATCCAGTAACTTCATTTGGTGCCTGTCAGTTTTTGTATTGGAAGAAACAACAAACATAACTTGACCACCAACCCTCTCCTCCGAATTTATGATTGCATAGACCCCATCACCTGTTTTCTATACCAATGGATTTTAGCCCACGTAACTGTTCTGATGGAAGCAGGCAAGGAACAGAGCAGACTGATATGGAGACTAACAGTGAAGTAATTAATACAGAAATGTCCATTTTGCATGGATTACTTTCTCAGTACATGGAAAAAGAATTTTAATATGAAGTAGGAATAACATTCCTTGACTAACAAGATGAGTCTTTACCCATTCTGGTTTCACAGGGATACTTCCTTAAGTTTCAAGCATATAATTATTTCCTCTTTGTTTGCTTGAATATAATAGATTCATTAATAAAAGTTTGCTTTAGACACAAGCTTAGGAAAATAGTTCCTGGGACCATTCAGAATAGGATAGAACTAAACAGTTGGAAGGCACCTACAATGGTCTCCTAGTCCAACTGTCTGAACCCTTCAGGGCTGACCAAAAGTTAAAGCATATTATTATGGGCCTTGTCCAAATTCCTCTTAAAGACTGACAAGCATAGGGATTCAACCATATCTCTCTCTAGGAAGCCTGTTCCAGGGTTTGACTGCTCTTTCCTTAAACAAATGTTTCCTCATGTTCAGTTTAACACTCCTGAGACTCAGCTTTTTACCACTTCCATGCATCTTATCACAGGATATAACGGAGAAGAGATTAGCACCTCTCTCTCCACTTCCCCTCCATCAAGAAGCAACAGAGAGGAATGAAGTCACTCCTTGGTCTCTTTTTTGCAAACCTAGACAAAGGCAGTGTCCTTACCTGATCATCACAGGACATGCCTTCCAGCCCCGCACCAGCTTCGCTGCCCTACTCTGGATGCATGTAAGTACCCAAACATTCTTTTTAAATCGTGGGGCCCAAAACTGCACACACTACTCAAGCGAGTTGCACCTATCTAAAAGCAATTCTGTAGTTTCATAGGTCTTCCTTCATTCCCTTCTTGTAGATTACAATGTGCTTCCCTTGTATTTTTGGCCTTTTTTTTTTCTTTTTTTTAGCAGATCATTGTGTGCTGTATGTATAAGCCAGTTTTAAGGCTTTTGTACCATTCTATGCTTTAAAAATATCTACAGCAAGCAGCAAAACCATTCCTCAGCAATATTGTCTCTAGCAGCTAAATACTATGAATTACAACAGTTTTTGGGTGTTTTTCACAAACCTGTATTTTCAAAGAGCAGCAGACCTTTTTTGCTGCTAACAATAAGAGAAGCTAATAATGTGTTCTCAAAACATTAATACAGAAGACAACAAAATGTTGCTTTCTTAACTAAGAAACAAGAGATTATAGTATAGGGCTATCTTTATAGCCAAAAGTGCAAATTTTCTGTCTAGTTTTCATTAAAGAGATATGAACAGCTATAACATGGCACAAAAAAATCCCAACATCTGTATGACAAAATAGCCTCCATTTTGTATAATAATGCTTTTAAACTTTGACTTACATGGTATCTCCATAAAGAATCTTTTTTGTAGTTTTTTTTTTTTTTTAAATTCAGTTGGTTTTTTTGGTCCTTTGTAATTCTGATACATAAACCAAAAAAAACTGACATGCTATGTGAATTGAGTAGCCTCTTTGGATTCCAGCTGGCTTGGCTGCATGCCTTTCTAATGGTAATGAAGTCACACAGCTGCTAGGACAATCAGCTGGAGTTCAGATCATCACTAGCTAAATGGATATCCTCTGACTGGCTTCTTATCAGGACCCATTAAAGTTCAGTGCTAACAAACTGTAGGGTTACGTAGGTTTACATGGTTACAGCAAAGTGCCTTTTAAAAATGAACTTGTTGGAGCTGAAAAAAATCTCTCCTTTTTCCGCCTATAAATGTTACTTTGTGCTGGTCAACTCAAGAAATGTTCAACCCTACTCCCAGTGAAGTGAAAGGAAAATTCCCATTCATTTGCATGGAAGTAAAACAAATCGGTTCCCAATGTTTCAGGGATTTTTGAAGAATACTGCTATTCAAATTACTTCAGAATGCCTCAGCTAAAGGGTTACTTGGTATTCAGCTATGTCCAATTTTTAACTTAGAATGCAGTGCACACTAGACCTGTGAGAATTTATCAGCTTTTACTTTGCCCATCAAATTGCTAGCATGTTTATGCCACATAAAAGAGTGAAGTTTCATCATTCCTGCAAAAAGAAAATTTTCTACTATGAAAAAACAAGCAGATGTAAAATCTTGCTTTTTACCCTAATGGTACTACTGCAGTACAGGTACGTCCTGCCAGTTCTGTAGTTTATTCTGGGATCACAGTGCAGCCCGAGGAGGAGGCTTGGGGGGACGGTTGTACCACCACAAAGCTTCAGTGCGAACACAATAGATTTCAGTATTAACCATCCTTCCGACAGATAAATGGGAAAGTACCAAACGCATCAACTCTTACAAAATCATTACTGGTATCTTTTTCACCTCTACAGTTTTTGTCATCTGTTTTTACTGAACAAAATTTGAATTACTAACCCTTATTAGAACAAGGAACATGCAATGCTGTTTGCTTGACATACTAAAATGGGATAAAAGGTTGTATCAATGTGGTGTGAATGCGCAATAACAGACCTTTTAAAGTGCCCTCTACTTTCTTCAAAACTGATACAGTCCTTAGACAACATTTCAGCTGTTATGAGTAATGGAACCAAATGGTTTGAATCATGGGAACAAATTTTGACTGCTCTGCGAGTGAAACTTTCAGTGAGAAATAACAGCAGTCGAACAACAACCTCTTTTAAATTAACGAGAAAAGAAATTTTTTTACAGATATTCAGGTGGTTAGGATTTTGGTCATCAGCTTTATGCATCACCTCACAACACAGGAGCTGCACAATATAAAATTTGTGATGAACTTAAAAGTACCTTGCAAGTTCTTCTATATAAGGACTTTATCTTAGCTTTATCTTATCTTTATAGTGGTTTGTGCAAACAAGAAAATACCCACCCAAATTACAAGCAAACTACATCCTGCACTCCAAGCACTTTTGATCTCTTAGCTTTCCTTTTTGAGGTTTACCCAGCTCTTTCCCATTGGGTTTTCTCCAGGAATCAAAATATAGTCAGTATTACTTATGCGAAACTAAGATGAAGGGCTTTGGCAACACTTCCAGATTATAATCAGCAAAATATCATATCTCCCACTAACCAATATATGGAAACTCACCCACGTAAATGATATCATCTTGATTCAACTAAGCATGCTCAAAGTGAGCAGTGACATTCATGCACAGGGAGAAGTCCACAGAAGGAAAAAACCAATACTCCTACAGTTAATTATACTCAAAGACAAACAGGCCAATAATTGCTTTACACTTGTGCATACTCTGAATTCTACATTGTACCTCTTGTTAGAAACAAAAACATTATTTTAGTTTTGATTTTAAAATTATTTTAGTGGCTATGAAAACTGGCAGGATGACAGCATTTTTTACATAAAGTCCTATATTTATCCACGAAGCTTAGGTTTCCTTGCCAATATCCTTTGGCTCTTACCTACAGGAGCTGCTTCTGCTGGCAAGCAGTAAGTTCACTTCCATGGTTCACAGTTGAGGCTGTCAACAAATGTGCCAATTGTATAACATGGATATCTATTCAATAGAGAGGACTCAGCAGAATTATTCCATAGGTTGTATAAATGTCACTTGGTGATAACTTTTAGTTACTGTATACCTCAGCTGAACTTAATCCTGTAACCTGTTACTCCTCTCAGAAACTTATTCCAGAAATCAACCAACTGACCACAAGTAGCCACTGTCAGATGACTTGCCTTGGTCCACCAGCAAGCAGACTTAAATACAATTTACAACTCTATACTTACAGCAGTGCAAATATTCCTATTAACTTCTGTGAGCTTTTGACTAGCTCTTGCCAATTTGTAATGAATGAATATTTTTCAGATGGAAAACAAGGAGAAACACATTCAACTCAATTGAAATGTACTTTGTTTTCCTTTCTAAGGGTTTAGAAAAGGTAGCTTCAGCAGTAAAAAAGAGTTAGGATGAGCACATAAACTTTTTCTGTTTCTAATCACTGCAGTATACAGGTATGTCGACAGGATATAACAAAGTGTTAAAGTGGTGTCCAAAAGAGAGAGACTTCATACAAAATAGGAACTACTTGCAGTGTTTTGCAGTGTAACCATCTAGAGCAATTGCTCTTGGCACAGGTCTAACCAATTTGTGAGCAGGCAAAATGCCATCTGAACAGATGGCATGAGGTACACAGCCAAATAGCCATGTATGTGCATCGGCTGTGGGTAGCAATGGCACAATTCCCAGCCATGAAGGTCTAAACAGTTGTCCATCCTGATCTTAAAAGCTCATGTTTATAGAGAATTGTCATCAATAATCCAGCTTTGCACTAAATTATCCCTGAAATAAAAAATGTTCCTGGAGATAAAAATGACAGTTGAGTTTAAGGAGAACTCCTCTGTTCATTTCTTTGTTGCTTCATTTAACAACTTTTAAAAAAGGAAAAAAAAAAGCACAGTGATGAAAACAGGCTCCAGTTTCCCAGACCCATTTTACTTGTTGCTTGCTGCTGTGGTAATAGTGTGCAGCAAAGATCTTGATCTGAGGAGCAGAGAATTAGCTTTGGGTAAGGGAACTTGGGTAAGGGAATGCCTGTGCTGCAAAACTGCACATAGATTGTATCAACATCCTACTCCTTTTTCTCATTCCCGGATTATATAACTGGCCCAAAAAATAAAAGAACAAAATGTTTTTCTACTGTGGAGGTTCACAGGACTTACTCAAAGCATCATGAACACACCCATGGCTAGGAACAGTCAACTGTACCTGCAGCTTTACAAACCTTATCTTTCCATAATCATAGAACTGCAAAACAGCTCTAATTTAACTTTGCCTGGAATTTTTACAAGCAGTGTACCTCACTATATCTGAAAATCCAAAGCAAAGATTTTGCCTAAGCAAATTTCACTTAAATTCTTCAGTCCTCTAGTGCAGCTAATAATTATTAACCAGCTATTTTTATCCAACAGAATTAATTAATTTTCTGCTTACAAACTGCCCAAGAAAGATTAAGTTATCTTTGTGATCATTAGTTACTTGAAATGACTTTACATGTCATTTCAGTGATTGGTTCTTATCCTCAAATCTCCACAGATTTTCATTGTGTATGTTTAGCATACAGCTCAGTTTGTTAATTGTACACAAAGGTTACAATGACAATGTTTGTGTCCTGTCAGGATGAACTGAAATTCTACAATCAAGATTTTACTACAAACATCTGCAATTTCAAGTTCCAAATTAAAATTCTGACAAATAAATTCTGTTTTTCTTAGAAATGCTCCCTGCTAGTAAATGTACATCCACGCAACATAAACATTACTTTGTTATTTTATTTATCATTTTTATCTTTCTAAATGTTAGGGAAAAAACTCCATAAGAGACAGACTCAGTTCTGTAAGCAGAATTGACTACCTGAAAAAAAATAAAACATGCTCACTTATTTTTTAAAATATGATACATACTAAATGTTTTTTTCAAACAACAACATTTGATTCTACATTAGCATCAATCCAACGGTCCAAGATTTTTTTGCTCACCTACCATGCAATAGCATCAATTTTTAGAGAAAATGTTGCCAGCTGCAATTTAATTAGCTTTACTAAATGATCCATCCTTACAAATTCAGTGGTAAGGAAAAGTGGATTCTCTGCGGATGACTTGGGCTGATTCAATAGTGTACCTACCAGTGCTCAATAGAATGCACAACTATCAACTATAGTCTTTTAAGACATGTCTTGATGGATGCCTTTTGCATATGCCAAATAAGCTGGCAAGTAAGAAGACAAATTTGGTGCCCTTGAAACAAAACAAAGAACAACAGCAAAAGGTCTACTACAGATTTCAATAGGTTCAGGAAATGGCTTATAAACATCTTACAGATTCCAGATTATCAAGATTTATACATAAGGAATCACAGAAAATTGTAGAAATATTTGAGGTGGAAAAGCTGTGTTACCTTTGGCAGTTGCCTATTGTTAGGCTTGTGCAAGGAACTGACCAAAAGCGAGCAGTTTGCTTGAAATGGAAAACAAAATTCAGGGGGAAAAAAAGGAGCATATAATCCAAAACAAAGCTGTGATTGTCAAGGACCTGCTAAAATAGCTTTTTGCTTTTGCGGTATGTCTTGAACATATTGAACATTTCAACCTTACCGAGGGAACCCGTCAAATCTCAAAAGGATCTAGCAGTACAATTATATGTAAAATAGCCTAGCAGAGATGAAGTTTACATAAGCAAAACATATTTTTGCCCCAAGAGCTGAAAGTTTCAAGTAGTTTTCAGTAAATGATAAATGTACAGTTATTTAAACCTCTTCTTCACACTATATATCGAAAAATAAGTTTGGCTCAGTAAGTGGCATCAAAACCACAATTATTGCCTGGATTGTTAAACTGATCAGGCACACAAAGGAGAAGAAATTACATATACATGCAGATGACAGAGATGTTGCATATTAAGCAGAGGGATAGATATTTGGTGATGGCATCCATCTGCCCTCTATAATACTTACCATAGCTGGGCAAGTAAAAGCCTTTCACATTTCCTGTTTGTCTAGGGCAGCTGTAACAACAGCAGATAGCATAAATGGTTCAGGAATCCAAAAGAAGGCCCATTTCTCCTAAACTTGTCCTATTTAGACCTGGAAGCCGTGACGGATTTGACATTATGAGATGACAATGGAATGTTTATTCTATGTAGGAGGATACTGAAAAAACATATTAATGAATGACATCCATCTTTTCAGGCTAACCAATTAAGAGCTGCAAACAACAGCACTGATTAAAATGGGAAAGCGAAAAATCAGGACCCACGAGAAACCTCCAAATGATAGCTACTTATATGTGAAGAAAAGACCAAAAATTTTGAACTAAATGCTAGGACTATTCAAAAAGACAGAGACATTTTGGAGATCAAGTGTTGAAGAACAGGAACTATGAAGATGTCAAGAAAGAACTTAAACAGCCATTCTTCAAGACGGCAAGAGCTGGAAGGTTGAACAAACTAAAATAAAAATCAAAAGCACTGTTTATCAGAGATTATTATGCCAATGAGGTACTCAAAAAAACAGATTAAAAATGGTGTGGATGATTGAATATTAAGAAAGTGTTTTTCAAGCAGCAGAACTCATGAAAACTTTTTTTACTGATAAGTCTGACTGTCATGTTTACATATCAGTCTGTTACACTTACGTATCTATACCTCCCAAGACAACTTTGATGGACAAGGAACTGTGCCATCTTCTAGCTGTTTCAAAACTAAATGTATGATAGTTAATGCATTATTGCTACGAATTAGACTGACAGCTGAATTCTGTCTGCTTTTCTTTCAAAAGCAGCATCTCTCCTACACCAGCTACCACTTTTCATAAATTATGGGGAACTTCACATATCTTTAACTTCTCTTAGGAATCAGCCTGATGCTGACATCGATATACAATATGCTCATGGTACATTTTATTCCACTGGGATCACACCTAAAATTAATGAAGCTGCAAAGATGTCTAAGGACAGAAAACAAGGAAGAAGTGCAGGAGTTTTTTCTCAGAGGAGTGTCTCTTGAGCTTATCCACAGGTAGAGAATGATGTATACCACTATTCTTTTCCAGTGGTGAATCCAAATGTGGATAAAAATATAAGTAATTGGAAATGAAAGCCCAAGAAAAAATCCAGTCTTCCTAGAATAATAAGGAACCTTTCTAACTTTCATATTTCAGTATGGCACTGGGCAAAACCACATTCCTACCACGTCTTAAAACTAAAGCAGTAGCTTCTACATGAAGTGGATCATAAATTTCTATGCTGAAATCTAAGACACACAGTGAAGGGCAGAGGTTTACGGTCATTTAGCACATTTTGGGGAGTTAAAAAGTACTAGTGTGTCTTTGTGGCCTTGCTCAAGTCACTTGCAGAGAAACTGTCAACTAAAAAAAGTAATTCATATACTTCTGCCTCAAAATGACTTAGCTTCTGTTATTACGATTTGTCTGGTATTAGTATGCATAAATCTACTACCATCACGACATAAATGAAAAATAATGTTCTCCATTTTCCATTTTGCTAATATAGTAACTTCAGAAGTCTCTTCCTGTATTTTAGTATTTACACGTGTAATTTCTGTTCTTAAGCATGAGTGTGTTAAGACAGCAATGGAGGATAGTAAAATGAATAAATACCTAAAAAAATGAAAACCATTTATCTTCCACAATCCTTAAAAATTACTGTAGGAGATTTAAGTAGAGGCATAATGATTGAGACCACATTAACATCAGTATTTCAAATTGCCCAGATTTGGATTTAACTGCACACTCTTTCTGTTCTGAATCTAACTGGATCTAACAAGGGGACAATTACATACCTCAAAGAGGTATAATACGACAGTGTTAAATGATTTAACATCACAGAGGGAAAGGTAAGAAAAAATACTATTCTGTTAGGAGCCCTACATACAGACAATAAGGTTTATGTAGTCTGAAGAGCAGGACATCATCTCATCTCTATTACAAAGTGACTTATTTTTTTTATGCCAAATGGGCAATTTTACAACATTTACTGTTTGGTTCACACCAAGAAAGCAGTGTATCAACTCCAGTTCACTGATGGAAAATGTGACAGTACATTGCAACGTCAATTCTCAAGCAATTAGAAAAATAAAAATCATTTTTAAAAAGGATATCTTGCAGGACTGTAAGTCACACTTTTCTAGGGACCTTGGTGAATACTGAGAAAAATGTGCATGTGAGATGGATCCGAATTGGAATCCAGTATTTGAATCAGCCTAAAATATAAATGGAGAAGTCCTCCACACCACAGCCAGGAATAATATGGTTTTTATAATATTCTTCACTGACATTGCTCAGACTCACTTTGAAAACACATGTGCAAAGCATGGCAATAAAAGGGTTATTCAAGTACCTTAAGCATCTGCTTTTGTGATTAGTATTTGAAAGGAGATGAGTGCTTCACTTGCAAGGCACAAAATGACATGGATTATAACAGGTACTGTTAATGACAGTATATGAATGTTTAATAATGCAGAGTGATTAAGACTGGGTCTGTACTTTATTATTCTATCTTCTACATATGTCAGAATGGCTTGAATACCTTTTGGCATGATATTTAATTAAAAGTAAAAGTTAATTTTTCTCATTCACTTCAGGTATAAGAGTTATTACTTATTATTATGCTGCGTTTCCTACAATGACTTTCTTTCTCTAATTGATTGGTTACAGTGGGAATTAATACAACTTTATTTTGAGTTCTTTGTTTTGCCTACAAAAATGTAAAGTATCATATTAATTGATATTAATTGACTGAACATTGCTTAGTATATTTATATTAAAGGAGGGGTTTTTTCCCCCCCCAGAGTTGCTAGACAAAGAACTAGATTTGCAAAAATTCACAAGTGATACATACATTTTTCAATGGATGTGGCCCTCATAAAATGACTTCAAGACCTTTCATCCCGTAAATCTTTCCTTCAGCTTCTTTGAAAAATCAAAGAAGATGCCTTTTATCCCTTTAATAAAAAAAAAAAAACAAAACAAAACAACAACAATAAAAAACCCCCAAACCAAAACACAAACCACTCCAAAACCAGATCTGGAACTAAATATTTTGTCCATGAATTTCATGCCCAACAAAACTGACAGTAGCAAAGCTGCAAAAGGGCATCTTAATACATTTTAAATCAATTCCCCTACTAATTCCATCTTGTCATTTTCATACAATAGTCTTGCTAAAAACCCAAATATAAGCAGAGAGAAAAAAAAATTGATTTCAAGTCACTCTTTGAACTGAGGAAGACTGACTCAGATTGGTACATCAGCCTTCTGTATTTCTAGAAAACCCTAGTAGAACAGCAATTCCTAGAGACAGTACAATTAGATACATAACCTTAAATACAAAGTATTTCTGCAGGAAGCCAACATAACAACCTGTGTTTCTTCAAACGAATTCACTATAGAACAAGATGTCCTGGAGATTTAAGTACTTTTAAATTCTTGTTCTCTGGCCCTGGGTTCTGTAAAATGGGAATACAATTTTCTTATATTAAACCTCGCTGTGAAATTATATTAATTTGCAAGCATTTCTACTGCAAAGAGAGTTATATACAAATCTATAAATAAACCACACTGTAAATCCCATTTATTCAGTGAATACTTGCCCACACTAGATTGCAACTCTGCTTCAAAAAATATGTTTGGAGGCTTCAGGAATAAAAGCCCATATGTTTATCTCCTGTATAAGAATGTGAAGAGAGGGATAAATTAGTTTAAGACATTCAAAGTAGTCCAAAGACTGATTTAAATGATGTACAGTCCCCTGGTCTGTGTAGTTGAAGGCGATGTAGCATGGGTGGATTGAGGTAAGAAAAAAACAAGCTACAAATCCTTGCCAGGTATGTGCATCATTTTAATTCGAAAGGTAACTGCAACTTATCACCTGCTATTTTTGAGGCTTAAGCAAAATGTCTTTCCTAGGTATTGTGACATCCTATATCTGCACTTTCATTTTTATTTTTTTTATTTTTTTTTTTAAAGAAACCTTATTTTGCTTCTCTGATACTCTCTGCTCCCATCTATTCACTTGTTCCTGCTGTCTCCTCAAGCTCTCCCCCTGCACCCAGATTTCTCAGAGCGAGATGGGCAAGGCAGCCAATTCAGCCTTTAGGAACACTGTGCAGAAATACAGGAGTGAAAAATTATGGGGAAGGACCAACAAAGCAAGAAAACTAAGGGAACGTTCATTTGCTTTCCACCATTCATGACATTTTTGATTTTGTAGGTCTGTTTCTAGCACTGAGTCAAATTTCACATGGCTGAGCAGAGATTATAAACCTTTGTTGAAAGTCACCTTGCCTAGCTGAGAAGTGCTACTGAATTTAAAAGAAATTGCTACTGTGTTAACTATTTGGTTCTTCATCTGCTGTTCAAATAAACATGGCATCTTCATGAAGATGATCGTTCTTAGCACATTTCTTTTCCTCCAAAAATAAATTTACCATAATACCAATAGATTTGCACACAGAGTTCTAGCAAGGCTATATTTTACATTTTTCAAGCAAAAGGAAAAGAAATGAAGATGAGCTGAAGTTCTTACAGTCCTTGGAACATTTAGATATGTGAGTTGTTATTTCACAGATCCAATAGCAATTCATCTTCAGTTGAAATTTTAATGCAGCACAACATAGGACTATAAAGAAATGGAATTCTCCTACATTACTGTTTTCATAAAGAAATCAGTCGTTAAAGTTATAATTTTCTTTACAGTTAAATGTTGTTTTTTCATTTGTCCACAACAGACCAACCAGTTTCTGATACCTGACCTCATGCAAACCTATGCAACTAAAACATATCCTGTCAACACTTCTACATTTCCAGTAATTATATGCATCTCTATCTCTAATGATATTTTTATAAAATTCACAGTAATGAAGACAGAAATACGAACTTCAAAGAGGAGAAGAAAGATACGTAGCTACACTTCCTAAAAGCTTGATAATACAAGAAAAGGTTTGGTTTGACCATAATGTTTCCTTTCTACTTTAAAATCTGAAGCAGATGAAAAAATCCAGATCAATAAGGTTAGAATAATAACACTTAATAGAAAGCAGTACCCAGATGGCCCCAGGGACATAGATTACTTTTCTTTCAACACTACGTCTCTAGACATGGCTAAACTCCTGCAGTAGACCTGTGAAAAATCAAATATTGATATAGACTTTCTATCTGAGCTAGATCACCAATCTTTCTTTCCACCATCTAACCAGTCCTCCAAAGGAAAAAAAAGAAAAAAAAAAGCACCAAATAACTGCCCGTCACCAATCTGAGGAGTCTCTACAAGCCAATTTATGTAAAATTTTAATAGTACATCTTTTTATTGAGATGTCACTTTATTTGCCCACTGTGGGAAATGAAGGCATGAACGAAATAAGGAAGTGGACACAGCTGCATATTTGCTGTCTTGTATTTTTTTAATATGCTAATTTTTTAAGTAGCTGATTTACAAAAGTAAAGGTTTAATTCCTATGTCATCTGCTGAAAAGGAATGTGAGTTATAAAGAATTTATTGAAAAACAAAAAAAAACCTCAATACACTCCCCCCCAACAGTTTTCATAAGTGCTAAACACTTCACAAAATATTTAGAATAGATGAGTAAATAGACATTACACGTAAATTTCAACTGAAAAATCAGGTCTAATGATCATAACTATAATTGTCAAAAAAAGCTAAGAACTGCAGGCACTTGGGCACTACAGCACTATGAAGTTTATGCTTCTGTAAGATGTCTGTTATCCCTCAGACTACAACTACAGAAAATGAAAACATCTTACTTTGTTTGCTTTGCTCCTACTGTCTATAACTCACACCTACCCTGGTTCTCAAGGCATCCTTGCCTTGTGGAACCCGATTTACGCAGCTCTAAGCAGTTAGTTATGCATTCAACTATTTTACCCAATTGGAACATTCTAATTTCCAAAAGCATTTTCTAATCAGATTATACCATGTTGACATTTATTTACAAATTATAGTGTTTCCATGTATCATAACCCTTATAATCATGAACAGCTTTAGAAGAATTCTCTGTGGAAGACAGCTTTGATAGAAAATCGTTTTTGTACTCCCAGTTAATTACTGATTTTTTCCACCAATTACAAATTTGAACTCAATCCCACAGATTTATAATTTACAATCAGTAGCCAATGCATACAAATTATTCTTGCTTCTCTTTTAAACATGACTAAAAGTTCAATTTATTAAATGCTAAATCATATGAATTATCCACAGCAAAATGCTGTGTAGTTAAACCTTCTCTGGCTACTGGACATCACAGAATAGTTATTTATTTTAACTAATCAACCTTAATAGCTACTAAAGGCTTTTCTATACTCAGCATATGTGTTTGCACTCTAACCTACTAGATTAGTATTGCCAATTTAGCCTCTTAATCAATTTAAATATATATATTTAAAAGCACTAGGATAAATAATAAAAGTAAAACAAAAATTGTAGATTGAAAAAGGATGATTAACCTGCTACAAAAACCCCTCAGCCAACAAGGAAGAGAGAAACATTAATTTAGACTTCCTGCTCCAGTAATTCAGTCATAGTAGACTGCCTCATAGTAGACTGAGGTTTCAAAATTTACCTCAGTTACATGGAAACTGCACTTCTGTGCAATTTATTTCCCTCCTTTACTCCTGACCCTTCAGCTGTATGAGAGAGGGCTCCAAACCGAATTATTTGAAAATAAGTAAATAGGGACAAAGCATCATTTCTTGCAGCTTTGCTCACAGAGACAGAGCACACAGAGAAGAATGTCCCCCAAGCTCAGCAGTGCTAGAGTCTAGAATTCATGTATTTTCCTGAAAGCCTCTTCAGCAGAGGTTATGAAAGCCTACATCAGCAGATGTTACAAATGTTACCGATGGAGTCTCTTTTCTGATGAATGCACCAGGGAATGAAGCTATAACAAAAAAAATGACCAGGCAAAACTGGCTTCATAATATCCAGCTTAGGACAACTACATAAACAACTCTTTGGTAGTTTGCTTTTTTGCCATCTAATGAACTATAAGGTAGAATGAATGGAGAAATTTTTAAAACTCTTGATTAGGTTAATAGAGTGATTTCAAGCAATTGCAAAGGGAAGAAACATGAGACAACATATAGAGGAAGTTTCTTTACATTTCACCAAGAAAGTACCACAAGAGATAACAAGAATAAAATTAGCTGTAGCTCTGCATAGTACAGATTTGCCCTCTAAGGTAGCAACAAATAGATGGCTACCTTATCTAGAAGATAAAAAGAAACATCCAGTTCTGTAACTTCAACCTGTGTGACTTAGATTAAAATAGGTGTAGGGCTATTGATTAAAGGAAAAGTTGTTACAAACATAAATTCTTGTTTATCTGCATTCTTTTTAAATGAAGACTGTCCTAAAAATATCTGAGTAACAAATTCAGAGCAGCAATCTTTTCAATAATTATCTTACTGCAATGCTTTCCTCACCCTGCCTAGAGAAAAGCTATTCACTTTTCTACTTCAGGCTATCACCAGTAATATGGTAGAAGGTGCTGTTGAGAATCAAATTAAGACTGTTACTAAAAATATTCATACCCAGTTGATAACTTCATCCATTTTTTCTGATTGTTACAAAGAAATTCCCTCTGCTTAGGTTTCTGTTTTCAATTACACTAGATTGTGATTGCAACAAAAGACAAACACTTTGCAGTTTAGTTTATCATAAGAACAACTTTAAGGAGAAAATTCTTTGACTTGTGAAGTAAAACAATAGATTGTAAAAGCCTTCACAGTGGTAAAAGTACTCTGAACAAAAGTACCCATACATTTTAGTAAATACAAAGCAATTGTGAAGCTTGAAAACAATCTTTATGTATATTAGGTACATGTCTGTTATGCATTTCCAGAAGAACTCTTTTACTCCAAACTATACGCATGCAATCCTTAACAAAAAAAAAAACCAAACCAAACCAAAAGAAAAAAATAAACCAAAAAGCCCAAAACAAACAAAAAACCCACAAGCACACCAAAAGAGTAATGTTGTAACATTTAAAAAATCTCTCAAAAGCATTTTCTAATGATTTTGCTGCATCTTTTTGACTACACAAACATTTCAACTGTACAAAGTTTGAAGCTACCCTGCTCTCTATGTTTGGTTTTTTGAATATACAGCATTTAATACTGGTGAAATTAATGATAAAAAAAACCCCTATGCATTAAGTGAATAGTATTTTTATCCCTACAATCGTAACAAAAATAAATCTTCGTTTCAGTGAAATTCTGGTTTTGACATGAATTAGTTACACAATACATCTCTTATCATACATTCACACATTTTTTTCTTAAACATGCTTGAAAAAAATGTTTTTCAACTCATCATTATAAAAGAGAGATTTAATCCTGAGACTGCACGTAATAAGCAAACACATTATGGTCTAGACAGCCTTATATTCCCATACTCAATGGTAAGAATTCAGGAAAGTGATTTTGTACATAACTTCCACATACAAATAATTAAGACTGTGAAAAATGTACTACTGCTAAAAAGAGATCTAGAATCTCCTGAAATACTGATAATATTTGTTACTGCTGTTTCCTTTTAGTCTTTATGCTATTTGTTTTTTCCCCCACCTTCTCTATCAGGATTTCACTGCCACAGGAAACCACCAGAAATATAAATGAGTCTGTAAGTAGTCAAAATACACCTCAGATGTGTTTACTAAATGGTGTTTGTTGTTTCCGTTTCATTTTTTTATTTTTTAATAAAACAATAATAATGGTAATGGGAGCACTAATGGATTCCTTGACCAATCCTTTTACCTAAAATCTCAAAGGCTCTGTGTGGACTCTTATTAAAGTCTACAGGAACATTCTCTATGACTTTAATAGGGTTAAAGTGCATTACAGCATTTAGTATTAGACTCCTTGTCTCACAGGGGGACTTGGTACACTGAGCAGTGTCCTAAGTTTTCCTAGTGCTTTTTTCCTTCATCACTCTGCTACATTTTGCTCAGCTTCACCTCTATTCACCCAATCTGACCGTTTGCATTTTAGCCTCCCCCTATCACCAAACCTCTGAAATATCGGAACAAGACTCTTTAACACTAATGTGGTGAATTTCAGGAGGCAAACTAGGGGCTGGCTTGAATTTGAAGCCTCCTCCATAACCATGACACAAAACTGGCTTCAGATGGTTCCGTCCCAGTCTGCTAAAAATATTGCCAGTAACTCGACAGATGCCCCTGAAGTTTTATTCTCTTACGCCTGTGTTTATTCTCAAGTTATCTGATGTCATCCCACTGAAAAAATGGAACCTGCAAGGTACAAATATGTCAAATAGAGGAAATTACATACATAGCAAACTTGGCGATCTGTATAGATGAAGCTGAAGTGATCTACACCTGAAGCAGGTAGCATGGAACAGTGGGAAGAGGGGCAGACTCCTCACTCACACTGGAAGCACTACCAACATTCAAAGCACAACAAGCTAGAGTACCTTGGACTCAACTCACAGCCAAGTGCAGACCCTACAGGACAGTATTTTCTTTTCATTCTCTGGGGGATGGAAAACACAGGTTCATAAATCAAACCAACAAGACAAGACATCTTAACTGGATAAAGCAAAAAAACCCGAACCAAACCAAACCCCAAACCTTCCTATCACACAGTGGCAGGTAACACACCTTTCGTCAGTGAAACAGAACTTCTACTTCTTGAGCTGTGAAAAACTGGAACTGGACAGAGAGCACTGGCAAACTAATGACAAGTAGAAGAGGTGTTTCTCAGTAATTCACAGTGTACAAGAAACTTGGAGGGAAAGGCAAGTTTAAAGTCACTTTTGTGTTGTTACTCCGTTACTTTCTTCTTTGCTATGTGGAGGAAGTCAGTACTAAAATTTGTTGCTGATACTTGCAGGTCAGGTTTAGACTAAAACAACCAATTCTTCCTCCTATCATCACACTGACTTTTTAATTTGATCTTCTGAAACACTGTGTAAAGTTCTTCCCATTTCCCCTTGAAACTAGGCAGAGCTCAGTTACCAACACACAATTACAAAAGTCAAACTCAGTAGTTCAGCATCCCTGATCACAGATCAGAACTACTTCTATCATTCATATTTCAACATTAAACAGTTCTAATTTAAACAACTGTCTTCAGTTTACTAACCATTATTAGTGTCAGTCTCATACACAGTCGTTTTCTCACTGACATCATCATACCTTGCTGCCATGGTTTCCAAACAGCAATGGTTTAGCTCCTACATGACAGAACCATAAATTTTGCAGGTATATATTGTTCCAAATGCAAAACCCTGAGCAAAGCAGTTTGACATGGACACTCCAGAGTCCCCAGGCTCCTGAGCCTAACTGTGCAAACATTAATTCTAAAGGATTAATTCTATTTGGTTAGAAATTTTGGTGTGAACAGAGAAAGCAGTATTACTTGCCCTACAAAAAATTCTGCCTTCAGCAGCCAAAAATACTGTGATTACCTCCCAAAAGTTCTTCCTGTTGCCCTGTGCCAGGCCACAGTTATTTACTATTTGTATTAACACAGCATTTAAGAATTGTTGTCATGATCCCAAGGGCAAAGAAGAGCTATACAAACACAGAATAAAAGGTCAGTTCTTGCCATGACTGTCCTGAATTGGAGGCATGAAAAGCTTTATCTGAAACATCACTTCCTTTGGATTTATTAACTCTGATTAAATCTGGCATTTGATACTTATTTACATCACAGTTCACACTAAATACTACATAAGCTTAAATATGAAAGAGTATTCTAGCAAAAAAGGAGCAAGTTCTTGATTTAAAATTCAGAAGTCATTACAAGAATGAAATATAATAAATAACAACAAAACATATTTCAAAACTATATTTAGTAATAAAGATCTTTCCCAACTGCTATACCATCTTGTCTGGCTAAAGAAACTATTCCACCCCTAATCCCCATGAATGAGTAAGCCTTGAGGGGTTTACTGGTTATATTTACGTTCATTATTCATTTAAGGGTCACATACCCATTTTCCTCTCAGTCTGGCTTATATTGCTATTCAGTGTAGATGTGTCAAGAAAGGTATATTTCACTTCCATCCTTTGACTATTTCTTCTGGCTTAACATTCCAGCTCACTACAGTATTTTGAAGAGTGTTACAAGTCACAGAGCACAGGTCTACCACAGATGTATAAATAATGGACTGTAAAAAGTTATCACTTCTAATACATCTTCTCAAATTCACAATATTTGGTTTATCTTCATAGAGACCAGAGAGAGCTTATTAAATACAGAGTTCCAAACTTGGCATTCAGAGTGCTCTCACCCTTCCCTCACAGCACTTGTCAGTTTTGGGCTCTTGCCATCACCACTATACTATAGAAAATCAGTAAATCAGAATTCATTATATGATTCAATCAGTTTTCCAAGTACCTAATTTACCCAAGAAGAATTTCATGGCCTCTAAAATTATTTTCATAATCCTTTTTAGCCCGTGTTTCCCTCTCTGCTTCTTGTGTAGTAAAACAACCTTTTGAAACAAACCTAGAGATGTAGCTCAGGTATGTAAGGCGTTCCCCGATCCTGCCAATGAAACACAAAACTTTTAATTTTACACAGGAAACCTTTAGGAAAACTTATGGGCAGTGTATTACGTGAGATCAGCTGTGATTATCTGCCCTCTCTTTCAGCAGGGATTGCTCAAAAAAATTACTGAGAATACACCTGCAATTTCATAAGATGGATGAATATTTCTTCATATTTCGTATTTCATAATTTTTATATTCTTCCCTTTACATCAGCAAATACATCCCGTGATCATAGTTAATCACATGCAGATTCACTCAGCTGCTGTTCAGTGCACTTAATAATTATTTAACTCAACAAGGGTTGTATTGCATTTGGTGGCTGCTTTTCGACTTTTCTTCCTAATACCAGCTAATACCAGCCAGTTCTACACTGCTGTGAACCAGTGAGGCACCAGTTCTGCACTTTGATAATTATCCTTTTCTACTTCTCAATTGCTATGCATGTCCTTACTGCTGAGTTCGAGTTGGTGTCAAACCACTGTACACAACACAGCTAAATCAGAAAAATGTGGGTATTTCTTGATCATTTTGGTCTCTGAGTTGTTGTATTCCAGCATCAGTAGCAACAGAAATCCGTTAAGTTTAGCCTGAAATATTAAACATACATACATTTATATATATATATATATATATAAGGTCTAGTCATACAAGCTTTCATGCATATGGCTGAGCCTTTTTTTCCCCCATTATTTGAATCTCCTGAGGTTATGGGAACTAACCTGACAGTGTTTAAAAGCAGCTCATGTCAGTCAATCAGTTTATCTCGAGAGACAGCTGTGAAACTTGATTTGGATTCAACAAATATTGTTTGCCATGTGGATAGATGCCTAAAAATCAGCTAGAATAGGCTACTTAATTAAAGCCATATGTTCCCATCAGTTACGCACCGCACACGGAAGCAGCTGGTCACAAGTTATACAACTTACATGCAAAGTGCTAGTAAACCCTTTATGTGGGAAATTAATGTCTAGATGGCATTCTGACAGTGTTGGCTGGTACCCTTTGATACTTGGATGTACATCATTCAGGTTCAATGTTGTACTGTACTTAGATGCTTGCCAAAATATTATTTAAAACTTGATCCAGTGCAAGAATAAAACAGTAAGTCTCGGAATTTTGGGGGTTTTATTTTGTAATGCAATATGGAAAACCCACAAATTAATATTAAAATAGCACCAACAGCTAGAATTACCTGCAGGGGTTTACTTGGTAGTTAGACTGATGACCAGAACAACTGGAATTTAAACATGTAATTCTCCAAGGATTCTATGGGACTGTGTGTTTTTATCAGACCTATGAAATCAGTAAGACCTTGATCATGGGTCTCAAAATTTCACAATCAAATCCCTGTATCGAGAGAAAAAAACACTGACTGGGGACTATGGTAGTGATTTATGCCTTGGTAGTGACTGCTAATTAGTTAATGCTATAATTCTTATTGGCAGGCACTTGCCAATGGTAATAGTAATGAAAAAAATGTATAGTTTTACTTGCAGTGGGGCTCTTTGTAATTCAGTCAGTATATAAGATGTCTTATGTCACTGCAAATTTAAAAGCACAGTTAAAAGAACTTTGGCCAGGTAAAGGGACAAGCCTTTAGTTTATTAGAAAGTCTGGGTGGAAAAAAAGCTACCCTGGTTTTTCTAGGAAATATTGACTTCATCTGGCTGGCTTTGAAAGAGCTAAATATAGGTACACCATAGAAAGCAGAACTGTGCTAATAAGGGTTTTGAGTTTGTTTTCCCTTTTAACAAAATATGTACAATCTGGCTCAAACAAAGTATTGTGAAAAACCCTTTAAAAACAAAGGAAGTTCTGTATGATCCTCAAAGGAAGGTGTTTGCAAGCAGTAGCTTATAAAGAGTTCAACAGTGCAAATCCACAGGCAAATTTCATGATGAAATTATAAGGTATTTTACCCCTTGTGGCATAAAAATGCCACTTTCCAGAGAGGCTGCAGTTTGACCCATACTTGAGAGAACAAACCTTGGTTCTCATTTCTATCATGCTTTTGGGCCACTCACTTTCAAGAATGGTAATGACTGCACAAAGCAGAACATAAGGTTTCAACCAACTGGCTAGAAAAGCAAATCTGGAGAGGAACGTATTGACTCCCTTTGATGGGGCCATAAGCTGAAGACATTCCAGTCCTTTAGCCTACATATGGTATAAATAATATTGCACAATGATGCTATTCTTGGCACGTGGGATAACGATGCTATGTATTTATCTAAGAGAAGATAAACTTTCATTCCTGTTCTGAACCAGGACAAACTAAGGTACAACTTCATCATCAGCTTTCACACATACGAAGACTGTGCCTTCATAGCCGAATGTTTGTGATATTAAATTTTCTGAATACCAGAAAGGCTAAGATATGCATTGCTTTGGGCACAGCACTGGGAATAAAAGGGCTATTAACCATTAACCCCATTAACCATTTCACTAAATATGCACTGGCATGAGACATCTTTATATAGTGACTGAATTACAAAGAGCCTCATTGCAAGTAAACTATAGTCTGCTTTTATATTTTCATTGCAATTACTATGCATTCTGCATCCATTTGAGACACGAGCTGCCAGTTTGACCTTGGAGTCTAGCTGTTACGTACTTAACAATACCAATTTTTGCTTCTGCTCCTGAGAGCAAAATCAAGAACAGAAAGATAACACTCCTAAATCCACTTGGTGTTTGTAACTGGTTAGCTGTTCAATATATATGTTTTTATATATCCAAGTTAGCAGAAAACATAGATTTTTGTAGCCATCTAGGGGGGTTTTATATTCCACCCACCAGGAGTAAATGTCTATATATTTTCAAGAAGAATATAAGGCCCAGTATGCAATCTTCTGGCTTGACCTGACTAGCAAAGCTGTGTAATACATTCTGGAGCTAGAGATTCCTCAGGAACACTTTCATAACTGTTTGCAGTCTGCATATGAAACTTTATGCAAATTAATGGCAGGCAGGGGCTTCCAGAAAGTCACCTCTTGGGGAATTAATTATTGATTTCCCAGACTTCTTGCATCACCCAAATACAATAATTTTGTGTTATTTTACATGTTTTACATTTAGAAACCTTATTTTTTTAGTCTAACTTGAAAAAACATCTTTAACTGCGAGGCTTAGTTGTTCTTGGCAGCTGACCATAAATTATCAGAACAAGGCAACCAATAAATATACATGTTAAAACTCAGTGACTGTAGCCATCAAAACAGTCATTGGAATATTTATACTCTGTGAAACAAGGGAATTATAGAAGCTGTCACTCTTTTTGACAGAAAAAAGACACCATATATGCTGTTTAACTTCAAATATAGTTAAAAAGAAATGGTACACAAAAGGATACAGATCCACACAGTTTAAGCAATGAGCCAAGGGTGAGGAAGAGCTTGTAATTATTCCATGCTGCTTTTCAACTGTATTTCACATATGTACATGTTCTTTTTCTTCTCCATTTTCAATTATTTTTTTCTGTGAACTACAAAATTATTCTTGCCATTAACCCCACTTCTAAATTGTCATACAAACCAATTGGGTCTTTTAAATTCAGTAGCCTTTAAATAGCTTCAATGAAGCCTCATATGGCACATATAAACTGCAATCACTTTTTGAGATTTTAAACACAAGACAGAGTCAAGGCTGAGGAGATTGACTGAGATGATGTGATGATGGAAGACATTTAAAGAACAGAAAGTTTTTTAGGTGAAGTATTTGCGTCGACAATACTGTGGGAACACTATGAACCATCCTATGAAGAAATACGTAATATGGTTCAAATCAAGTAAGCCAGCTTGTTAAACATCAAACTGCTATATATTTTAGCTCTGCAAGAAACTGGAAATTTGCCCACTGCTTCTCCACACATTTTCCTTTACATAAAAAATTCTTTCTCATGATAACAGGCAGATAAGAAGTCCACAGTATTACGTATCAAATAAAAGCTTGCTTAATAAGTACTGTGGTCATTGAGACACTATAATACTATTACATATATTTTATACTGAGATACTCTTAAATCATATTCTTAAGCTCTTTGCATTATTTTGTTGCTCTGTTGCTTTCAAAAAATTATGCTTATTTTCATTTACATATCTACTCTGCCATTTGAAATTTCTTTTGCTATACACATATGGCACTATAGCATTATGTACAGGAGAGCAGCAAATGACTGTAGACAGGCAGAGGAAGTGAGAAGTCAAGAGGAGCTCTGGCAAGCTGGAATGGGAAGGACTAACTCCAGCAACCCCAGCAACAGCCTCCCTGTGTGCTGCTACTTCTACCCTCCTTCTTTCCTTTGGAATGGGAATCCCTGATATAATTGAAGTATGTGGGAAAGGTCCCACTGACGAAGAATTCACTGTATACATATAATTTATTATGATTCCTGTCTAAGTAGGAAATAACATTGAACACTGCCATTCCTAAACAAACACTATTTCTCCCTAAGCTATATAATTTATTTTTCCAGAAATGGTACCGTCTTGATCTGAAAATTCATGTGATGAAAGCAAGCAGATTATTATCTCCCTGACTAATTTCCTTTGGTTTTAAGTTTCAGTGGCTCATGTCCAACCTTGATTTGTCTAGTCTCGGCTTATATCTTGAAGAACTTTGCTATCCTAACAGACTGCTGACTACCATGTATTTTCTTCCCATTAAGGTACATTTAGACTGATCAAGTTGTCTTTTCACTGTCTTTTGCAATAAAGCTCTTAAACCTTCTGAACCACTCTTGTCACACTTTTCTGAACTTCCCTGAATCTTTCAACATCCTTTTTGAAATATGGATGTCACAGCTGGACAAATTTACCAAGACTGCATCCAAAGTATGTTATGCTTACTCAGTCTTCCCCTCAGAAGAAATTCAAGGATCATATTTGCCCTTCCAGAAAGAACTTACATTTAAGTGATTACTGAACATGGAAAATTAGTGCCTCTGTGTTGCTGCTCTGTGGTATGCAATCTTCTACCTGTAAGTCCTGTGCTTCATTCCCAGCTATCTGAAAGGGTTAAAACAGAAACCCCCTAAGACTGGTTAATAAGATTAGCTATTATCACCCAGAAATGAGAAGAGAGGAAAGACTGAGGCTGATCTAGATAACATGTTTGTTAAATAATTTATTCCTGAGATTTGCCCTTGCTATTTCCAATATTTGGTATCTGAGAAGCCCTGCTAACCTTTCTGACAGGCTGAAATGCACACTAATCAATGAGAGTGAATTTGATCTCCAAGAATATATTCTGTGCCCTAGTATTAAGTTAATCACAGTGTTGTGCAATGAAACAGAGTTTGTCTGAAACCATTATTTCTGTTCTAAAATTTTGTATTTTGCAGTCTGATAATCTGAAACAATTTTCAGAGGTATTCCAGAATCAGCCTGGTCTGGAAATTAGCATACTGGATCAAAAAGAAAATGTGTGGGCCTCTGTGATCTGGTGAGAAAGAATGTGAAAAGAGATACTAAGGGATTACAGATGTGAAATCTGCTGATTTATCTAAATTAATTTAGACAAAATTGATGCACTCATTTGTGTGGTTGCTTTTAAAGTGGTTAAAGAGTGGTCAAAATTGATTTAGTTTAATTGGGTTAAGCTAAAACTGTTTTAGCCACTTTTAAACTGCTTCAATGTCCACACAAAGCAGTTGAACCTACTTAGCTAAATGGAATTAGAAACTGATTTTGTAAAGCAGGAACAACTCCTATCACACAGATAAGTAACAGAGTTACAAAGAGAGAGTGGTGAAGATGAAGTTGTAATAAATGGGCATTACAGGATAAATGAATGAACGTTAAGGAGGGAAAAAGAGTGAAGGGCTGAACACAAATGAAGATATTAATGAACATATATGTGGGGGAAGTAGAAAAGAAGGCCAAACACACATTGAGGAAAGAAGAGCAGTTTGACTTTAAACTTCCTAGAGAACAAACAAGAACAGAAATAGTTAAGACAAAGTAAAGATTTTATAAACCATACTTCTAAGAACTGCCACCTATGTCTTGGTCTGGCAAAGCTGCTATTGATTTTTTCCTGAGACTGAGCTTCTAATTTGGCACTAAGAGTGGAAATTTGTTCATTCTTGCCATGTACCCTCTCAACGAACTATTGTAAGAAAACATGGTTGTTATGATCTTTTGCTAAGATGCCAGGTGGTAGCACTTAAAACCTCTTGCTATGGGAGTAGAAAGGGGATTTATTTTCATTATTCATGAGAGCCATTTTTAAGGGATAACTAGTAACATGAATGTAGTTGCAAATCAAGTGATAACAAGTGTACTTACTTCTGGGGTTACAAAATGAAATGAGGTGAGGTAGTTCCTTAAATTTTTGACAATTAGTTAGGAAATGCAGGTATAATGGGGCAACAAAAAGGTACAAGAACCCAATTTCATTAGCCCCATGACTTTGTAATGTTTTGTTTGCATAAACACATGTTGGTGCCATATAGGCAAATCTGATATCTAATAGTGCGCACACAAAGATTAAGTGCTGCTTTACATTGTAAGCTTCATTTTTATATCTGATCTGACAATTCAGAAGTATTGATCCTCATCATTATTTGCTGCTCATGTAATTTTCTGGCAGAGACATTTTTTTTCCTCTGAAATTCTGGAAAATAAAAGAAAAAACCCAAAACAAACCAGCCAAAAAAAACCAAACCAAACCAAAACGAAAACAAACAAAAAACAAGCAAACAAAAAAAAAAAAACCCAAAAAACAAACCAACAAAAACCCACCAAAAAACCCAACCAAAAAAACTCCCACAAAAAACAATAACCCACAACAACGTGAAAAGAATTTGGCAGTGGTATAATGAAAGAAATTTTCAGAGTTAAATATTAAAATTAGATAGATAAATCTGACTAGACAGAAGTGGTCCAGAGCTTTTCAGAATTTCTGAAAATGAAAACTTCCTCTTGAGACACTGGTAGCCTCTCTCAATCAAACAGATAAATCTAGACTGAGTAACAATAAGACTGCAACCAGTATTTTCATACATAAATTTTTCATATTTTCATACATAAAATATAACCACAACTCATTTACTATCTCTTCATTTTACCTACAAAAGCTTTACAACCTAGAAAATTTGAAATCCCAAATATAATATTACTTCTTTACCCATCAAGAAATAATTAAAGGAATTTATTTTCTTCAGATTTTGAAGACATTGTGAGAGTAGAAGGATTATATGGCTGTACATTATGTAACAAAGTAACTTAAGCTTTACGTCAAAATTCATAATTATAAGGCACTTCCAAGTACGTGGAGTTGACACAACTAAGAAAGAACCCTATAAGCATTATGTCAGATAAGCTATAAACACAGGGAAAAAAAAAAGGTGCAATGAAGAAAAAAATTGTGCTGCTGTAACTGAGCATCCCTAAGCTATCTCTGACGTGATCTGGTATGTGCACACAGAACAGCATTACATGAAGAAGGTTGCTCTGATTCTGGGATCATGCTCAGGCAGCATGATGTACATCTTTATGCATGTAATGGAAAATCCACAGAACAGATTACTTGCAGATGAACAAAAGTGCCAGAGCATCACTACTTTATTTGTGTTTAATGGTAAAAATTCAAAACACGCAAAGAAAGTAAGGGACACCCCATGAATGCCCTATCCCTGGAAGTGTTCAAGGTCAAGTTGGATGGACCTTGGGCAACTTGATTTTTTCACAGGCTTTTGCCGTCTGAAGCAAAAACAAAATGTAAGAGACTGTGATTTTGGCTAGTAAAGCAAAGCGTTTTAAAAAAAAAAAAACAATAGAAAAAACAAAGGTTTGAAACAGAAATTTTAAGGATCTGTCTACTTGTCTGCACATTTCTTTGGTAGCTTACATAAACATTACCCTTTTTTTTTATATGAGAACAGAAATCATCATAAACTCACACATTAAGGAGATCATATGTTGAGCAAGGGAGAAAATGTCAGTCAGTCTTTTTCCATGCATTTTCTCTCGGTGATGGATGAAGTTATATTGCAAGATTCAGCTTCCAACATTAACTCACACAAATAGCCAGAAATAATTAGACAGTCAGGTGAGAGAGCATTAGTCGTCATTCACTGAGCTTTTTCATCTTACGACCTGTACAGATTTTCATAAGGTGAAGGCCAAAATGGACTACAGCATTTTTATTTGACTAGCATTTATGAATTCATGTATCATTATATAAATATTACCTCTGATTGAGATCTCATTAAAGGTCTCTCTGTCTCATATCAAAATGTCAATAACACTCCTAAGGAGGGAAATGTCATTTAACTAAGGCTGTGCTTATTAATATAATAAGTACAAAAATGATCATAGAAAATTACTTTTTTCTTATTAGGCCCCCATTGTTATTTTTTTAATTCAATTTTTTTTTTCTTTTTTAAGAGTTATTTTGCGAAGAAAGCAGAAAACAGTCATTATTTGAACTGATGTTTATCTTCCTGAGGAATGATCATAGAACTCTCCTGCCACAGTAACTTTTTTTGGCTTAACACAGCGTTTTTTCTAGACACTGGCATAGCCTTTCTTTCTCTCAGTTTCATAACATACTCAGTGCAGAACAAAATAAGTATCACCACCATAGTGAAACTCTCCTTGAAATCAAGAGAGGCAAGTAGAAACCCAGAATGCAAAGGCATTTTCACTATTACTCAACTTCTACCCCAACATCAATGCTTGTGACTGGGTATATTCACTTCCCTGAAGATTCTTCAGCCACTGCTGCTTCAAAAGTAGGGATGCTTCCTTCCTTGTAATCCTAGCAGAAGGGAATGTGGTTGGATATTTCAGGTAGGTGATAAAGCAGTTTCATGTGTTGGGTTACAGACAATATTTTCAAACACGGAAACATGTCAGTGAACAGCTGACATCACCCCCTTTCACATGGAGTCTCCCCAAGGGAGAAGAATGGCAAGAGAAATTCTTTTAGTCACCAGCTATGGGATTTTACAAATGCAAGGCAGCAGATCTTTATCTTGCCACTCTCTATGGGAATCAAAATGCTGCACTAATTTAGACAAGCCCTATATACCAGGGCATCAGAATTGGATTCCCAGGCTATGTTTTACAGAGTTTGGGGTTTTTTTTCCCCATTTGGCCAAGATCGGCAAGGCTGGATCCATATAATCTGTGTGTCTTGCTATTCCTAAGTACCAGTTACATAAAAGTCCAGAAATCCTAATTTACATCTGCTTCTCCGGAGAATACCAAGACTTGTGCTATTTATTTCCTTTAACACTCTGGATTACCTGACCTGTTTGAATGCAAGGATACTTCTAAGAAAGAAGTAATGTAATAACATGCAATGCAGATTAATTATTTTTAAAATATGGGATAAACATGGCAAAGAATTTTTAAGAAAAGAGCTCTAGACAGCAACTGTAAATGGCTAATACCATGAGCAGCTCTGAAGTGACTGGTGCCAATTCTGATGCCTCTCTTGTGTCATAGAATCATCTAAGTTGGAAAAGACCTCTAAGATCATCAAGTCCAATTCACTGCCATTTTCACTCCTAAGTCATGTCCCTAAAAGTGGTACAACCATACATTTTTTAACACTTCCAGGCATGGTGGTTCCACCACTTCCCTGGGCAGCCTGTTCCAATGCCTGACTTAACACGGTGAAGAAATTTTTCCTACGATCCAAACTAAACCTAACCTGGTGCAACATGAGTTATAAAGAATAACATCACGAGTTACAGAGCACAATGAAAAGGGAAACATGAAAAGCCAGAGCAGAAAAGTGAGGAGAGCATACGTGAACACCCTAGACAATCCAGCAGCTGAGGAGCTCTTCCTTCGCCAGTGTAGGGACTGCAATGGCTGCATGAACAGTCCTTCCATTGGAGCAGTACTAAATGTAAAGGCAAGGACAGTCTTCCAGACAGAAACCTCATTACCAGGATGGTACCACAGGCTGCCTTGGAAAGGTGCTCTGTCTACTCTACACAGTTATTGAAGAGTGTGCATGTGGCATGCCTAAAGTAAGGTGCAGCTGCATACTGTACCACAGCACACTGTGGCGTCCATGTGCCTCCAGAGATCTGGATGGGAATCATCGCCTGCGGTGAGGCTGCTTAGCAGGATGCACTGGAAAGCATTGACTCTTACTCCTGTGTGCTACATCAGTCCATTCAGCCTTGGTGACATCACTAGTAACATAAAATGACAGCATAAGAGCAACAATTTTGACCCATTCTGGCATTTTATAAGCTTAAGTAGTCTTGGGATTGTCACGGAAATAAAGAATATGCTATGTGATACCCTCAGAGCTCCAGTTTCAGTGAAGAAACTGTAAAATCACAAATCGCAAATAGAGAGTTCCTTGGCTGTGTCTGTAGAGGCTCTTTAGTACAAATTGTTCCAGTAAGGACATGGAATAACTTATGTTCAGTAATTTGCTTCTAGTTCCACCTGGTTCAGATGGTAACATAAGACTAAGTGTTTCTTGGCTAAATCCACCCACTTTCAGTTTAGTTAAATCATGTTCCTTTTGGGACTTTGCCATCAAAATGTAAAAAACATGCAGATCTGGAGATATAAAGAATATTTTTGTACCACAGGAATATCAATTAAGCTATCAACTCTCTAGATATGTAAATAATGCTAAATGACAGACAACTCTAGATCTCTGAGATTTTTATATATTCCCCCCCTGGATAACATATACCATAAATTCAATAGTGCACATAATTTAAATGTCTGATACACTATTGCTATTTTAACATATTTTGGGACATGAGATCTTGTCACATATATATTTGCGAGTCTCCCCAAACTGTAAACTGCCTCCTAAACAGCATTTGTTGAATATCTTAAAGATGAATCTCTATCTGGCCTCAAGACTGACTGCAGTTACATACCATATATATGATTGTATGGTGGATGACAAAGTAACAATTCCCTGGGCCTATTTAACATCCAATTCACACATCAAATTTCTCCTTTAAATACATAGAGATACCCACCTAAAATCTAAGATTTCTATGTTTATTTGTTCTCTTTACCCCTGTGTGTCCAGAATGCCTTTCCTACCCTTTTTTGACTTGTCTTTCTACCTCATAGCATCAAGAACACAAAAGTTATGACTACATAAAACACACTAAAATAGCATCATATTCTATACATTATGCACCCAAAGGATCAATATCTCAGATGAATTTCCTAGTACTAACAGCAATTTTGCATGTAATCAACAGGTGGACTTTTCTTTTAAACTAAGACAATCAAAATTAGAAAAGAGGAAGAAATTTCCAACAGCTATCATGCTCCTAATTTCCTAATCAATAAGTAATTCTAAGCAATTAATTAAGAACTTATTTCTTAAATGTATATAATTAAATATCTATAAATTTAACTTTACCTAAAGTGCTTATAAAATGGATCTCCCTCTTTGTTACCTGTAATAGATTGGGGTTTATACTGTGTTCTCAGAAATAACTGTACTTCGTGTCCTCAATGGGCACTTGAGTCAGCATGACTATGATTTCTTTGGTTCCTTCTCAGCTACACACAGGCAGTCTGAAAAGACTCAGCGGGGCTCTGGCAGACCTGTGAAAGTAAAGTTCTGAGACAGGATCTTTAATGGCATGGCAAAAAGGTAAATGATGTTGTCAGGGGGAAGTTGGTAAAGCAACTAATTTACATAAACTTGTTTACATATATCAGGATTAACTCTCACATGAAAACAGAATGATTACAATTTAAATCTGAGCTATTTTTCACATAGTTCTACATGTGTACACAGAGACATATGTCTTGCATCTTAGCCAGGTGAAGGTATCAGGGTACACACAGCCCACCTTATGTTCTGTACAGCTTGTGTATGTCATAAACATTTCCCAGATTCAACTTACTTCCATTGCTACACTCACGTCTTAAAAAGCTTTGCCTTTTTAATTCAAGCAATTTCCTCAGTTCTTCTTCCTACTTTGAGCTCCAAATTAGTCTTATGACCAACCTTAAAGCTTATTGACCTTACTCCTGACTTCAATATAAAGTCTTGTTGGCTCCTACCTTTCCTTGATACATTCCTGTCATCACTAACAAGCAGAACTACAAAATCCAGACAAGGACTGGAATTTCAATGTCATTTGAATATAGATGCTTCTCAGTGTGTATGAAAAAATCCCCACATCATATTTTCCTGACATCCTTGACATTTCTTTTAAGAACAAGTAAAAATAACAGCATTAACAAGATGAACATTCATCACAATTATATTATGATAATATGAACAAAATACTATAATGAACTCTTAATCATTACTTAGTATGTTACAAATTTCATATGGAGAAAATAATAACTTACATATATAATGAATAATATTGCAGTAGGACTAATATAGTTGTAAGTTAATTACACACTGTGTAGCTGATTTAGTTGCATTTAGCTAAGGAGCTGTTCCGAGCTCATTGCAGATTAATTATGTCTTTAGGCATATATTCTCATTTATAACTGTCACTTGCAGCCGTAGCTGTTGGCGAGGCTGCTCTGTAGACCCTTCCTTCATGAAAACAAATGCACCACACCCCCAAAACAACAAAAGCAACAAACAAACCCCAGAAAAATCCCTGAACAAGACTCAAAATCTCTGCCAGCTAGGGTATACAATGACAAAACACCAGAGGACTGCAAGTTTCATTTTACTGCATTTCTTCCCAAAAAATATCTTTTGTAGTATCTACTTAGTAAGGTTATGCCTCATAGCATTTTATTTAATACCTAGCTTTCCCAAATTTGACACAGATGAAATTTATCATCTTCTCATTCTAGAAATTGTTCTATTTTACAAATCCCTTATAAATTAAAGAGAAGGATATACGTAACTGCCAAAGACTCTACCTACGATTTTTCTCAAAGTTTTTACTGACGAAGGGAAACAAGTCACTTTCTAGCCTTTGATTCCATGCCAGAAGAATAATTTTATGACAGGAATGGGTACTAAGTACTAGCAAGTACATGAGATACTCATAAATCTAAAACAAGAGAGCCTTTCTTAGTTCAAGGTATTCACCCTTGTTCTCACCACATCATGAAAAGTTAAATGAGTCTCAAATACCTAAAATGACAGAAGAAAAAGATCTACATGTGAAACTAGAAGGGAAAGATGGTAAGCCAAAGTTAGACACACAATACACCTATTTGACTTTTTCAGGTTCATTGAGAAACTGTAGAGAAGCAATTCCATTTTTAAGCAAATTTATTAAACATTCCTACTTCGTGTGATTCTTTTTGAAGCAAAGACTGGTGCATGTGAGTCAGATATCTTTGGAAGATAACGTATTTAGTGTGGCCAGTGTGCGCCTTCCACATTATGGGGACACACAGGCTAAACCAATGACCAGGCACTTAGGTCACTTTAGGACAAGCATGTTTAGGACAGCTCATAGCAGGGGAACAGACTACATCCAATTTGAATTAAGACTCCCAAACTACATGTTTTGCAGACAGAAGGGACTCAGCATCAATTGCTACACTCCTACTGAGCAAAATTACTTGCTACCTTAAATATAGCCCACAGAACCGTGTTTTTCACTGAATCTGACAAAACCTACAGTGAATTCAGCACAAACCTAGGTATTCTTACTGCACTGTAAGGGAAATCACACACACACAAATCTTAATAAACTTATTTGATATACATAAATATTTTCAGAAAGTTCCAGCACATGCTGGCATAAATTCACACTTTAGCATTAAAATAAAAATAAATAAATGACCAACCAAACAGGAAGAAAAATCTAAATTCTTTGAATTTCTTCATACTTTTAAGAAATACAAGAAATGGTACCTCTGGAAATAATCTTTTTTGCAGTGATTAGTGTAGATTTTTGTAGTGATTTCAAGATTAGTAAGACTCATTACACAGTAGAATAAGCTACAAAACTTTAGTTCTCTGGACAAACTACCTCCCACATCCCATGCAGTGCAGCACAAATCTCATGCTAGGGTACCCCAATACACATTATGAACGGTAAAAGAATATGATGGCAAGAGGGATTTAGAAGGTAAACTAAATCCACACTGGTAGAGAGAAATTACCTAACAGGAAACACCAACAGCAGTGATGCAGTAGAGATATTACCAACGCTGAGACTAAGTGTATCTCAGTTACAGAATTTGTATTCTCCATGTCCAGGGAAATACTGCAGCACATTAGTGAGAGGAAACCTTCAAAGAGCCTCCTATCACTCTTTATTTATGAATTATTCTACAGATCCCGCTTTCCGTAGCATGCAGTATATGCTTGTGGCTTTCTGCCATATGAAAAAAATAACCACCTGTAACAAAAAACCCTGCATCATCATACTTGCCATATATTATATCCAAAGTTTCTCCAGAAGAATTTCAATATATCAACAATAAAGCAAAAAACAGTAAAGAAGATAAAAACATGCAAGTAGCAAAACCTGTAAGAATAACTAATTTGTAAAAATTAGCAACATGAGCAAAAAATTAAACAAGATGATATATTGAACTATCAACAACTCCTCAAAATAACAGTATTTCAAATCTGCGATTAAAGTGTTCTGAACATGCTCCTTCTGAAAGAGAGCAGAGTTCTCCCCACAGATATAGCAACCAGTTGTACAGATTTGGCTATTTGACTGAGACTATGACACACCCAATATCAATATGGATCTTTTAATATTACATTTGCACTCACACATGGACGAATTGTTCATTTTCTTAACCCTTTCTGCAGGAAAAAAAAGTGATTTGGATTACAAAGCAATAATGCTGTTTACTATGAAGTGTTCTTTCCCTCCTTGGCACAGAAATAATGCAATATATCACAGCATTCCATTAGCACATTCAAAGTGATGATTAGGATTCACAAAACCACTTAGGCATGCGTTTATGTTCATATTAGTTCAGCAAACCAATAAACACGATTTTTAGTTATGTATACCAAAAATCCCACTTGAATAATTTAGTAGCTTCCACCAAATGCCCAGGATTCAACATGTGCATTTGTCCAGTCATATTAGTGAAAATGCAAAAAATGCTTTAAAAATTACCCAAGTACTTAAGTGCTTCATTAGATCAGGAAAGTTTAAACACATACTTAAATGTCACATTGCATCAGTGTTAAGATGTGCATGAACTTAAATTCTGCACTGAATCAGCAAATGTCCTTAGGATATTTTCCTATGCAGAAAAAAAAATTCCTTCTCACCACCATGAACAGCAAAATGTTATGAAGCTTTAAAATTTCAAAATATGGGGCCAGCATAAAACTAAAATTCATTCACAGCTGTAAATATTACATACAATAATAAACTCCTTTTTTTGTAGTAGTAGTAGTGATAAATATACTCTAAAATAACATAGATAATAACATACAAAATAAAAGATTATGGGATCCCATAGTCAGTTAGAGGAACAACTGTACTTAAGACTCTGGTATTTGAGACTAAAAATTCTGGTAGTCAAAGTTTCTGTTGATGCTAATGAAAGTCCTTTCTCAAGAAAACCAAAAACATGGCTTCCATGTAAGATTTTTTCTTACTTTTTTCCCCCAGTCTTGCAAAAAAAAAAAAAAAAAGGCAAAAAAAATTAAGATATAATGGAAGTGTATGTTCATGACTTAACAGTATAGTCATGGGGAAGCAGACCCATAGCAACTTCCAATTTATGATTATGAGAATTAAGAAGTCATATTTTTCCCTACTGGCAGAATAAGAGGCTCTTAGTGACTGGTTAAGGCTGAAGAATATTAAATCATGAGCACCCAAATATCTATTTGATAGTGCATTTGGATAGTAACATATTAGGTGTCATAAAAGTACACTTGTCTTTGTCGTAGACCTTTACTACTTTATGGCAATAATTCTTCAGAGAACACATCCTGATTGTAGTATTACTTACTAGTATTAATGAAACTTCCCCTCTATGTGATAACTGCTTATTTTTTTACTAATCCAGTATATAATACTGACTTGTTTCTCAAAGAACTTATAGAACATTTCCAGGCACATTCAGATACCTTTACTGCCTTAACTAAAAACACTTGCAAAAAATATTTTTGTTGTAGATCAACCAAGTGAGAATATCACCATATTGCAATGAAATCAATTACTACATGTTGTAAAGACTGAATGAAAGACTGAGGTGATCTACTTCCATAAGTTCTGTTTTAGCATTAAAATTTTGTACCTATTGATTTAAAAAAGAAGTGCCTCAGAGTAATACAAGTTTCTGAATTTCCATGTACAAGTTAATCAAATGGACAAAAACAACAGATGGAACAGGAATCTGGATATCCCAGTTGTCTTCCAGGTTACTGTCTTAATTGCTGTCCTAGAGCATTCCACTCCTTTTTTTCCCTCCAATATGTTCTTGTGTATGTGTTTGCACATGTATTCAAAATTTCAGCTGAAGTGAGGCTGGAAGATTCTTATCTAAAGTCTTTATCAGTAAGAAGACAGACAAGATGTTTTCCATATCTTAAGTACCTTGTGCAAATGAAATAGTGTGAATAAGATCAGCTGTAGCTTTAAGATTCCAAAGGAACTTGACTCTGCTGACAATGACCCTTTAGGGTATGTAAATAAAAGAGCACCAACAGCAAAGACCCCAAGTAGGCTTACCCTAAAGCATGCCTTCAGGTGATCAGTCTAGGCAAGGGAGAAGCAATTCTGGATCTACAAAGAATGTAAGCCTCTAAGGGAACCTGCTGGTTTCCTAAGGGACAGCAACCCTTGAAGTCCTCCTGGCCGGAACACTAGGCAATCACGTAAGTGTGAACAGAGAATCTGTATGTTCTTTACATATACAACAGCTACATAACTTGGTCAAAAATAAAAGTTCATCATTTTAATGGAATCTGGCCCAAGAAGAAGAAAATAGAGATGAAAATCAGAGAGTTACCTAATCAGTCATTCATACAGAACATTTCTAATTGAACACAAGGATATACAATGATTGCTAATATAATCTTTAGAATTGCGTTCTGTAAATACCAGTAAGTATCATGTCATTTGGTTTATTCTTACACTGCTTTCATTTTAGAATGGTATTCACTGTTTTAACATAGGGAAGCTTAAAAGTGACACACTTTATGTAGTAAAATTTTCCTTAAAATCCAACTCAGTAATATTTCTTTCCACACGAACTTGTACTAAAAGACAATGCAGATGTTTGCAAGTTCAGTTTATGATGCTCCAACAATCTAATTACAGAACTGCAAGGGGATTAGCAGCATATGCTCTGCAATACCCGATGCACTTACAAAAATTCAAGGGACAAACAGCATTGATAACATTTTATCTCCTATTAACATCAGATAAATTTATGATTTATTTTAAAGGTAAAAAAAAAAAGGAAAAAAACAGAAAGAAAGAAACAGAAAGAAAATGTTTATGGTTAAAGATCTTCAGTACTGATTCATGTTGACCTAATTTTGGCTCCATAAAGTCTAAACTCTAAGCTAATACAGTGGCAGAACAGTAAATTCAAAATTATGCTTGCTTCTGGAAAACCTGCTCTAGGACTCTCATCTTAACATCTATTCATAATTTCTTTCAGCATTATTACCCACAAAATGGAAAACAATAAAAAGAGCTATTAGTAACTAACAGGAAATTCAATGGGAAATAGATGAGTTGTTTGGTTTAAAAATTGTTACCTTTTTTGAGATAAGCCATTATCTGAGTTCAAACACTGGTTTTTTATTTAATATTTTCAAGTAGTTTGCATAATAAATGTACAAAAAATCAGGGTCTAGCAATGTTGATTCTCAGGTGACTACAGCCATGCCTCTGGTTACAGCCAGCCAAGGAGGAGCCTCTGAAAAACTCATCTATCTTTAGGAATAAGAATTACTAATTGTGAGATACCAAATAATAATGAGATATTTTTAAAAGAACTTCATTACAGTTTTTGCTCGATTTCATCATTTCTCTTGACTATCCACCTTGAAGAGAAAGCACAGAAAGCAGAGTTATTCTGCTCTCTCACACATTCCTATCCCTAAGTACATAAGCTGGCTTCTCCCCCCTTCCACATGCTCTTTTCAACCAAGCATTTAGTGGATGCCAAGGTTTCTAATGTTTAATCACCATGGGACATTTAGTGAGGCATTCTATTATCAAAATAGCCATTGTCTCACTTTGAGACAATGATTTGAGAAGCACTAAAAACAAGCAATATAACTTCCCTACATATTTGACATTCTTTAAAAACTTCCCAATAAAAGATAAACAGCCTTGACAGTCACTCCCTTTTCAGTGATTAGAATCAACAATACAATATTGCTTGACAACTAAGCTACTTATGCCTAAGCTTAAAAGATCTGTTTCTTTGCACCTTAGCACTATGTAAAATTTCTGGCCATGCCACGATGGACTTTCCTAACAGTGCACACAGAAGTCCTTCTCAAGGTAACAATGTTCTCAAGTTGTTTTCTTGCTTTGGTTTTATGTGAGAGTTGGCCTCACTGTCTGTTGGTCACCCATCTTCCATGACTCCTGCTCAGGTCTCAATCAGCACATGATTATTTCACCATCTCCCATGTTTCCTTGGTTTTGAGTGTACTTGAATTGAGTACATTAATTGTGAATAGAATATAGGGCCATCCATTTCATAATTAATAATGTGCATTTATGCTTTACTATGACTGCGTAACTAAAGAAAGTGGTTCAATCCAGGCAAGATCTGAGAGCAGACTTGATAACAACTGTTTGCAAAAATAGGGTTTTTTTTTTCAGGGTATCACTATCCACTATTTTTCTCTTATTTATTGAGTAATGCATAGAGTGATGAGTACATGGAGATTTAGTCTGAGGATTATTTTGTTTGCTTGGGTGTTGTTTTGGGGTTTTTTTGTGGGGGGCGAGTAATTTTAAGCACTGAACTGAAGAGTTATTACTGATTTTATGAAACTATTTCTCTGTTCTAAGATAGCATTAGATTAGGGAAGTGTTGGGGTTTTGTTTTTTGGGGTTTTTTTACAGACTTGACATACAGATATAAAAAACAGCTAGGATAAGATAAAGCAGGTGTGCAGGGGTGTTACAGCACACAGGCTTATCCCGTCCACGTATACACTGAGCCACCATTAATGGTAAGCAGCTGAATGCTTGAAGAAAGCAGTGAAAGTTAAACTGTTTTATCCATAGGGAAAAGGTTAACCATGACAAATAATATGTCCAATGAAATACTCTGTCTACACACACACACACACTCCCTCTGACTATAGCAACAGCAAGTTGGCTAAATGAAGTGACAAGACTGAAATTCCATTACTGCAGCAACTGCAGAAATGCATCCCAAGCCCAAGAATACAGTCTGTGATAACACAATACTGACATTACTGAACTCTGTCTTTGATGATCTCTGGGATAATATCAACCTAGTGCATGAATGTATGACTAATAATGCTGGTTGGGTAGATTATGGGGAAAATAACTTTCATTTTCTCTAAAGTACATCAGTAATTGAACTTGCCACTGTCTGACAGTTGGCCTGATGTTTCCTGTCTCTGTCATGCCTCCTCATTTGTCCTCTAATACTACCAGTTATGTTTGTCCAGCTCACCAAATCAGTGACTTTCCAAGACAAGCTTTCATTTTCAGATGACCCTACCATATTCTTGAAGAGGTTTTTTGGTTTTGCTTGGTTTTCCTTGGGGTGGCAGTATTCCTGTTTTTTAAAGCAAATATGATTTGACTACTTTAATGTACATTTTTCTTGAATATTTAGCTTGTATCAGTGACTCCAGTATTATTAGGAAGCAGATGGAACTTCTCTCCTGGTATCTTGCCATCCTGACAGAATGATGGATGTGAGCAATTGAAAAATCTTTATCTTATTCTACATTGCTCTTAGATGTTTTCTAGCTCCTGCTTTGAAACTGACACACGGCTTGGCACCCACTTTTCATGGTCCTTCCATGCTTTGTGCTTCCATCAGGTTGAACATTACCCATACTCATTCACAGTTTGTTCCACATACATCTCAGGTTGTTTCTTACCTTCTTCCCTGTACTTAGACAAAATACAGTTCTTATGGACATATCAGAGCTTTGAGACTGCCATAGAAAAAAAATAGGCCTGTTTGGCTTGAACATACTAATCAAACCTTTCACATACATACGCTGCTGTCTCCAACACTCCTTTCTACTTAGTGTATCATTTTCCTTCCAAGGGGTAAATTGCTTTCTAATTGCTACCTATGGTCAAACAACTAGATTTGAAGATCAGGAGAGAGCAAGGGATGTCATGCTCAACTTCAGCAAGGTTTTGAACACTGTCTACCCCAGCATTCTTGTATCTAGCTTGGGATATTACAGTCTTGATTGCTGGAGAGATTTTTTAAAAAAAGACTGACTAGATAAGGTGATTCACAGGTAAGAGGGCAGCTCCAGAGAGGTCTAATAGCAGCCTGCAAGTACCTATGAGGAGGTATCAAGAAGACAAAGCCAGATTCATCACAGCAGCCCATATGACAGGAGGATGGGAGACAGATAATTTATGTTGAAATGAGAGATTCAGACAGGACGTAGAAAAAAACTCTTTCACTGTAAGGACAGTCAAGCATCACAACAGGTTGCCTGGAGAGGTTGTGCCATCTCCATCCTTGGGCGCTTTTAAGATCTAAAAGGATAATGCCTTGCGCAATGTGATCTGCTCTCATAGCTGACCCTGTTTAGAACTAATGACTTCCTGCAATCCCTTCCAACCTGAATTATGGTCCTAAAGCATCAAGAGCCCTGTGTCAAGCAAAATTTTATTCAGTTTTACTTTCGCGTCCTTTCTAAACACACATTTATATCGTTATTAAGTACAATTTCTGCCACACTGTTGCAAAGTTCATACAGCAAGTTCTATTCATGTTGGATTAGAGACTGTGCTTATTATTTGGCAAGAATCTATGAGGCAATGTGCAATATGTTGTAGTTTTCACAGTGCCTTGGAGAAACAGTAAAAATTAAAAGAGAGTGTAATTCAATCGAGTGTAAGTTTCTGCATCTAGGCAGGAAGAATCACCCAAGAAAAACCCAAATGAGGTATGAAATAATGGTTCTTCAGAATAGTATCTGCAATTAACAACAAATCACAAATCAAATATGAATAAAGAAATTCTGCTAATATTAAGAAGCGTAGATAGCACATAGAAAACCACAGAGAAGCACAAACCAGAGATGCAGTTCCTCAGACATGAAGAGCTGCTTAAACCCTTTTCCTCCTAATTAATTCAAATTAATATCCCTACAAGGCAGAACCAAGAAAATACATGCGGGGCTTTCTTTTTTGTATTATTGTTTTATTATTTAAAACTGCCCTGAAGAAATAAAGAATGCAGCTATTCTTTTAAACAGTTTTGACTATGCGAATACTAATGGAAAAGGTTACTTAAGAGTTCTTATTAAGTGATTAGTTTCTCCTTTGTATTTTTATAGGACCTTCAAAATGAAAATATAAATTTAGTATTATGGCTCCTCATAAACCATTAAGAACAACACAAATATCTTCTTTACAAATGGAAAGGTAGAAGGTCCTGAAAAATAATTCAGGTTTGAATGCGAGGAAGTAAATTTATGCAAATTGCTGTCAGTCATCTATGTATTCATTTCACTAGCAAAACAACATTATAAATGATCTCTAGCCAACAGTTCTTCATTTGAAGGCATGTGATGCAAATATTTATTCAAAACAGAAAAAGAAAATCACTTAAAGATAAGCATAAGTCTTACCACGCCAATAGAAAAGTAGTTATTGATGATGTTGTAAGGCACTGGGTCTCCTTTCTCATCTTTATCATTGGGTATTACTTCGAATTTCCACCTGTCCAGTAAAATCTCTGAGCTATTCTCAATGTCTTTTAAGATCTTCATCAAATTCTCACCTTCATACCCTGGCAAAACATAAAACCAGTTACTTAATCAAGCATAACAAAGTTTCATTACATTTTCTTTCTCTTTCTAGACAGCTGGGTGGACAGGGCTCTGAGCAACCTGATCTAATTGAAGATGCCCCTGCTGACTGCAGGGAGGGTCGGACTAGGTAACCAACCTTCAAAGATCCCTTCCAACACAAAATATTCTATGATTCTATGACTGGAAAAAGGAAAGCTATGCATATAATACCTTAAAAGCAGGATTGTGCTTGAAGTACTGACAATTTTCCAGCACTTGCCATTAAAAGAAGTACAAATACGAAGCTAATTAAGCATGTAAATTTAGAATAATTCTACAGATTTCAGTGGACATCGGATTTGTGATGAAGAAAATAATTAGATTTTCAAAATTTGCCAATCTCTTGAATTTTCCAAATGATCCAAAAAGCTATAGTTGTACTTTGCAAAATGTTCTTGATGTGAAATTAATATTTAAATTCCTTTGATTTCAAAATTTATGGAAAAGAGACATATTGTAATTTTGCCTGACAAGACTCTGAAAGGTTAAAAGCTGTCTACTAATTTCCATGTATTGTTTCAATCTGGTTTAGCATAAAAAATCCAAAATTTCAAATCTATAGCTGATAGCTTTATCAGCAAAAGTAACATTTTTGCATATTCCAACAACTTCTTCATGAGCCTCATCCTGCTTTGTAGAGAGCTTACTCTTACTCGTAAATAAGCACTCACATGTAATTCACTAAACTAAGTAGAAAACTTGTTTATGCACTCATGAGTATATACAACTTACACATGTGTGCATGAAGAAAAATCGTGGGGGTTTTACTACGTGACGTTATCAACTCTGAATATTATTCAGAACAAATGACTTTGTAATAGACAGCTAAGATCTGGGAATTCAGTCCTTCTTCAAAGCAGAAAAAACAAGATCTCCTATTCGAGCAATATGTACTGCCAGTGTAATTAACAGCTTTAGCAGGCCAAGCCACTCAAAGCCTCCTTGCTCAAAATCCATTGCTGATGTACTTGTTTATGGTTGTCTAGCACACTTTTGCTAGTTACTGCCAACCACCACGTGTCAGCAGCATGCACAGTTCCATTTCTCTGCATCCTTGAGATCACCCACCAGCAATTTAGTATCTGGAATCCCTGTCTCCTCTCCCATCTATGGAAGTTCCAGAAAATCTGTATTATGGTATTGTTTACCACAAAGCAACTGGGCAAAGAATGATGAAATCCAGAATATTTTCATATTGTCTTTTTCTACTTTAGTCCGAATGGAATCACTTAAGATACAGAACATAAATAAAAGTGAAGGCAGGGACAGGTCCCAGCTAATGTGATTAAATGTTCTCATGGCTGACCCTGCTTAGAACAGCAGATTGGACTACTGACTTCTTATGACCCCTTTCAGCCTAGTTATTCTATGGCTCTAGGAACAATGCCAAAAGTTAAGCAAGGCTGATTTGAATAGGTTTTGGCTCGTTTGTTTTCCTTTTTTCCCCTAAGACTATGAGAATGTAAACAATCAACAGTTGTGACAGAGAAAATAAAGGAGGTTCTCAAATGATTTGACAGAACAAAGTGCTATAGCATGAAACCTACTGAGAATTTACTAAAGAATATCTGGCAACAAGGCAGACATTTGGAAAGGAAACTGATGAGACAGAAGAAGTAAGATATCTGCAAAGGCTGAGAAGTTCCAAATAAAACAACCAAGTTCCAAATACAAAACATTTCAATTGAAACAACCAGGACCTGAAATAGACCTGACTATGAGCCCATAAATTGAGGTGCTTTCACCACAGATTGAATCTGGTCAAAGATTTTCTTCCTTGTGTCTCCTTCAAGTTATCCTGTAATACAAATTCTGAATGGAAGTTTTTGGAGAAGCTGAGAGTAAGTCTCCATACAGCCAGGAAAGGATGCAAAGGGTATTAAAAGTTTGATTTTCTATATATTCTTCTTTCAGTATTCTTTGCCTCCTCATTTTCTGATAAATATTACCACAGTACTTATTGTCTGGAATCCTCTGTAGGAAAACAGAAAGGCAGTGGATCAAAGGAACTTGTCCAAGGCTGAGACATGTTTTTCATTTAATATTTTTAAAGATTAAGAAAGCTTAAACCACTCCTAACCCATTACTAGGTGTTTTCAGTAACCCTTTCAGAACAGTCCCAATTAAAATCCATGTAAGACTGCTCCCTTTACAAGGTATTGATCAAAGCAGTAACTGCAATAGGGGTGGTAAAAAGCCAACCAAACTGCTATACACTATTCTTATTACACCTTGGAACGTTTTTGGTGTCAGTATAAGATACAAACAAGGTATGAAGTGTGATTACAACCTTTAATATCTTACATATCTGTAAAACATTTACAAACACATCGTTCCAAAAACAGAAAAGGTGATAATGGTTCTTTATGAAAACAAATCCAAATGCAGATGTTGATGCAAAAGTTTTTTTTTTTTTCTTTTAATTCCATAATACGTTGCATTTTCATTTGTGTTTACCTCCTCCCCATCTCAGACACCTTGCTAAATCATTGCCAGTCCCAAGAGGCAGGATAGCAACAGGAGGATGCTTAATCAAGTTCGCTTTCTCTGTGAATAAAGAAGAAAAAAACATAACTAAGGAACAAAAATGATCTAATTGCATGTTATTATATGATAACTGTGTCAGTTTTTGTTTCAGTGAAAGACTTGTTTTGTATATGAAATTATGCTGCCTGCTCAGCAATGAGCATTTCACTAAGTCAGTCCCTTTTGCAGACCCTTCCCCACTCGATAGTCAATCCTCAATCCCAATTTACTCATTTGTTATCATAGGATTTTGTAATCCTAATTTACTCATTTGTTATCATGAAGACTTCATAAATCATAGATGTGACAAACATTCATAAACAATGACACTCAAGATCTTTCCAAGACTGAATATGGTGTTCTCTGTCTAGTTCTCAGCTCTGCCATTCCCAGCTATGAATGCAGAAAAGTAATAGTTAAGGGCATGAATAATGAGGTGAACCTTCTACTTTTTCACCTGGGTGACCAATTTGTGTTTAAGTGTGTATTTACCTGGATTTGTGTCTATACCTGAGCACCACTACCAAGAAGTCCTTGGAACTGACACAAGACCTTAGATGGGTTTGCCTGTCAGGAATCAAACCTGCCATCCAAAGGGAGCACTTGTCTGATCAAGTCTTTAAGTAGAAATTTTGTATTTATTAAGCAATGTTTTGAAATGCATGAATTTACAGCGTCTTTTCAGTCTTTACTGGTATTTTTGTAGCATTTTAAGCCCAAGGATCTCCTCAAAACCCGATGAGAAAGCCCTTGTCAAGAAATACAGCCTTTCTGAAAGCTAGAATATATATTTCAAATACATAATTTGTCAAATTTCCCATTTAATGTGAACGAAAAGCATGTCTAGTTTAAAAGTTATAATTAATTAATCAAACAGTTATTTTGTTTATAGAATTATGCACAATTATCAGCAATAATCAGCAGGAATTTATCTATACAATGGATGCAGCAGAGACATCAATGTTTACCAGTATTTTAGAAAGGGTTAACATTCATATAGAGAGCGTAATGGAAATCTTTCAGAGAATGTAATATTTAATAAAATAATTTTTATAAAAAGTTTTAAAGTTTCAAACTCATGAGAATTATCTTTTGCTTTTGTTTATTTTTTCTTTCTTTTCTTCCCCCCCACCCCCCTCCCCTTCTTTTTTCTTGCTGTGTTCTCAGATGAAACTCTTTGTGTATCAGGACATAAGGGAAGATCAAATTAGAAAGTGTCTAGAAACAGGTGTGCTCTTAAACTTTCTATGCTAAATTGCTTTTGCTCCCTAAAAGGCAGCATTGAAAACATATTTTCTGCAGCTATGAAAAAAGATGGTTCCTGGATCACCCAAGTAATTTCTTAGTTCCATACCACAAAAAATGCTGCAGAATATAGTATGTTACTGAAAGAGAAAGCAACTGCATGACATTTCAGACCTCACGAAAACAGTGACGACACAATTAACAGCTGCAAAACTTTGTTTCTTCCAAGTTTAGGCAATGTACTTGATGTTTATGTACATTAATTTATGACTCTGAAAGCTATTTGAGAGTTAAAACCAGTAGCTTGCATTTGCAAAAAGACTTTTTTCCACGCAAGATTAGAGATATTCCTTTGCTATTATTCCTTCATGACATCAGGTTTACTTTTCAGTGAACTTTTAAAGGTTTTCTGGTCCCCCACAAAGGACACACTTTTAAACACTTTAGATAAAATTTCAGCTGAGTCTTTTGACCTCTCTTGATCCTCTTCCTGATTCCACTGTCACACATGCTCACTATTTTTCTCTGCATCCTAACACCAAATAAAGGATCAGGTGATGTGGAAGACATTCTCCTTAATAATCCTTGAGAAAATAAAGTCTTTTAAGTCTGCAATACCTTGACTTCTGGGCCTTCCTTATGATTTGTACAGAGGACTTTGCAGACAACTGACTGAAAGAACCCCAAAACTGAATTCTCTCTTAATACATTATCTCCATTATGGGAAAATAGAGTATAAGCAAAAATTCAGTAACTAAAAAAAGCAAGTGAGCTAAATTAAATTGTCTTAAAATTACCAAGTTAGATTTGATTCAGTTGGGGAATAGACTTTGAACTGAAATTTAAATAGATCAATTCAAATCTCTTGCTTTCAGGAAATCCAGAAACACTGAACTCGTCCAGAGATTTTAAATAACTTTTGCAATTTGAGTACCCTTAAAAATAATAATGTCCCAAACTAACACATTTCAAAAATTTAAATGAACAAGTTGTTGCTTGAAATAGTCGTATCCATGCATTGGTATGTAAGGACCATTAAAATGAAAACCATGAGGCAAGCAAAACTGTGTAGAGGCTGTAGATTACCTATGCAATCCAAAATCCAGCCTACTGTTCCATCTCCACCACATGCTAGTACTCTGAACTCAGCAACATCTCGGAAAAAATTTAACCTAAAAAGAGTAAATGAAGATACCTAATTATGATCAATATAATTGTGCATTATGTAAACATTTTATGGCTTAAGACATTTCATTTAATAGTAAATGGCAAGTGATCACTTAAAATAAGAATCAATTCTGCTTACATATTCATTTTTTAGACAAATACAATCCAACATTAGTATTAATTATCAGTATTATCTGAACTATTTAAACAAAATTAGTAACTTAAGGGTTATTATGGTACACTAACACTAAAAAAAGTTTCTACCTGATGGTTAGTCCAACCTTTGTCTCACTTCAAATCTTGTTTGAAACTATTGTCAGAAAACATTACCTAGTTGTAAATGGATACGTAGTCTGTCAAGACAGAAAAGTCTAAGTTGTCTAAATGTATTAGCCAGAACATTTATTTGTGAAGTTCTTTCTATAAAGCTATATGAAAACTCCGAATTTCTGGTAGAACACTGGTACATATTAAGCTGAACATTCTGCGGTTGGTAAAAACAACTTTGCACCGTGGTTTTATACAAAATGAGAAAGCATCAGATTGAAGGTACATATTCCATCATTTTAAAAAATTTATTATAAAGGCAAAATATCTTTGGTAATATTTGCTTGGCTATTTCTGCTTCCATATCCATCAAGTGAGTATCACCACCTACCTATCAACTTCATTCTATAACAATGTTGCATAATGCTGAAAAGTGAGGATATATTAAAACAATGCTAAGGTGCAATAACTTTAATTTAAAAGCATCATTTCAGGACAGCTTTTGATATATGCTGAAATCAGTCCTTACACATAAACCGTGACTAGACCAAAAACTTCCAGTAATTTTGTTGTATTACTCTGTATGTATATGTACATTCACATATATTGTATTCATTAGTGTTACAGATATCTTAATGGATATTCTACATTCTAGTGACCAGATCTGATTTCCAGTTTGCCATCTCCTAATAAATGCACAAGTAATACATTTTACACAAATTCTTGAATACAAATAGAACACAGCTTGTAAGTGTTTAATTCCAACTGTTTCCCACATGAAATTTTAATGCAGCAGGGGGAATGGAGCTCCTGTCCTTAGAAAGTTTTAAAATTCTTTTAGACCTCTTGATAAAATCAAGAACACATGAAAAATGACAGAGTAAAAGAGTTAGAATGGGAGAATGAAATGAAAAAAACAATGACCATAAAAGTTATGTAAAATGTAGAAGATGACAGGACAACTTCTTGTTCTATTAGTTTTTGAACAGAATTTCAATTTTAGCCAAGTTTCATAGAATTAAGCCCATCATATGTCCCACTCCCTGTAATTTTCTTTGCTCAGAAGAGCTCTTAAACAGTTTCAAGTGCAAATATAATGTCTGAAGGATGCTTATTCAACCTGTATTAAAGGCTGCCTTGACCTTCTCACCCTTTTTATGTTCTACTTCACACATCTGCAGAAGTGCTGTAGGATCCCCTGTGACCGAAAAATGCCATGTGCCACATCTGACTGGGTTCACATAGGGAAGAGATCTAATAAGCGTATGTGCTGAAAAATCCTCTGCTGGAAGTCACCTCACACCACTGCAAGAGCAGGCACTCAGATATGCCCTGGCCCTCAGGTGTGCGTGTCCATCCCCTCACAAGGCCTGGCACAGAGACAAATGCTCCTGCCACCAGTATTCCCACTTTGACACAAGGTGTTGGGTTTGCAGAAGGTTGCCAGGTGTAATTACTTTGCTTCCTGTACTGAAGGTATTTCAGCTTAATTTAAAGTTAAATTATAGCCCAGAGGTGACGGCAGGGTACTGACTTCTAAATATTTAAGCATTTCTACCTCATGTAGCAGACGTGGAAAGGAAAGTCCAGAAAAAAACAATCAACTAAAACAACACCAAAAGTACAGGGTTGATTTTAGCATTACTCCAGACTGTCAGAATACAGACCTAAACCTCTGCCTCTTTTCATAAACAAGTATCTTCACCATATGGCTTTCAAACAGTCTTCTTGTTTTGACTGTATAGTTAATCTTCATCAAAAAAGAATAACTTCCAAAAAAGTCGGGGACTGAAAAATCTGGCAAAATCATATTGTGAAAAACATTTTCAATAAGCTGCAATTGTATTTCCCTCGGAGCTTTTTATATTCCCAGACAGTGAATTTTCCAAGCAAAGTATAGCATTAAATTCACATAACTTTTTCTTTTTATTAATTTAAACATAAAAATCATATAAAAATCATATAAAAGTCTAAAACACAAAATACATAAAAGTAATGCATAAGTTAGTTACATGGTATATTTGCATATATAAATGCAGTGCATATAAATATACTATAGCAGATATAAATATTTATAAAATCAAATTGATTTATAAAATTAAATATAGTTATATAATTATATATGTAAATAAATCTTATTCATTGAATTAGAATGTGCAGCCTACATGAGGAGTTGGGAAGGGAACAGAGTTTTCTGTTTTATAAGGTTTCATTCAGACTCAGTAAGTGCTACAATTGTAAAGAAAGAATTTGACAGATTTCTTCATAGACCTTTAGGGAGAAAGTCAGTATTGCTTCCCAAGAAAACTGTACTCAATTAGTGTTTTAATAGCACCTGTTACTTTTTATCCACCATTTTTGACATGGTTTCATAATCACCTCGTCAAATCCATAGGAATGCAGGGGATCTATTTATGAATAAAATACCAGTGCTAGAGGATGTAACAATTTGATTTTGAATCATGCAATTAATTGATTTATGCACAGGTAGTAAACACATACACATTCTTATAAAACTGTTTAGGGAAATACCTAAAGTATTTATTTAAATTTATTTAATTAATTTAATTTATTAGAGTAAAACTGAAGTTTTACTCACAGTAATGAAAACATAAATTGCAATATTTTCCATTTAGTTCCCTGCACATGACTTTTGCTCTTATACCCAAACACAGTGCACTATGTAGAACTTCGGGTGCTCAGCCACACAAGGCGGCATAACAACAGCAATGCATGAAAGCATTCAGCATTCTTCACTTCACACAGTGGAAGCAAAACTTAAGACTGTCTACAGTCCCAGCAAAGAATAATCCACTAGTGGATCTCAGGACAGGTATAAGGCGCCAACACCACAGATGTCATAGGAGCAAAAATATTGTTAAACAGCTGCTTAAACTACATCTCTAAACTCAGGATTTAAGTTTCATATGTGAAGACTTGATGAATTCTAAGTACTACTGATTTGTGGTGTACAAAAATAATTTTTATCATTAGAGTACAACCAACCCAATGACTTTGCCATTCTTTGGAAAAAATGTAATTTTTCCAAGAAAATATGGACCAGATTCAATATTTTGTTCAGAAGAAAATAACTATGCAGTTATTGTTTTCTAAAAATATTCTTGGTGTATATATCTTCCCAGAATTTAGGTATTCCAAATGTCCAACAGCAAAGAAATGCCCTAGCAATCAATTCAAATAATTAAGGAAATTCAAATAATTAGGGAAAAGAGTGTAATTTTCAAAACAGGCCTCTTGCTTTGTGAAGGTAAAAAAGCCCAGGTGCTGTAGATTTCCAGCTAAATTACAGTGTAAGTTGCAGGGAGTCAGTTCTGCTATCTTGGGCATCTTTTAAGTGGGCAGAATTTAGATTTAGAAAGGCCTGTTGAGGCAAACTTGCAGCTAGAATCTAAAAACTAGATATTCTCCAAATTGAATGCTTATGGAAGTTATAAAGAAATACAACTTTTGTGGATATAATTTCTATTATAGAATATAAAAATACCATAAATTAGACATTTTAAATAATAGAACTTTAGGGAACAGAGGCCTTTTCAGAGGGACAAAGACTTTGTGAAACGCTGACCTCTCCACAGAGTCATGCGGCTCTGTGGCTCGACTGCTATTCATCCTGCTATTATTTACCTCTCTGTGAGGTGAACAATAACTGAATTTCAGATTCTTCAAGATCATTAAATCCACAATAACAGTTGTTGTCAGAAGCAGAAGGCTCCTATAGAGATGTAACAACCAAACAGGGAAACTCTTTTCATGGCTAAAAACACAGGTGCTAGGCACAAATTACACAATGCATCAGCCCAGCAATTTTCACGTCACTGTGTTAACTGTGGCAGTCTGTAACTGCGGAGTACCTTTTATGCCTGTGTTCAGCTGCAGAGCCTACAAGGTTTTTCCAGCTCACTCATATTCCTCTACTGCCAATTAAAGAATGTCTAAACCATTAATTATTATACCCATGTTTAAAGTGTACTGTTGGCCTTTGGCTTAGAGCTTCTTGATTTTCAGGCCTCACAGCAGGTCTTCATTGCTGGAAAGGAATCAACGCAAGAGTCGCTGCCATGAGGTTTATTTGCATCATGTACGTATTTTTATAGACTATGTACATCACGTGTCTTGACATAAACTGCTCCAGAAACCCTAACTCAGGCAGGCAAAGAAACTAGAAGAAATGCCATTGCTACTGGTCCTGCACTGCTCCAGGTACCTTCCCATCTATTATGAAAGAAGGCAACACATCCACTTCAGTAATTGCACATTGAGATAGTGATACAAAAATTCATTGTCAGCTTGTTCAAAGTATTCTTCTGTTGTCCTGCTATATGCCAGCATAGTTACAGAAAAAATACACAATAAATGGGATGAGGAAAGGTGGGGATTTTTTTGTCGTTTTTGGGGGTTCAGTTTTGGTTTGGTTTTTTTTGTTGTTGTTGCTGTTATTTTGGAGTCCTGTATTCCAACACATTTCTCTGCAAGACCATGGCTATCTCACCAAAGAGGCAGAACAACAGACATAACAATTGATGCTGACCATTAAAAAAAAAAAACAACAAACCAGCAGTTTCACAGTGCCCCTAAGATTTATGATTTTATTAGTCTCCTAGTTCCCTGGTCCTTCTCTCTGCTATTTGAAAAGAGGATACTTAGATTGCTGACAAAAACGAACTGGAAATATCAATTCATATCAGCCACAGATGTTTGGAGCTCGAGTTAGAAAACTTGTGAATGGTATCTTCTCGCTTGATGACAGCAGCCCATGAGAAAAATATCATCAAATATTAAAAACATTAACTTATGGTTAAAGCAGACCGGTTGGCTCTACCAAAAAAATGCAAATTCTTAGCTAATACTATAAAAATTCTCTATCTTGAGTAAATACATCTGAAAAGAGTATTTGAAAGAAAAAAAAAAAACAACTCTCAAAATAGGCTCAACTGAAATGTACTACAATAATCATAAATGCTTTCAAATAAATATACATTATGTTTATCCCTTTCTACTAAATAACCTAATAACCTATTGGGATGAAGAATACACTTTTGCTTTTCTCTGTGCTGCACAGTACCCAAATCTGTTCCATTTTGATCAAAATTGCACATATGACAACATTAAATAAACACAAAATTTTGATTGACAATCTAGTATAACTGGCAGTGTAGAGATGGATGAATGAGAGGACAGATGGATGGATGGGCAGGTTTTATTAGGCAATTCAGCCCTCGCAGAAAACAAGTACTGGTAAGTGAAATACCAGAGTTTATTCAACTTCTCACTTAATGGACAAATTATATGCAGCCTACAAAGTATTGCCAGCAGCAAGAAGTGATGGCAGGAGATAAACTGGAAAAATAGGATTATTCATTTCTGTGAAATGAATAAAAAATATACCAAAACAAGCAGTGCCTGTTTGAAAATTAATTAGAATTTTCTTCAAAGTGACTCTGAACTAAAACTACTTCAATTCCTAATAGAAAGAGAAATTGAAAACATTTTCCAAAAAACACTGTCCTGTTTCAAAAGACTAAAGTTTAAATTGCTTTAGTGCAGGGTTTCAGCTTGAACTTAACACTGCCCTCTTGTGCCTCTGCCTTAAAATGCATTTTCCTTCACATAGCAAGATTCCTGTAAACTAAATCACCAATGGACAGAAATGCAGCCAGATTTTTTTGTTAAGTTCGATGAAATAAGATGATTTTGAACAAAAAAAATTTCAGTTGTTTTAAAAATCATCCTCTCAATTTCTATCATGGTATTTCTATTATACAGTATGTAAAACAATACTGGTTACTAGCTTTTTCTCAGTTAATTCTTCTAGTCTATTTATTCTTTGAACTAAGAGTACTTAAATTTTCCATATGTGTCAAGACTAGCATAAAATCAACAAATTTCATTCGAGTAATAAAAACAGCACTAGCATTCAGGTACAAGACAATTACAGGCATGAAAGATCACATGCATGTCATTATCTCCATTTTTTTGAGCTGGTTTTGCACCATTCAGCAGGTTAACGTTAACCACACTGCAGTGCACGATATCTTAACTTCCAAAAGGACTGAGCCCAATATGCTTTTCACGTTCATCAATGTTACACATACCTCAAGTCTAATACAATAAACAGCTGATAGAGCATAGTTTAAAGAGAGAATAGCTTCCTGTACATTGAGCCTTAAACCCAGAAGTACTGCCAGAAACAGAGCATACTCTTTCCATAATATAAATGTGAAAACTGAAATGTAACTTTGCAAGGCACAAATCAGATAAGTTTCCACCTTCATCTTCTTTTCCTACAACTTCAAAGAAAAAAAAAAGTCTAAACAAATAAAAACTGCAAAGATCAAAAAAAAGTATTCAAATAACAGTGTCAACTGAATGTTAGTGAACATATATCTCCTAATATCCTTCTGCAACTCTTTTCACTGAGGTAAAATTTCATGTCTCAATGACATAGGTAAATAGCCCCCAGTACGTACAAAATATTATACAGAGCACATATTCAGTGCTGCTCTTATTTTCTTCTACCAAAGCACCCACAATTTAAAAAGGAGACAAAATCAGGTGGCAAAGGTTGGTATTTGATACACTGTAATTCTCCTGTCTTCACTTGAATGCAAATTAAGAAGAATCAGGGAGGAAGCACATTAAGCAAGGGACTGCAATGCCAGCTGGTTCAGAGAACACTTCAGTCCACACAAAATGTCACTGCCAGCATAATCTAGCCTGGCCAGTCATTTTCCAACCACTACATTTCCAAGATTATGTAACTGATAAGGAGTGTGCAGTCACCAATACATTACAGACACATATACATGTGCACGTGTGTATCTATGTAAAAGAAATGGACATCCTGCAGGTCAGTCTTTGAGGCCGCTGGTATCTGTAACACAGAAGTAACCCCCCCCCAAGAACTTGGGCTGCTGATACGGCAGTTAAAGCTGCAACGAGAATTAAATTTATCCCACAATTCTCACAGAATAATGCATGGTTTACAGTAAGATATATGAGACATAGCTTTATTTGTACATGTAAACAAATAATACCTACACATTTCTGCAGCCATTCAGAGAACTGCAGTGTTGATACATCCCAAACATGCTATATGTACTTCAGCCTGTTCATTTGATTATACAGCATTTTATTAAATGAGTTCCTGGTAATAATATTAACTGTAGACTTACCCTGGCATTGGTCCATTTCCAGAAAGACTATAAACTTGACGAGGATTTAAAAGGTACTGAAATTTTCTATAAATTCTGAAGAGGTAAAAGAGACAAGGAGAAAATATTTACAGACATGTTTGGAATTTTTTTTTTAAAACCTTTCAAATGAAAGAATTAAAGAAGTTAGAACATACTATAATTATTTGAACTGCAGGATCTCATTTATACAAAAAATAAAATACTTGAACACAGCAATTATAATTCATACATAGAGTGTATTGTGGGGTATAAAGTTGAGACAGAAGTGCTACAAGCTATTTACAATTTAAATGCTGTGTATAGACAGAAACAAAATACAATAAAGAGGCATAATTACCAAAGAAAAGGTGAGTCACAAAAGCATTTCAAAAAGCATATTGATTTGTATTAAAGTAACTCCATGGCAAAGGAGAGATTTCTTCCTGAAATTTATTGCAAACACAGAGTTACAAGTATAATTAATTGCAAAAGCTAATTGGCTTTGCCACCCACCAAAAATATCCCCATAGGCTGAAAAACAGTCTGATAGAGAAAACCTATAGTCAACTACATTTCTTCAGGATTACATTTGAATGGGAAGAAAACGAAAATTATTTGAAGCCATTGTTTTACTAAATTAGACTTACTTTAAAATTATCTGAATAATAGGAAGCAATTTATTGATACAGCATGACAAGCATTGCCCTATCCCACAAGGGACCCCATTTGCTGTCCTACACTCAGCAATAATTTCTTCAAAATTGTGAATTTAGAAATTTGAGTTTACTTGTCCTCAAATTATGATAGAGATTTTGTTTCTTCATTACAAATATTAGAAATGCAATTTCCTACATCGACTAGAATGTGGCAGCTGATTCCTTTCTCACACAGAAATAAGAAAGCACACAAAAGAGTTGAAGCTCAGAATATATAAATATACACCTGGACCTATGGCAGTAGTTTAAATTATAAACCCATGTTTCTTGTTTTTAATTTTAATGTTTCTGTCCTTAAGCTAATTCATATTTTAATGTTTTTTAAGAAAACATTAATTTTTTCCAATGAAATATTGCTTCCTTTCTTTATAATGGCTTAAATAAAATAGAAGCATAATAAGAGCTGGATTTTAGGTTATAATGTCCACGTTTTCAAATACAGCACAATAAAACTGTCTAGACACAATCTATGTGCACATTCAGGGATTTTTTTTCCATATTTTTTTCTTAACAGCAATGCATAATTTATCAGGGTAGCTGGAAGACAAGTGTGTAAAAATACTGAATACAAACAAATTCATAATTATCTCTAAAATTGCCAAATTGGAACATTTTCGTAACTTGTCAATTATTTAGTGATATCAGCTTCATAAAGCATTTTATTCAAGCACACTCACACAATGTATCCCTGATACCATTCCTGACAGAAAAAGTCAATATGAAATGACTAGTTTCATTTCCCAAGTATGCACGCGTCGTTGTTGATGGCTGTGATGATGATTAGATCAGACTTTTGAGAATGGATTTACAACATAATACACATTTTCCCATTTCACAAATGTAAAAGGAGAGTTTTTTAGTTAGTGTGTGTGATTTGCCTCTCAGAGACGGGTAGGACTTAACCTGGTCAAAGGTGATGCTAATTTAATTTGCCTAGCTGGCCATAAGAAGTTCACGAACAGTATTTTTACAAAGTCCCAAAGGTCTAAGAGTTATTTTCCTAAAGTTTGGTGCTACAAAACATACTAGCCATTACCTACACTCACACTGCAGTTGTCAGGTAACACTGAAATGCTATAAAAGCCGTCTTTAATAAAGAGGAGGCTGGGTTTCTCTACTCAGAACCCAGAAGTCCAACTGCAATGATGAAGAGATTACACTGATTCGCACTTGACTCAGTGCACACCATTCGCAGGTTCCAGTTGAACATCAGTGCCAGCTAATCGCTTTCTAATGACTCATTGCAAATGACACATCAAGCTTTAAGATAGTAAATGTGTTTATGTATTCTAGTCTGTGTAAAATTCATAAATTGATGGCTCATTTCCATCCATACATTCTCCAAAAAAAAAAAAGTTAGCAACTGTCTATAAATGTTTCCTTCACACTAAGCTGCACCCAGACCTAACAGGGTGACACATGGAAGCCAAGGAAAAGGACAGTAACTTAACCTTCCAGTTTTACATCTACAGTACCAGTGACACTGACAGGGCTCTGAATGTCTAGCTTCCACATGTAAGGAAGGAATCGGATGTGGTTTGCTGTGACTGGAGATTTGTGCTGACAAGGACATGAGGTGGTGTGGTGGGAAATGGCCCAAAAGACATTTTTGGGATGAAATGCAATTTCATGAACAAAGCCGGTTTATGAAATTACCACTTGTTAACAAACAGCTGTGCTTCTGTAACTATTTTTGAGGTTATTCTGTGATCTGGTATACTAAAAAATTCAATTTAAAACACAAATCCACAAAGAAGTTTCTTCATTGTCATTTTTCTTTTTACTTAAATCATGCCCATGATCTCATATAAACCTCAAAATACTCTGCTAGCATAACTGAGGAGGCAGAAAATTAACTCAGGAGCAGCCAAAGGAGCTGGCATCATCTTTAAACAGCTCGGCTGCTCAAGAAAATACTACTGAATGCCCCTTGGGCTGAGTTAGACTGACCTGTCTTCTGAAGAAGAAAGAAAATAAATGGACAAAAACTTGCTGGCAATTTAAAACTGGCAATAAAGTTGACTACACTGTGGAAAAAGCTGGTCACGCCAATGCCTTCTGCCACAACTGGGGGATGTATCTTCAGTCATCTAGGGGCTATTGAAGATGTGGTCAGTATAGGCTTAATTTAACCCTAATGTCAGACAAGGAAGAAGCCAAGGATTCCTCCCCAAAATTAAAAAATGCTAGTGATCTTCTCTCGCAGACATACAATATTTGAAAAAGATAGCTGAATGAAACTGCTTTTACATTTTGTCTCAATGCTAAATGAAAGCTCAGAAAGCCAGATTAGTCAGAGGGGAGGAGGGAAGAGCTACTATGAACCAAAGTTATTTGAAAACAGCAAAGGTTAAAAATATCATCAACCTGTATGGCACAGACACTGAACGTGGAGTCAGCAGGAAACGTCAGCGTACGGAAGCTGATCTCCAGTGCATCCAACAGCACATTTGTCAAGGAAACAATTGTGTAAACTCACTTGCTGGTCAGGCAAATAAACTGGAAAATGGGGAAGTGGAAATCAAAGTAATGAGTATGGCAAAACAACAGCATGATTTATAAGGACTCTTATATAAGAAACATTACCCTCAACAACAGCCTTTAGAAACACTACATGCTCGTTGTACATTCTGTCTGTTGAAAGAAACTATTTTGTCAATGGTGTACCAAATATATACATTCTATTCACAGATTATTGAAAACTGTTGCCTTGGTTAGTCAGATGATAAATGCAGACATCCCAAACTGATAGCCCTAGAATGAAATGCATGTCCTGCATTCTTTTGGTTGAAATTAACTGCACCTGTCCATTTCATGCACAACCACTGAAAATATCTTACAGTGTGATATAGCCTGAGCAATTCACTTGCCTGGGTTTGATTAACTCCTATTCAGTCTCACACTCAGTTAAAATCCATTTCTGGTATGTGTAAGCCATAAATTCATCCACTTTAATTCTGTTTTTCTACTTTCTTCTTAATAAACATTGACTTATAGTTTTGTTCTATTATAAACATATGTATTGTCTATTACACAAAATCATTCAAGTCCAAATAACTGTAAATACACTTGCGTTTCACATGATGAGCAATTATTAACCTCTAAATTGAGAAGAAAAGATAATTGGGCAATATATTGTCATAATTCTTTATTTTGTAATTCTATCTGAAAGTCATAGCATCGCTCTTTAAAACAGAAACCTAGTCAGGAAGAAAATGCTATTTATCACTACACATTCTGAAGAACTGAATTTCTAACATAATGAAAGTTTTAAATGTATTGATAGGACATGGTTGTAAAGAACGCATTTTTGTGTTCTGAAGGCACTTTTTCTACATATCCATTTGTTTCCCACCACCCCTCTGTTTGAACATTTAAAAACTAAAACTAAAGTACGAAACTTTTGTTACCTTTAAGTGATCCTCAGTTCTTTTCTTTTGCATTTGAGAGAATTGAAAAAAATCACAAAATACAAGCGGAAACAACAATGTATTACTGGGGGTGTGCATTTATTCAACTAGTTTTCAGTTGGATGCATAAACTCTCTCAAAGAATAAGGGCAATGAAATGGGCTATGTTACCATATGGCAAGGCATAAAATCTCATATGGGGAACTGTGGGAACACTGGAGTCTTGATAATCTGCAATAACCTTTCTGTTTTCTGTGAAGGTCAATTAAAAACCTTAATTTCATTCATCGTGACCTCTCAAATACAGAGTGACCCAAGTAAAGACTGAGGAATAGTTTTCAGTAGAAGATTTGCTTAATCTGAATGAATCAAGATAATGAAATTCTGATCTACAAAAATTAGAAGGTTGTGGGTTTCTTTTGCTTTCTTTTTCTCCCCTCACTGCTGTGGAAATCTTATTTTTGTTACAGCGTATCCTCTAGTCCCCCCCTTTCAGCACCTGACCAGATCACAAAATTGCTATAATCAAAAAGCCTGACCTAAATGCCATTTACTTAAATGTTGGACTCGATGATCCTTGTGGGTCCCTTCCAACTCAGAATATCTGTGAATCACCATAATTGTGCATTTTGCAAATGCACAGTTGAAATGTCCTGTGATTTTACTTTCCGCAACATATAACTGCCACAAAATTGGAGGGTAGGGAATATATGGGAATCTTCTCTTTCTGGTGACTGACTGTAAAGCAGACAGATAACCCAAGAGAACTAAAAAAAGTTCAGTATTATTTCTCCTGAAAAGGTTTTCATCACTTAGATTGACTATTCAAACTAATATGCACTCTTAACATCTTTATTTTATGTTTTTGCTGCTGGCATTGATACGAAACATTAACACGTAAAAAAAGGAGGGCAAACCCCTTCTCACCAAATAGTCCATATGTGGACTTTTTTAAACCTTTTTGAATCTGGCTTTAGATCTAACCATGAGATATTATCTCCTGATGGTGAATGACCTGAGATGTGTTTACATGACTATGCAGTTGACCTTTTGATGTGCTTCTCTTAAAACAGAAATATTGAGCCTGCGACCTTGACACATTAGTATGCAATTCAACATTTTGTGTGTGTGCCAGTTTAAGAGGTTCTTACACTTCACCATACTCAGCTGCTGGTGCCTGCCCTCATGCTATACTCTTAATTGTGTAATGACACTTGTGGATAATGGTGCTAGTGAATGAAGTGTGTATAGGACATCCATTTTAAAAACTCAGATAATTCCTGTGATCTGTTTGGCCTCAGTAACAGTTTCATTGACATAAACTGAGAAGTGTTAGAATGTAATACATGAAGGGGAATAGGAGCTTGAGATGGGGATCAGATTTTAAACTTGCTTTTACCCTGGAGAATATCTAACATTAAATGACATCCCTAATGCATTAAGCCCATTCAGATAGTAACCCTTGAGAACAATTACGAGCTGGGAACTGAAAGCTGTGAAACAGTATTTCATTAAATTGTTTCTAGGCTATAACTAACTATGTAAGTGCAGCTCTCTAACCTGCCTCTCACCTACATAATTGCAGACTGGATCTCTGATCTACTCACTTCATATTGGTACTATAAAAAATCATGCTGAGTGCTAGTGCAGATTACCTTCCACAAGACCCCTGACTGCACAGCAGACCAGGGCGAACTCACACTGCAACTGTGGTTGAAACATGAAAACTCAGGATGGCTCACGCTGTTTTGCTCCAATTGCAAAGGCATGTTCTTGAAACTGTTTAGAATTACTCTTTTAGATCATTAACTGCCTTTGACACACCTAGCTGATATCTAGGTATACACAATCAGCTCTCAAGTGATAACCTGTTCTCTCAGAGGCCTTCAAATACAGTTTTAGTTAAATGCTCCTCAGATCTAACAACTACTCTGCAGGATTTTTTCCCCTTTGACAGTTTACTTTTAGGAGCACAGGAAGACATGATCTATGGGAGGCAGGGCAGAGGAGGTAGGAAAACTTGACCCACCAGCTTTAGAATCACACTGGATCCCTCCTTTCTTGCTTCTGGCTATGCATATCACCAGTATCCACAGGTGTCACCTTCGGCTGGATCCTGGCCAAAAGACCAAAATCTTTTCCAAGACTTGAAGTTACAGCACTGACATGGTGAACTAGCTATAAAAATTTAGGGATTCATGTGATGATCAAAAATGGCCATAGTGTTAGCATTTAGGATTCTGAAACATGCTCTGAAAAGTCTGTTTAGGGGGCAATTAATTCAGCATTCCTGCCTGAGTAGGAGGAGAATGCTCCTTACCTCTACTTTATCAGGCCTCTGATACATTAACATTTAAACTAATAAACTCAGACATTTTTATTCAAATCAATGTAATTACTGACATATGTAAAAACTAATGTCTTTAAGTTTGTGTGATCAGACTCTAATACTTTAACTGGATTTTTAGAATGCTTCCTCTCTACAGAAATCAAAAGGTTTCTTTGAAGGAAATCTTATGAAGAGGCTTGAGAGCTTCTATTACTAAGACTTTAAAAAGCAAATCATACATTAGAAAATTGAATACTGCTACTAATTTAAACTACTGGCCTGCCTGTATAATCATTACATAGATTAAAAGAAAACTGTTAGCACTTCAAAGTTTTAGTACAAGATATAGCAACTCACATCTTCATGCAAATCACACAAACCCATGCACTGAATAGAGCTCTTTTTTTGATTTGAAACAAAACTATTCTATAGAATTAACTAGTTTTTAACTGAAGAACTGTTAAGTACAGGGATGTAGGATGTTCAGTTGTGGGGAATAACAATATAAAATTTTGGATTTTTTACTCAGGTACAAACTTTTAAAATTCATTTTTAAACATATCACAGACCAGAATCAAGAAAGAGAGGAAAAAAAGAAAAAGAAAAAAACCCCTTACCTTTCTCCTTGTTTCCCACCACTTTTAGGATTGACAAAAACTAAAAGTGGATGAGTGCCTGGAACTGGAGTGATCTAAAAGAAGGGAATAACACAGCCACTCATTAATGCTGTGTGTTGCATTCATTTTTTCCTATAGTAGACAGAAAACAAAAAGCTTAATGCAAACTCTATGTTATGCTATGTAGTCCAGCTGGAAGCAATACCATAATTTGCAACAATCCTCACTTCATTAATTTGCCAGAAATTGCAAGTGACTTCTCTTTTAATGCTCTCTATTTTACAGCCGTGCTGCCATTTTACCTATAATGCCACTGAAATATTGAGTTATATACATCTATAACCTCTCTCTTTACATACATTTGTGTGTGTGTGTATATCTATATCTATCTCCATCAGTAGAGAAGAAAACTTTAAATGAAAATAATGCATGACTTACTCTGACAGTAATTCCCTAGGGAAAAAAGCTTAAAAGAAATGGTATTTTGGAGTGAGAAATCACACTATGTTATATACTCTGAAGGTCAACTACAGCTACATGGAATATTGAACTTAACAGATTTTTTTTTTTTTTT
>VZTI01005493.1:362329-458198 GCA_013397865.1 Struthidea cinerea
TTTTTAATTATGGCAATGTTTACCTGCAATATTTGATAGGATAGGAAATCACAAACTTTTTAAAATGTGGCAACCGTAACATTTCCAGGTGTTTAAAGGAATACCTTTCACCTCACAAAGCTGAAAAACTTAAAAGGTAGAGGAGAAACCATATGGAAGAAGGGCAAGTCAAAGGAGAAGAATGTTGAGGAGAAGGAAGGAAACAATGCCTTCTACCATTATTTCTTTAAAATCCTTTTGTGTATGGAAAGTTTTACATGTTCACATTAATATTTAGCTTTACAAACACCTTCATTCTAAGTAATAGTTTTTGTCTGTAATTTCAGACATCTGAGATGTGTGTGTTCATTGCCTTTACTCCACAGACTTGAACATAAAAAAATTACATCAGATGATCTCTAATACAGGTTTTTAAACTATGTGGCTAGACTATTCATACTTAAAAGTATCACTTTTAGACATATATCAATTCCAGAATGTTTCAAACTATACTAAGAGTTCAAAGTCAATGTCTCCAAAGTCATGCATGAACAACTTCAGAGATGAAGCTTAGACCATCTGTGTTTCAAAATGACACATTGAAAGGCCTTGCTCTAAATCCTTATTGATAATTCCAGAAATAACAAAATCTGAAGATTTCATGAAGTGTAATTTAAGGCAGAACCTGAGAAACATCACAGCTAAGGAGTTTTTACAGGTATACTATAGATATATGCATATAATTCTAGGCATCTAAAAGCACTTTTCTTTTGGTAGGAAACATCAACGCTATTCATGACTTCACAAAAAATAGAATCAAATCTATTCCAATACATACAAAAAATAATGGAAAACTCCACGAATTCAGTGGTATTAAGCTTAGCATAAAACTCAGTGTCACCCGGCACAGTAAAGTGCTGTATGTTGAAACATACATCAAATTGCAGAATACAGTGAAGTTTGTCATATATTTAATTTTTACCTACTCTTTTAATCAATTTTAGTTATTTAGCCAATTCCCATGGTGTTTATTCCTGTGAACTAAGTGTAAACCAATGGTGCTCATTGTGACAGAGATGGAATACCTACTGAAATCCCTTAGGACGCAGGTTAATTAATGAGACTCATCCTAAGGTTATACATGATCTATTACTTCCTCTAATTAGAAATAATAATCCGGATCATTATGCTGGTTAGCTAGAAAGAAGCAAGATGAATGTCCTTAACTATGATTAATTGTCTTTAAGTCGTGCAGACCTCCACTGACACTAAGTTATCTGCTCACTCTGTCTGATGGAAGGAAGGTTTGGTCTTGATCTTTTTCTCAACAAAAGCTAAGTGATGGACTTATTTCTATTTAAAATCTTTTATTTTAAGACTCAAGGATATTACTGCAAGTAGAAGGTTTTGGATCACCCAAAAAAAAAAAAATTCTAATAATTAGTCTGTATTCCACTCAGTTCCAAAATAAATTTTAATTAAATTTTTACAGTTTTTCCAAATACTTTTCCAGATAACATACGGTATTTTTATATAATGAAATGCAGCTAAAGATTTAGACTAAATTAGTGAACATTTTCAAGCCCTAATCTAGCTCAGTTTAAAGGCAATCTTCACAATGTTATAGGACAAGTGACTTAAAGTAAAAAGAAAACAGTAGTGGAGCACTTATATATAGTTTCTCCCACATTGAAAACAGAGGTCTAACAGCAGTAGTATGAAGATCTTTGCTTTGTTACCTTCTGACTTAAAACATAAATGAATGCAATTAACATACTGATTAAGTTTTCTGAAAAAAAATCCTTGCTTACTGAAGATCTTAGTAAAATGAGACCATGCCAGCAGAATCAGAGTATTAAAAACAGAGCAGCATGCCAGATATGGGAGAATTAGAGTAGTATACTTTGATCAGATATAGAAAGTTTTCTCCAGACCATCTTTGGGCAAAATACTACATTAATTAGCAGTTATATTTATGGCATCTTACATCTTTGTGAGAATAGTTGAAAAATTACGCAATCTGTGAGGGAAAAAAAGCCCTAACATTCTCATTGATCCCATCCCTTTCAGTAGGATAGCCTTCAAGGTCCACTCAGCCTTCACAATAATCAGGTTATCCTCATTAATGCTAAACATAACTTTAGTATTTGATGATAAGATGGATTCATGCTGCTCAAAACCAATCTAATCCATCAATGAAAAACAAAGGCCACAGTATAATCAGCAAATTAGGGCCATCACTACAGAATTATTTCCAATGTTATCACCATGATTACCAGTATTGTGTCATGCACTACATTACAGATGTGTCATTACAGAACACCAAGCACCTCAAAAAACACCTCAGATCTAGTCAATAATAATTCTACCATCTTCATCCCTCCTCTCTTTTTCTCCGTCTCTAGTGGTAATAAAGAAAAGCAAGGATGAAACCCAGGCTTTTGATTCATCTTGAAAAGAGAAGACAGAACACAGGTTTTGGATCACACAAAAAAAACTTAGAGAAAATCTTATGACCTGAAAGCAGAACATATAATAATTTAAAGTTTTGTGTCGAAGAGTCAATGGTGCTAGAAGTCACTATTTTGAATAGACCAAGCATTATATCCTAGGCATAGATATAATACTCCTTACATGAGTAGGTAATAGAGACTTCAAACATAGCTGAAAATAAACTATGAGCATAAGTAATCTATTGCTTGCAGTAAACACAAAATTCATAATGGTACATGGTGCTGCAATCAAAAGGAGATGCCAAAGATGCTCCTCTATCAAGAATACTCTGGCTCACTGGAATTGCGTGGGTATCACCCAAAAGTTAGAAAACACTGTGTGTTTCCTTTAGCACAAACTTATTAATCACACTGTGATTGATTAGACAGAACTTGAGCCTTCTTTCAATTAAGACTCTAGGCTTTTTGCTTCATGTTTTGTCACAGATTATCTGGGTAGCAATGAAGCCTGTGAAAATAAGTATAGGAAGAGATTCTTGAAAGCAATGGATAATGATTGCTGTAATGTCCAACTATAACATCAATGGAGCAGACATGTGACTGAATAGGTTTTAGGGTTTGTTTTTTGGGTTTTGTTTGGATTTTTTTCCCTTCTTTGGGTCGTCATAGCAAGAATGTTTGACTAATCTAAAAAGACAGAACTGTACAATAAGCCTTCCTAGCCTGACACAACAAGATGAAATAATTATGAGGCATAAAGTAATTGATAGATGGTAACAGAATCTTTTTACTGAAGCTCAATTGCAACATATCAAAAGATAGAGAGAACAGACAACTATGATTATCATATTGTTATCATTATGATAATTTAACTCCTGAGGAAATAAAGCAGCAGCATCCTGCATATGGACATTGATTTCACTCAAAACTACTCATATCTCAAGGGAAAAAAGACAGCAGTTCAGGCAGAACTTCTGGCATGCCTCTAAGTCACCACCCTTAAACAACATTAGCTCATCACACACATCAGCTTTTCTTTCAAGTAGAAAAACTTCCATTTTTATTTTAGATATTCCTAGGAATGAAAACACATTGCGTTTCACCACTGTTAATGTTGATATGCCAAATACCCTACTTAGAAATACCTGGACAAATAACACCCTTGAAGTTTACTCCATCTATTAATTAACAGGTCCAAACGAGAATAGTTGACAGTTATCAAGACAGACTTAGATAATTAATGTAGATTTACACAACACTGCATGAGAGATACCAAAATAAACTAGTTCAGCTTCACCCCATGACAGAAGTGTTTTAGAGCTAGTTCTCCCTCCCCCTTAATGTCTCAGGAATTCCTAACAATCACATGAGAAGCAGGTGTATATCACAGGATTCCTGAACCAATGGAAGAATTTACCTAATGCATTTTTAAATACGTAAAAGTGAAGTATTAGAAGAGTGAATTAATATTCCACTTTAAACATTTCTCACTCTATCATTGTTAATATTGCTTAATATTAAATAATAATAATAATTATTATTATTATATTGTTGCTTTATATTAAAACACCAATAATCACACCTGAAGGCCTTGTCCATCTACAGTGACAGAATTTGCTCTTTGCATTTTGTTCCGTTCTCCCAGTTTGTTCATTTGCTGGGGGCAACTCTTTTCTTTTTTCACTGTTGCCTGTCTTTCCTTGAAAAGAGAAAAGGAGAAAAGAGAACATTGCAACACATTATATAATGCTATACAACTGTAACTGAGACTGTACCTCCACAAAGTTATTTTTTGACTAGCGAGTAATGTCAGACTCCGCTTTAATGAACATGAGATCTCAGTCAAGTTAATACACAATGTCTGGCCACTTCACATAACATCTATCTATGTGCCTGGACATTCCATAATGACTAGGCAATAGATGGATGAAAAGTGTGTGTCACAACACAAATTAATGCAATGATGTGAAAAGATAATCTGACATTACCAGGGTGCCATTCTGAAACTTGAAATTTGACTGTTTAATAAGGACATTGCTGAGAGATCAGTAATTTTTCAAAATTTCATCCTGACTGCTAGCAAAAGTTGGATGCTTCTGAGTGCTTTACTGCTTTGGCAAAATATACCTGGTCTAAATGTACCATTATCAACTGGCTGAGTAGCTTTTTATAAAACATGTCTTTTGTATCAGAAGGAAACCAGAATCTAATCAGATTCTAAGTAGTTAGCAACTTTTGATGCTGATACACAATGAGATAGTTATTTGAAAGAGAAAAACTCAGAATTATACAAATGTAATCATATTTTCAACTGTTATCAGGCCATTTCAGAGAACTCTGCATGGAAAAAAAGTATTCTCATTCTTTGTATCTCATTTATTCTATTTATAAACTGCACCCAGCATGTCCTTTCAGGTTGTCCAAAAACCACACCATAAATTAAAACAGCAGATGTTTATCAAATAGAATCAGTGTCTCCAATCCCAACCACACCCCAACCACTTTCGTCCCTTCACAAGTGCAAGGAGGCTTTAAACTAGTCAAGGGAATGGGCTGGCACAAAGCTGCTGCACTAGAAAGGAGCATGAAGGACATTGTTGCACCCCCTGCAACTGCATTCAGTAAGAAGTTCATTAAATGTTACCATTTACATTCCATACCAGGCCAAACCCATCTCTGTGCTACCTCTGCTAAAGCCTTAGGGATCATAGCAGCAATTAATCCATGAAACTCTTTCAGGAGCAGTTTTTACTGGTAAGAAGCACTGACATAGATTCTGTCAGGAAGGCAATAACTCCTAGCTTAATACAGTGCCTTCTAACACAGATGTGGACCCTGACTGTTTTTATAGCATCTTTAGGTTCTTTAACTGAGACTGACAGAGTCTCAATCTAGTCCTGATGCAAAGAGTGGTCCAGCTCATCCTAGGCTACTTTGGGTAGCCAGGCGCCTGGGGGAACTGTGACAATCTGACCACATTTTGTATGAAAGGACTGACAAACCTATGCCACAGGAAAAAACCAACCAGGGAAGTCTACACAACTGTCCGTATGCAGTGAGATTCCTAAGAGGTTAGCTAACGGAGCTCTTGGATGCTTTGAGTAACTTGGTCAGTGCAAGATGAGGTCCAAGACTCCAGACTACAACACCCTTGCTTTAAAGAGAAAACAGTAGAAGCAATTAGGGCTATTCACCTCATCCTTAACCTCAGAAACAAAAACACTGTACATATCACTGCCTAAGAAATCACCAACTCTGCACTTACTTATTTGATGACTTTTTCAGAAAGTAGAACTAGGATGAGGCACCCAAAGAGAATAAAATTTTTAACTAACGCAAAACATTTTGCACAATGGTGTTGGTTAGTGCCAAGGATAGCAAGTAAGACACTTCATTATGAAGGAAGCTCCACACTTCATTACAAATTTAAGAAATTGCTTTGAGGTTTTAAACCAGTTTGTAAATAATTACCCTTAAAAATTACTAACTTTCATAAAAAGGAAGCACACCCTGTTAAATAGGATTTTACATTGTGGCCAAATCTGTCTCATGACAACATCTTCAAAAATCAAATCAGATGACAGTAAAGCAGAGAAAAAGCTAGTAAAAATTGTGATTTCTAACAAAAATCAGAGAGAGAGAGCAAATTTTAAAAGGTCTAAAAAAAATCTCAAGCTAAAGGACACATCTGTGATAATTCAAAGAAAAAGTTATCAGAAAGTAAGATTCAGCACATTGAGTTTGTGCATTTGGAGAGGTTAAAAAAAAGAAGTTCAAAAGAGGCCTACTTATAAAGTGTGGCACTGAAAATCTTCTTCCATGTATCATGCTGCTATTTAGAGGAAAAGTATTTATACACCTCTGAGACCCGTGCCCAAACTCGCTGTTATTAATGACTCAAGTAAAACGTAGTACCAATTACCCAAAGCAAAGTTTTGGATATTAGGATGATACAAATACAGCACAATATAAAAACCAGTAAATACCCTCAGCTGGCCTTAGTCCTATGACTGCTGCATTAAAAACTTTCCTTCTCCAATTTATATTTCCTGTCCCACAAGAAAACCATTGTTTGACTCAAAAAGACAATACAAGATTAGGCCATACATCTCATATAACATAAAGGAAAAAGTATATACAGGATACAAAATTGTCTAGTGTTAAAAATATGATCAAAGATGGATTCCTGATCTCATTAACACTGAAACTCTGCTTTCGTCACTGATGATTTTTGAACAAAGTACAAATAAAGTATCTCATATCACCCATCTTAAATGAGTATGATACCACAATACATGTCACCATGTCTACCAATGCTCTCTAAAACATTTCTGAAGAAGCTGACAAGAGATTCTAGATCTCCTAGAGTTATATATTCCGTAATTTTTAGGTATGTGTCACACCAGTGAGGATCTGACTTAGTTTATATGACATAATGTGATGAATTGTATCATAATTCTAATGAATAAATCTGTTAATGGAACACAAAAAGATTTAACACTTCATTAAAAAACTTATTTAAAAAATATTTTTGTACAGACCCTTTCTTTTATATATGAAACATCAGTTGTGCCTGACCTAGAGTATCTTCCTTTTGGGAACTACAACATTGCTAAGATATCAGAGAGTGTCAGGAAATAAACAATGTAATTTTAAAATGAGACAAAAACATAAGAGGATAAGAATGGATAACAGCCTAAAAATTCTAATAATGTTAAGAAAAATTTGACATGCATTGATAAAATGGTTTTATAAAATGCAAAAATTTATCTTTCAAGATAAGAAGTATTTCTATAACAGTTGTGCTACTTTTAATATTTTGCTAAATAAAGCATACAAAATGATCAATGTACCTGTGAACCATTTTGTTTAGTGAACATGCATGAGGTTGACAGAGGTACTGAATACAGCATTTCAGACGCTATTGTACATTTTGATGGCTCAAAGAAAATAGTTTTTTGTGCTTTTGATATGTGCCAGAGCACATACCTTCCAAAATAGTACTTACCACAACAAAAAAATTTTCCATCCCTTTTTGCACTTCTCATGTCTTATTTTCTCCATTGAATTCCCACTTTGAAGTCAATAATCATTAGCTGGAGCTTCTACCATTCATACTGCCCCAGAGAGACCACTGCCAGGTAAGAACTATGCAATTGCATCTATCCCATATTCCAAATCAGAAAATAATTGACAAGTAAGACAGGACTTTGCAAATAATAACCCAGAATATCATCTCTAGATTTTTGGTTCAGCCCCAAAATGCACTTCATAGCAGAAAGAACGTACAATATCATGAACTGTTAGTACTCGAGCGTTCATGGACGCCTCCCGCTACGCACCTCAGGGAGCAAACCTCCTAAAGTGGGAAGCGTCTGTTGGAAAAAGAGAATGTTAGGCTGCAACACCAAACAGCTGGGATGACAAAGGGCATGGACAGAGTGCTCACAAGGAATGTTACCTTGCAGCAGTCGTACTTAAAAAAAACATACATGGTACTTTTGTTACACTTTTGCACAAGAGTACTTTCCCAATGTTTTGGCTGTCATATTATATAATTTATACTCTGGAAAGTATGTGTGGGATCATTTTAACACCAGCTAACAATATTACAAAACCTGAGGACTTTAGTCTTTTGAATAGCAAAAAGAGATACTTGATACCTAGAGAGCTATTTTTATTTTACCTTCCAAGTCTTTGAATCCTCATTCAAATCAAGGAACCTTGCTTAAAAAGCCTTCCTCTACTAAAATTAACAAGCTATGCATCATTAATCCTCAAAAACTGCTTATATTCTTTCTTTATATAGAGGTAGAATCTTTTCCTTTACACAAAACACCAACATTTAGAAATATCATACTCTATCATAGCTGTTAGGATAAAAACAGATGAATAGTTACTAAAGGCTTACTAAAAAGATACCTCTTTATATTTTAACTGCTGACACAGAATCCAGGGCAAACACAGCAACAATTGCTTTTTCTCACTTTGCCTTTTAATCAATAACTGCAAATATATTTTTGTGGATTATTTCCTACACAAGATTATTTAAATCAATACATTTCATAACACAAAACAACAATTTAGTTATACATTATATAGGATTGTAGAGTCATTAGTAAATGCTTAATACCATTACACAGTTTTCCAGGTGACAACTTAAAACTTGAGATTACTTCTCTTAAATTATAATTGCTTCTTTTATAATATATATTTTTGGATGAAGCATATACCCTGTTTGGGCATGGGGTTGCGTAACAAGAGAAGTATGGTTTTATGTTGTTATGCATAAACTAAAATAGGTATTTCAAAAAATCTTATTCTGGAACTCCAAAACTTGAACTTAAATGATACTGACCAAAGGAATTTGGTCATAGAAGATCAAACAGAATGCATGGAAGTCCACATAAAGATATCCTCAAATGTTTGCAAGATGAGGCCCATGGAAATTTAAATACGTGACTTGAGTATCAAATGCTTTGGGGTTTTTTTCAAGGAACTTGAAGGAAGGTTGCTCCATGATTCCTTAGAGCTATTTTGTTTAATGCCATGGGAATCTTTAAGGACATAATAATAATAATAATAATAATAATAATAATAATAATATATTATTAATAATATTAGGTACTCCTAGACAGTAATTTTGTAAACTTACATGGCATTCAAGACCATACTTATAAAATTCCCATTCCATGAAATTTCTGTCCATAATTATACAATAACCAAAGAGAATTAAATATTCAAAAATTCTGAAAACCAAAAAAAAAAACCAACACATTGCCACTATGCCAAAACCATGGGGAACAATCTATCCGTAGTATCCATGAGATATCACATCCAAGTACCTGTGATTCAGATGAGCTAAAATATTTTGAAAATTTATTTTATAAATTCTCCACATTTCCAGCTCTAACTCTGTGTACATGGTAATCAAAAGAGCCAATATTAGAACACCACATCATGATGTCTTGAAAGCTCATAGAACTGTAGCACAATACCTAGCTCTACATCCCTAGGCAAAAGCTAAAAGTCATCCTGTGGACATGACTATTAACAATTCTCAGCAAAAATACTGTCCAGTGAGCTGCACATGCCCCTACTATAAAAGGAAAGTTAAGGCTTCTGATTAATTTGAGAGCTGTCTTGAGAAAAGCATTTGCAGCCAAGGAAAAAAAAAATAAATGGAAAAATCACATTACATTTCGTCATCCATAACACTGGTAGCCAAAATACATGCAACAAGACAAGGCTGGAATGGAGAATATGTGGCATTTAAGAATAACTTCTAAAACTGCTGACTGTTCCTTCTTCTGAACAAGGAATGTGATAATGTTATAAATGTCCTTAGTGCTGCTTTTTTAGTTTTTCTAAGTAAAAAGGTAAAGAATTCCACACCAAATCACAATCAAGTCTTTCTTATTTAGCATGTTGGCCTTAGTTCATTCAGTTTTCTGAAGACAACTTGCCTTACGTCTTGCACCCATTCAATATATGCGTCAATATACTTTCCAAGGCTTTCAACTGGATTTGCAACTCAAAATGAACTTGGGCTATAGCAGCTGATTATATACACTGTCCAAGAAAGACAAAAGTGTTGGGAAAGAATTTTGAAAATAAAATCATATTAAACTCCAATGGGAGAGGATGTAAGGAATAAACTTAGACAATAGTGATGAGCTGTGGGAAGGCTATTGGATATAACTTAAAATGATTGAATGGCTGCCATTTCAGTTTATCAGCATCTTATTATTTTAACATTGAACTGTGTTTGTCGAACAGCTAATTAGTTAGGAAGATACATTTTCCTCCAGGGCAATTATTAATTTCCTTCTGACTTCAAAGAAATGAAAAAGCTCTTAGTGTAGATAAGCACACCATTATATTTCAAGTCTGATTTAGATTCTCAGAGAACTGAAGCTGTAATATGATACACAATTGAAAAAGAAAAAAGCGGTTAGTTTTGTTTTTTAAATCTCTTTCAATTGCTATGTCATTACTTAATATTCAACAACCAGATTTAAATTCAACTCCCCCCCCAAGCATATATATTCAAATAACTTTTCTTTTATAGCATCTTTGTTCAGAAACTCAGGATAAGGCTAGTACTCAACTTCAAAGGACTGAGTTGCTCATAAATTGCTTACACACTGCACTGACTTTCTGTGCTCCATGTTGAGCTTGGATTCAACTGAGCTAAAACTGATCTCTACTATTATAAAAACAGAAGAATCATTTTAGGATTAATAACTGGAAAGGGGATTAAGAAAACTCATTCTTCAACCAGGCACTGCTAATTCCCTTTCTCTCTCTACAACTCTGCTTTCCTATGTGAATAACGTCTACATACCTCACAGGAAAATAGTATTAGTAAAACATATTACCAGACATGGAAAAAATATCCACTGAACTATGTTGCAATTATAACGTAGCCAATAGCTATTCTATCTAGTCTAAATACCGATAGTGAAAGAAAATTCTTAAACGGAATTTTCAACTTTAATTCTGTATCACTTTTTGCCAGAATGCCAACACACTTGTTATATTTACACATAAGTTTGAAGCCATAGATCGTAATGTATATTGTTTAGTTGAATAAGGCACATTTTCTATCTAAAATATTTGTAATCTGCTGTGTACATTGTTTTACATGCCTAAATAGAACTAGTCATAAACAAAAGATTTTTGAACCTTCATGGTTTTGTACAATAAAATGCCAAATCAAAGAGGAATCAGATACATCTGTTTTCTTCTCAAAAATATGTAGCCATTTATATTTTAAAATAAGAGGTCAAGTGAATTTGACTTATGATGGTATTTTATATTAGTGTATATAAACAGATCTATACTATGATGTATAAAAATTCTATATATTTTAAATATATCAATTTATCTCTCTATATATATTCCATATCTACATAAATTGTATTTATGCTTAGATGACTTTGTCCTAAAATGTTATAACATCTTCACTACACAAAACAAAAGTCAAATTCATTCACGAGAAAAGAAACCAAATGCATATTGTTTCAAACTTTTTAACATGATGACCCATTTTTCTCAGAATGCAAAACAATGAAGTTGGATATCAAAACACAAAGAAATGTATCCAGTTTTAATTTTTTTTTTTTCATTTCTTACCTTTAATATTATACCTTTGAAATAAACTGGTTACTATGGGGACAGTGATAATTGCAGTATAGTAATGCTCACATTGTAAGCAGGGTACCTTATGTTTTACAATTTATTCCTTAATTTAATTTTTATTCCACAATTAACAGTTTTAATTATAATTTTAAAAACTATGTTAGAAATTAAGTGAAAAAATTAATTGTAAAACTCATGTATACAACAGGAGAATCAAAATCATCATGCATTATAAAATAAATACATATTATTATTTGTTAAATAGTAAGCTTTTATTGGTTGGTCACTAACCAATGCTGTATCTGCTTTGGTGGAAAATTGAAAATCTAATTACTTTTCTACAGACATAAATAAAAATTAGAACATCCTATATGTTCACCAGTAAATGGGGCAAAGTAAAGGAAGGCATGAAATGAAGACAAAACGTATGCTAGCATTTTTCCCTTTCTGCCTTATAAAGGGACAGAGTGAGGGGAACTGTCTCATAAGCAGAGACCAATCTTGTTTTCTTCACTACTCACTCATCTCATTCCAATACCCAGTTTTAAACCTGGTTATGATCTAATTCTGTACTCCTGGTAGGCTAGGATTCAATTGCGTTAAAGATTTTTAAACTCACTGCCAGTCAACCTTATCATGAACTTTCATTATGTGCATGTAATTAATTGGGTCCAATGAACAATATCAGTACTGAGTTATAGACTTTTCCCCCCCACCATATAATTAGAATATAATTACCCACAGGATATCAGAATGATGCAAAACCTTTCCTCTAAATGTGCCCTCATTAGGAAACAAGTCTCAATGTACATTTATTCAATCAGTATGAATTAATTAAAATGTTACTGAAATAAAAGAGAGTAACATTAAAGTGTATCTGACATCTATTAAAAGACTATCACTTGAGATCTGCACACAGTTTATAACAAAACTCATTTAACTTGAACAAAAAACTTCACCATGCAAGTCTTATATATGGCAAACACAAAAGTAAAAAGGACTAAAGTTGACAGACTACATTTTACTAAGACATTTAAAATTACTGCAGTGAGATATGAAAAATCTTTTTAAGACATTGAATCTAGACAGATATGCCATGTTTTCATGATGTACACAGTATCAAGTACACGAGCTTCCCCATTGTTTCTTTGTCAGCTGACAATGTCGCTTATCATATGCAAGAATAACATTTGACAAGCTCTTTTTTTGTGCGGTTTTGAAGATGGAAGGGCCCTTATTTAACTTAGACCAGCCATCCAACTTTTACATGATGAGACATTTTGGTTCTCTCTCCAGCCACTGAGTCACTCATCTGAGAGAACATTTTGGTAGCACTGGTATAATACATGGTGCTGTGAAATGCAATGTATGAAAATGTCCTTTAACTGTGTGGAAATTGTTGAGGCTGGACTTCACAAGAACTGAAGAAATGAGACATGAGAAATGCTGGATGAAAAAGGCAAAAATATGAATATCCCTAGTTCTGCAAAAGAGAAGAGATGAGAAGGGATTCAGCCTGTACTCTTGAAGGAAAACTTAGGAGAAGACATCTTGTTCTGAGATGAACTCTGCAGTTTTCTGGAAAAATGTGGTGGCCAGTGAACATACCTTTCTGTCAAGGTGACCAAAAAGGCTTTTCCTGGGGTGCATGGTTCTGTTAAATTAATCTATTCCAGTTTGAATGCCCCAGTTGGCTGCTGGCCTTGGCCCCTTGTCACTCCCCCGGGGCTCTCCCATTGGTCCCCATTTCCTGATCCCGCCTTTTCCCTGGCCCCGGGAAAAACCCAAAGTTAGCCATTGTTCTGATATTTGCCCCTGCGACCCTCGACAGTGAAGATGCAATAAATTCTCCTGCCAAAATGCAAGCAAATACCTTTCCTGACTCTTTGCTACTGACTTAATACTGGACCTGCCCAGGCTTCTGTGGGAGCGTGCGGGACCCCACGGAGCCAGGAAGGAATGGTATTAGAAGAAATCTGGACTTTTAAAGTTACAGGTGGAAGGGAGGGCCAACATTTTTAGGAGATCAAAACTACAAGATTTTTCATCTTGCTATTTTCCATGTATTCTATGGAAGAAGAAAACACATTCTTCTCTGACACCTCAGAATACTCAAGGATAAGCCTAGTATAGAAAGCATTATGCTTATCTGCTTTTACTTAACTTCCACGCGTTGCAAGAATATTAATGCTCAGCTGATCACTGAAGCTAAAGGTGTGGCCTGGGCGCAGGACCCTTTCACTGTCAGATTTGTATGTCTGAACATATAATTTTTACTGACAGACACACTTCCTATTGCATGGTTAGACAGTTTTGACGAGGATGTATTCACTGGCTTTGCTGTCACTATGGAGAATGCTGGTCTCACATACACTGAAGCATTATGTTTCTCAAAAGGAATCCCCATAACAGGAAATGGGAGACACTAATTAAAAAATTACTAACACAAATTATATGCACACTATAACCAATCACTTTTAGAAGAAATTACTATTAGCTAGGTCAGTGAGGTAGTATTTGTAACATAATTAAACTCGGGATTTTAATGCATTTTTGGAAGAAAATGCTAGATGAACAAATGAACAAAATTATAAAGTCCCCATTCAATCACAGTATTTTCCATTCCTAACAACATAAATTGTGCTGAAATACATGTCTTGTGTTGCATTGTTAGTAACATGATTCCAATACAGGAAAACATATTTACTTTGCATATGTCTTGAAAATTTGGAGATAAAACAAACTTATTCAAGGGTGATTTGACTCTAGAGTGGTTTTACATATCCTCTAAACAACTTAACTAAACTCCAACTATGGAATAAAAATCTTAATTCCCCTATTCCTCTTCCTCTCCTGAAAAGAAAATGTAGTTATGACAATATAATTGAAGATAAAATTTCATGCTGAGGTTTCATTCCATTTATGCCAATGGCAAATGATAAATAACATGAAAATGAAAACAATAGCCCAATAACAGAATCATAGTTTCCAGATGCAAACTTTTAAAGTATGACCTCAAATCCTGAAAATTAAATAAGGTAATACAGAATATAATCATCCAACAAACATAAAATAGTATTTTATAACTATTAATCAGAACTTGTCCAGATAATACCAAAATACCATAGAGACAAACTACAAAGCCACTCTTGTGATTTAAAAACATTTAAAATATTTCATAAATATTTAAGGCAGGTTTCCATTGGATTATTTCATTGAGAGCCGTGGAATAATCCCAGTTTACACAAGTAGAGGGCCAAAGCCTAGCATCTGTTCCTTAGCAGATTTATAAACAAACAGATGAAAGGATTCATTAGAAAACAAGTAATTTACAATAGGGATGAATATTATTCCAAATGATCAGCAACTGGTTTAAGATAACAATGTATATTTTCTTTTTTTGCCTCCCCTCAATAAATTACACTTTCTTAAATTCAAGCATTTCTTACACTTATTATGAAATATGTTTAAAGAGGACCACTCATCTGTTCTCTTATGAATATGATGATGCTATGACTTTCATCAGCATAAAATATCCAATTTAATATGTGAATACATAAGTTAATTCTCAAGCTCTTTTTTAATGACAAAATGGTCAGCTCTTTTCTATGCAACCTACACATAGCATGCATTTTTATTTTCATTGAGTTGAGTTATTGTTTTTGTGGACAGAGAAATTTACTGTCCACGACTGCAGAATAAAATATACCATAATGTTGATGCATAGCTTACTGCAAGACCAGTGTCATCATTCTAGGTAACCTCCGGCTTAGATCAGAGACCTCAGCATTGCAGATATACAATATGCATCCCAAGCAAAAACTGCCCATAAGAATAACTTCATTATTCTGGGAAGTTGGATCTATAAAAGATGTAAAATGTAGAAGTGTTCTGCCTATACAGTTTCTGGTAAGTACAGGTCTGAATAAGTGATAAAACCTGAGTCAGCTTCAGTTATAATATGCCCTACAGAAAGTTCATTCTCACATGAAGGAAAATGCAATACGCAGAGGGTAAAACACACTTATGCCTATAAACCCATCATCCAGGGTTACACAGTGTGTTTAAGGTTCACACAGTCCTGTGAATTTAACAAATACCTGGCGGTCAGTCCCAGCAGTGTTTTAATGCTCCATGTGATAGAGGATTACATCTGAAATTAACATACAGACAACTCACCAATACTACTGGGCAGATTGATGTGGGTGGTAAAATATGGTCCTTCAAAGGTCCACAGTCACATTCGGGTTTCAGATGTGAAGCACACTTGTTATGCAACTACATGAAGACAGAAAATTTAGATTCAACTTAGACATTTTACTATTACAGCATAAGGAAATAGGCATCCTAGAACTGGGTAAGTTTCATTAACTTAACAAGTACTAGAAGGAAAATGAAACACACTGCAGTAGAAAGCCCCCTAGGGTGGGAAAAACTAGCAGATTTATATTGAAGTGAAGAACAGTGGATTAAAGCGGGGGAAATTGTATGTGTGGATCAGCTCACAAAATAAGAACATTGCACAGCAGTACAGTAACATCAGCATACTGTTAGTGGTGACCAAAAGCTTCATTTCAGAAGAGAGCTTCTTGCACTGAGCCAGGAACTTCTGTTCTACTACTAGTGAGTAATGCAAGGCAGCTTTTGGCACTACTGGTGTGACTCTGTTTCCTTCCTGAAACTGATACTGTAGATTCAAATAAAAGAGAAGAACACAGGAATATCCTACATTAAGCTTCTTAGGTAAATTTTGGTCTTGATTGAATCAGTGTTCAGGCTTCCATTCATTGCTGAGGAACCAGAATTACTCTCCTTTTTCTAATTTATGCTTAGAATTCATCCAATTTTCTTTAAAGCAATGACTAGTTCTACGCTGAAAACATGAAAAGAGTTTCCAGATCCTCAAGTCTGCTGACTGGAAGAGCAGTGGCTGACTTCCATTTTGTTACAGAGGTTGAATGGACAAATGTGTATATAACAGAAACATAAAATGGTAACAACTAATGATAAATGATGAAATATTTTACATTAGCAATCAAGAGTTCTTGTTCATAACCTAGAATCTAATTCAAATGTCTCTAAACATTCAACCATGCAGTACAAAGGCACAGTTGCATGTTTGGATCACGTGAAGCATTCACATTTAATTGGTAGACTTCACAGTATCATTAGAGATAGTCAGAATAAAATAAACTTAATATCATGAAATTCTGTGAAGTTTATTTATCTGGACTCAATGATCTTAAAGGTCTTTTCCAACCTAAATTATTCTGCATTTTCACCTCTGCATTGATTCAATACAATGCATTAAGGTGTTCAGATAGTATCCACTTCCCATAGAGATGGACATTTTTGAAAAAAGTATTTATATTTCCAGTAAAGAAAAATAATCAGGCTAATAAATATCAGGAGTTGTGAGGTAAAAATCTTATAAACATGTGATTTAACTAGTATAACAGGTAGTATACAGCATTAGTCCAACAGGTTCAAAAGCTGTTACAAAATCTGTAGTTCAATGTCTGCACCTTTAAATCACATTTTTTCAATGACTGACTCATTTTCCCTTAAATGGTTTAACTCATATGAACTCTATTAAAATTACAATAAAATTGTACCAATTGCTGATGTACATAAACTTTACTGGTAATATGGTCTTCATAAAATTATCTGGTACAGTTGATTTTGAAATGACATTTCTGAATTTTGAACTGTATGGCACCTAATATTAGCCTTGTCCATATTCATTTATACTGCAAAGTTACCTTTTTAGGCAGTTACTTAGCAACAGAAAATAAAAGTCTAACGAGTTTCGATTTACTCTGAGTATTAAAGCCTTATTGTGAGGGTATTTTGGTAGCCCTGTAATCTAAATCATTTGTCATGCTAATTCTCTGCCTCAGTGGTAAGGCTACTTGTACCATAATTAATGCACACCAGGCCATGTTACATCAAATAAAAGTATCTTCACACATTCAGTGGTAATTAGCAGCTTTGCAACTCAGTGGCATGCAAACTTATCTATGAAAAAATAGCTTAATCTTCTTATTAGTCTCTGCTGATCTCTGACAACAGAATTGGCACATAGCAAATAACAGAAAAAGTACATGAAATGTAGCTTCAATGAAAATAACACTTTGACACAAAGAAATAAAATAATATGTATCCCTCTCAAAAAAAAAAAGTATTTCAGCAGGTTTTAAATATATTTCCCAAAAACTCTGTTATCCTAAACCTATCTCTGGTAGAATATTACCTCCCTCACAAACCTGGAAAGCAGGAAAAAGTGTATTTGCTGGAGAGAAAACAAGGGGAAAAAAATTTACATGACCATGGTAGAGAACTGCCAAATTTATATGGAAGAGGGATGATGGATTTGGCTGAGAAGTCAGTATAACAAGCCTCCTTAGTGAAAAACACCTCCAAATTTTGGGACTTGTGTCAGTTATTTCACACCAGAAGTGACCCTATTAAGTTGTAAGGACAGATATTTCAAATGCACGAAAGAAGCTCAGAATCAGTGCTGTAGTAGTGAGCATCCCCTTCGATTATAAGTTGTAAATGTGCGGTACAAGGAGTTGAAAAAAGCCTGAAGGATGTGATGATAATTATATAACTTCAGAATATCCATTCAAAAATTATGCATCTGTTAGAAATTTATACATTTTTTTTTTTCTGTAATAAAGGTATTACTATTAGAAAATGAAGCTATTGCAATAGAATGTATCGAACACAGAGAATTGCAAGTGAATAGGAGTTTGAAAAATAATTTGCAGTATTAAAAAACACTCATTCTTCACTTATGTGTCTAATTTACATCTGAAACTATAAAAAGAAATAAAAACAATATTAAATTTATTTGAAAATACAAAATTACTTTAAAAAATCTTTAAATTACTGATGGAAATAAATTGAAAAATTGCAAACCTTAGTGCCAACATTTTCAATTTCAGCTGTCAAAAAACACACACCCATTTTTAATTGGAATCTTGACAGCATTTAGGCATTTAAATAAACACACAAGTACCCAAGATATTTTCAAAAAAATTTAGCCTTTTTCTTTAGAGTTATTTCAATTATAAAAAATTCCTCAGTACTTCTTTGGTGAATAACAATTCTTAGGAAGATCCCCTGAATCTTGATGTACAACTTCAAGGAGTAAAAGACCTTTACAAATCTGGTCTATATTCACGTGAAATAATGGGGAAATAATTTCTACTGAGTAAAGACAGAATTTGCAACTTCCTTTGACTTTAAAAGTCAATATATATTACACAATATCTATTTCTTGAATGATATACACATATTATACAGATGTAAACACTTCTATATCTACAGCAGAACACCCTTATCAATCTTGCTAAACACATATAGCCATTGCCTAAGTTTAATTATCTGCATGCAAAACATTTTGGATTGGGTGTTTCACTCTTTACATAAATTATCCAAATTTTGACAGCAATCTGGACTACATATTTGCTTTCTTCTAAAATATTGTTTTTTAAGTAATCATGACAGCTTATCACTGAGAGTATCCTGGATCTATTTTCTTTGATGATGTTTCATATTTTGCATTCTTGTGTTAAGAAAATATGTCATAAAACATCCAAACTTGTATGTTTAAAACAAACATTCACTAATGCCTCAGTCTCATATTATTATTTAAAGCACTGAACAAACAACTGCTGTTCCGTAACAATAGTAATAATGATATCAGCAAAACCAGCAAATACAAGCGAAGAAGGCTGAAATCTCTTCCCATTTAGATTTAAATCCTGCCCTGGCTAGAAACAGAAATACTGGCATTGCTCCTTCTAGCATGAAGATCTCACTTATAAGGGCAGTGTTCCCTGAATGTCATTAGTTCCAGTTACTGGTTCCTGCTGAATAAGGAGCGCACAAAAGTTGTATATATTTGACTTGCTGCACAGATTAGTATATTATCAACTTGTCTCTGCTATTATTCCCAGATGCTGGAATCACTGTATCCTACCAGATGTCCTCAATTTCATTTGCCTGTCAGTACATCGCCAATTAGACCTAGTGTCACAGTGACCTTGATTTTTCCTGGTACTGAAAGCTCTTCCATAATCTTTCTGTAGTGTAGATTGGGAAGTCTGCTCTTTAGAGGCACACATTGTTTTCCTATGGATATTGTCATGAAGCAAAGTTTACCTTTAAGCATGTTTGCTTGCCACAATTAAGAAGTCCTAAGAATATTCTGCATATACCATTCCTTAAACACATACTAGTCATTGCTGATGACCAAACTGAATGAGACATTCCAGACTAAGAGGCTATAGAATGACATCCAATGATTTTTATCTCTCCAACCTGTGTGAAAGGTTTTACTGCAGTATACTCACTGTAATCTGACACCAAACACAGTGAAGTCCAGTCAAGCCTTGGTAACACTTTATAGTTTTGTGACACTTATCACATTTTGTTGGACAGTTTCCTTCTACCCAGAAATGGTGCATTACCTGCAAAAGAAAAATGTGGATAGAGTTACTAAATTAACAGGTACGTGGCAAAGTCAATGCTACCCCAAACTTACATCAGTATTCTTTTTAGACTTCACATATGTTTTGATGCAAGATGCGGGAGCTCTTGAGACACAGCGTTCATGGACTGTATACTTGCAAACTGAAAAAAAGACACACGTTATTAGATGTTGAGGCAATGGTGTTTCTGCCTACATTTCTATGAAACAAATAACATTACCAGCATGTCATCTCTAAATAATCAATCCAATCAGTCAATGAAAACTCAAACTAGACTGTTTTTTCCATAGAATACAAAAGGCCAATTAGAACAGGAAATATTATGCAAGTGAGAAATCTAAGAATGCACTATCATTGCATAACAGGAAATGCTTAATTAAATCAGACCTCACTGAATTTTTTCACAATAACTCCCAAATGACAAAAATATTAAAGATAAATTGGTGACTGCCAAATGGTTTGGTGTCATTTGCTAGTAGGAAGAAATATATATTTTACAAACTATAGGCATGAGAGCAGCTAGTATGCACAAAAATAAAAGCCAATATATTTATGTTGTTCCTCCCATTGATTTATAAATCTGAAATGGCTGATTAGTCCATTTTTGAATAGGAATTGTTTTCATGCATTCCATGTAATCACCATAACTTTAAGTCTTGTTTTACAAAATACCAACTCCTGAGAAGCTTTTTTTCCCCTTTTTTTTTCCCCCTTCCAACACCAGTTTTAGGTAACTACTATTGCTGACCAGGTCTGTAAAGATCATGCCAGCTGCATTTGGAAAACATACAAATGTCAGAGTACAATGCAAAGCTCTCCTGACTTCAATGATACAACTGTGCCAAGATGAGGAAATAATGCTACAGCTTATGCCTACATTCAATAGAGTCAACTATTAAAAACTGAGAATGAATTTCTCCCTGCATGGTATATGTCTCAGGCTTTTGACCTCGAGAGCAATTAAGCACAAAGTACTTCTAAACACCTTGCTTGCACCTATTACACAAACCCAGTGGGAGGCGCAGCCATTAATCAGACAAACTGCAGGGAGTAACATTGTTGATTGGACCATGGAGGGATGGTGAGGACCCCTGTGGTTCCCCCCTTTTTTTTTCCTCCCACACAATCTAAAATGCAAATAATGAAATCTATAGCAATGCTCTGAAAATATACCAGAGAAAAAGCTTAGCTAAATAAGGAAATACTGAAATAGTTTTGCAAGTAGACTCATGCCTCTTGCTGCATGAAGTAACTGAAAGGAACATGTTCTTCAGATACTCTGAGACCATCGTTATCACAAAATAAATGCCAAGCACAATAATAAACACATTCTCAAAAAATACACTGCAGCAGAAAAAAATTACAGCTCTTGCAAGGCTGGTCTTTTTGGGACAGTTTACATAACTGGTCTACCTATTTCTGATAACTACTGAAGAAGGTGATCTACATTATTTGCTCAATAGAACTCTCTTTCCAACATGTATGGGTCTTATTTCTTCACAATAACAGTCTGACAAAAAATAATATTAAAGAATGTAACATTTCAAGATCTAACAGTCAAATCAGTATTGTATATATATATATTCCAGTTACTGTCATCAGCATTTATTAATCTCAAGTTATGCAATTTCTATTTGTTCGAATTATAGTAAATGTATCTTTTCCATTTCATGGTATGGTGAATGAAACTATACGACATGACAATGCATACAAGGATTCACATCCGAATTATATTTTAGAGGGGTCTGCAGCCCCCAGAGGACAGAAATGATCAGTTCAAAACCCTCATGCATTCAGACTAATCTCAAATTAAATCAATAGAACTGTACAGGCAGAAAGGTCCTCATCAGCTGTGAGGGGCTATCTTTCATACCAAAAATGGTGACAGTCAGTTACACTAAGAAACTGATTATTTTACCAAAAAAGAAAAATGGAGAGTGACTTGGTACCATCAGGAGAAGAAGACAGTTGTGTACTAAAGATGTCATTAAACTAATGGAGCAGGGTATAACATGAACCAATCATTGAAACCATCTACAAGACATATTCAAATCAGAAAATAGGTCTTAAAAAAAAAAAAAAAAAAAGATGATTAATCACTGGAACGCACCACAAAAGAAAGATATGGATCATCCATTTCTGGAAACTTTCAAATGGAGACGAGCTATCTTTCAGCAAGCCTTGGTTTCTCAGGAGACATGTTATGAGGTGGTCAAACAGATTATCACAGGAAATACATAGATCCAGCTCAAGGAATTGAAGGGTAGTAACTGCATCTAATAGCCTAATGAAGTGCAAATTAGATGCAGTCGCTTTTCTGTGTTCCTTTTCTTAAAATCTATGATCAGTTAATATGTGGATTGAGATTTATGACTACAAAACAAGTAACTACACAAAACTTCAGAACCATTACAGAAACGTGATTTCTGGGAAACAGGGATTTTTCACCTTCACAATTAACAAAACAACAATTCCGTGCAAAATTTGAATCAACAAACATGGGACTTAGATGTTTGTCAAGCTGATACCTATCGTAAAATTATTAATAAAAACAAAAGAGAAGTAACAAAAGTAGAAAGTTAAAACTTAAGTTTGATACTTACTAATAGAAAATGAAAAAAAAATAATAGTGAAAAAAAAAAGAGCGATAGACTCCAAAGGGAACTAACAGTGATAATCCTCAAACAACATATTTCAAAGCCAAATATCCCGAAAAATTAAAAGAAGAACCTTGGATACTCAAGCAGAGAAGAGAAGGGGGAGCCACTACTGTGGTGGCAATGGTTTTGTAATAGGAAGCTACTAGTTCTCTCTTATGTGGCAAGACCAACATTTCTAGCAATAGACATGTAAGCAAATGGACACTGAAATGCTTATACTCACAAGAACAGCAGAGACCTTGCTTGCCTACTCCGATTAGCATGTTCAAACAAAGATTACAGTAGGCAGGCTTGTTGAAGTGTTTCAATCGCCATACATGCTGCCCATCATCTTTCACATTCTGCACAGGACATAAGAGAAACAGATTTCACTTAATAAAATAAACAATGAAATATGTAAGTGCCAATAAAAATTGGAGATTGACTCAAGACCATAAAAGACAAGCTGTTACTTCATTAAAAACTCTGCACCAGATCACAGCATAATCATTCTAAATACACAGGCAATGATATAATAAAAAAATTCTTCAGAGGCTCATGGACATCCATATGTTTCAAAAACAACTCAGAAAAAGCCACCAGGCTGCTGTCACCTCTGCAACACAAGATATCAATGTATCTAGGCTAATATTAAATTACGACTAGTATTAAAAATATTTCTTTTTCCTAGACTAATCCTAAAAATAAAGGTGCTGCAGGTCAGAAGATAAAACTCCCTAAAACAATGAATAGAAAGGGTTTTCTAAAACTACACAGATATTTTTAATGACTGTCAGAATTAGGTACATACATCAACATATGTGAAACAGGAAAACTAACCACACCACAATAACTATTCCAAAAAACTAGACGAAGTTAATGTAATATCACTTGATTCAAAAACAAAAGAATTAATTTATCTTTTACCCAACATAACATCTAATGGAACACAGACAGTTAATGTCCATCACCTGGAAATGGGCTGCTTCCTTGTGTATTGCTGAAACTCTGTAGTCTTCTTGGTCATGTCATTGCCAAAAAGAAATTGTCACATAGCTAAAGGAAGTCACACCCAGCTCTGTTTCTCAGAAAATACATCAACAGCTGGTTCTTATCCAGTTTCTGATTTCTCACATCAAAGTACTATTACTTGGTATCATGCATACACAATATTCCTGGCTAGATTTTCAATAATGTGATGGTTTTCACTGATGAGAATAGTCAATGTAAGTTGGGGAGCATAAATTTTAATAAAAACTTAGTTTTGTTCAATATTAGCATATACTGTATAAGTTATGTCCTTAAAAATCAGTATTGTTCTGTTCTAGGAGTTAGAAGCTAATACAAGTCAAAATATGATGAAGACTTTGTCATCCTTGTGGGCAAAAAAAAAGATCCTTACTCAAAAGTAGCACTCTAAGAAATTAATAATATTTGGCTCAAAGCTGGGTCTAAGCTGGGACACAACTTTGAATATTTCCTACAAGTTACCTAGAAACAAAAAGAACTGAAGTCGGTTAAAATATTTTTTTTTTTCCTCTAGGGAGGTATCAGGATCAGAGTAAAAGTAAGAGCTCCCCCAATATTATCAGCAGGAGTTCAAATGCCATGTCTGACAGCTGGGCAATGTCAGGGTCCCCTTTCTGCAGAAAAAGTACAGCAGATGCCTAATGTGGGATTCTCACTGGCAAAGAGTGTGGAAGTTTTCCAATTTCCCCTGAAGAAGCAGAAATAGATTCTGCAGCTGTGAAGCACTAGAAGCCTGTCAAGCTCCTTCATGACTGGCAGCTGAAGAGGATGTATTTCATTAAACACAGCTCTCTAACTTCCATTTTTCTTCCCATCTTACTACCATATTCCACACTTTTTTAAAGAATTGTTAAACTACAATATAATATGTGAATTTCAAGCCTTCTGAAAGTAGGCAATTATTCACTAGACAACAAAGACCATGTAAATCCTTCTGAGAAAAAACATAAATGTACGCTTCAATTTTAACATCACTTAGGTAATCAACAGATACAGTCATAAACCACAAGCACTTAAAATGTGAGCTGATCAGCCTTCCTCAGCAAAATAGTTGCTGTTTATGAAAATTAACAGAAATTCATAATTATGCATAAGCTTGCCCGTCTTCCATATTAATTTTGTGATGCTTTTTAATTTTAATTTTATTTTTAAAGAATGACCATTACATATGAATATGTCGCTTCTTATTTGAACAGAACATATGGTCTAACTTAGCTGGCATTTTCCTTATCAGAAAAACAAACAAGTCTTGATGTGGGTGTTCTGCCAATTAAAACACTTAGCTGTGTTACAGACTGCAACTGATGCAAATCCATTACATAAACACAATGCACTTTTGGAAAAGAGCAAATTAAATTTTTGCTCTTGTGCACTGCCAAAAATAAGCAATAAAGTGCTGCATATGATTATGCATGCACATAACTTTTTAAAACACTGCCAAGAGAAAAAAAAAGACATAATATGAAACAAAGCCACCTCAATGCAAGTCTTTAAGTATGAATAAAATCCACAATTCTGACACATCAGTGCATTTACCAACATTAACTCATTTTGCTTCCATATCCTGAGAAAGAGTTTAAAAACAAATAGACATTAAGAAGATCTCAAAGCAGGGCAGGTACAGTAAAAATCTCTTCCTCACTTCATTATACACATCACTGAAAATCAAGCCTCCATATGTCATACACAGACTTTAAAACATAACGACAATAGTAACATTTATTTTGTTAACAACAGTTCTCTTAACTCGTGGTCCTGACCCTGCTACCATAGATTTGATTGCCAAAACTACCTGACCTTAAAAAGCAAGTCAACCATAAAAGAGACAACCTTAGAATTAGTGGAAAATTTTATGCTAACATAGACTTCAGCTAAACATCCCTAACTTGGTTTAATATTAACTTATGTCAGCTTTTTAGATACTTGTGTATAAAGGTAGACAAAGAGATCCTCAAGATTTTGAGACTTAAAAAAGGTAATGAAATCACTGATAAAATTTTGATCCCAGCAAGCATGCCCTCTTACAATAGCTGCGGAGTGTCTAAAATATCAGAATGTTCCGTTTTTTCTATGAGAGGAGTCAATAACAAGCATCCAAGTGAGAAGGATGTTATGGAGTAGCTGTTATTCTTTTACTGATTATTTCGTTTCCACTTATTTTAAAGTATTTACTTGTACAAGACAATTTTATTACTGATTTTTAGGTATTGTTCCGTCAGTGGAAATGTGAGAAGAGTTTCCATTAAACTATGCAGCATCTCCTTTTAAAACAAATACAGACATTCTATACTCCTTTGGTTTGCTCCCAGCAAAGAATTCATATCATGTTTTGTTCAATATCCTTTGGGAAGAAAGGGTTTTAAGTCTGTTCTTGGTCAAGTGGAGAGGGAGTAACCTGACTCACCAGACATACTATTTGGGAGGGCTCCTCACTTCTGATTTCGGAGAGATTTTGTGTGTCTGTGTGTTTGAGAAAGCAAAACAAAACAAAAATCTTCCACAGCCTTCATCCATGCAGTCGTCCAGAAACAGAAAAGGGAGCACAAGAGGGAAAATTAAATAGTTTTTTAAAGCCCATAAATAGCCACAGTATTAAGTTTCTCTGCCCAAAATCTGTAACCATCTGTCATCTACAGAGACTTCGATGATGCAGAAATTAAATTGTAAATAATGGTAAATCTGTATACCTGCATGTAATACCGTTTATCTAACACCTTATACACAGAAGAGGTTCGTCACTCCTGACTTTTCCTGGGCTTTTTTCAACCTAGAGACAAAAGGGAAAGCGGGACTGCAGCAAGGAAGGGCATTTGCGAACTTCCCGCAAGGAAGCGGGAGCCAGCCCAGCAGAGGAGCCGGCGGCGCGGCCAGGGGAGGGACGAGCAGCGCTCCGGCAGCGGCTGCCGCCACCGCAGCCTCGCACAGCGGGGACACCGCGCCCTCTGCGGGCCGTGCCGACAAACCAGACCGGCAAAACAGCTCCTCTCCTCCCTCACGGGGAATCTGCTTCCAGCCGGGAACGAGCTGGCACAAAGGGAGTGAGCTGCAGCGCAGAGGGCTCGAGTTTGCCCCCGTACGGATGGAAACAGCATATGGTGCAGCGGAGCTTCGGCCTTCCAGAAAATTCACCGGCCCCACTTCAGAAAGGACTTGCAGAGATGTCACTCAGGACAACAAAAGGCCTGATTGCCCTTCTTCCTCGCTGAACAAAAGAAATAGAAGTCTATGAAACTGCCCAGGTGTTAAGCAGTCATTTCAAGCTTCAGCCTGAAGGGATCACTCATGGTATAACAGATCCCACTCCAGACTTGTAAATGTTTGCGAGTCTCAAGCTCGGTTCCATTTTAACATACTCACAGCTCAAAAAGTATGGCAACAATAATAATAAGCCGTATTCCCAAGCGTGGACTCCCACTGAAACATTCCATGCTGCATTTAATCAAAAGAGTTTAACATGTTGCTTTTAAAATTATTCGAATGCACTTGTATAATATTTGCTGCTTGAGGATCCAAAATATTATTTTAAGAGTATTTCCTTATGATTTATTGAAACAGAGTCACAATTCAACACAAATGTTTGTTCCATCAAAATTTACCTTGATTTAAAAGGTGAACTGGGTTGTAAATCACAATTAGTGATTTAAAAGAAAGGCATATTGGCCTGATTTCAAATTATTGATGACTTTATGAACTATTTACTGGTTTTCAACTTCTCTCTCACCTTAGGGCAGCTTTTCAGCAACCGTACAGTACCAGGTACAGTGCAACCCTGACATCTAGTGGCCAGTAGAGAGGAATAAAATACTTCCCTAAAATACAGGATTTCTTTAAACACTAATACTTACGAACTTGCAGTTTATACTTCCTTTTTGTGCAATCACTGACAGAGGTGATAGCAATCATTTGTGACAGGAAAAGTGAGACCAAATATCTGTCACGCAATTATTTTAAAAGAGAAATCAAGTGCTTCTATCAAATCATGGTGGAATAATATTGTACAACACCGACCAAAGAGCAGAGTACAATGCTTATGGCTGACAGAACCCATCATTAAAAGGCCTTTTGTGCACAGATTACAAAAGAAATTTTAAGTGATGCCAGCAGAGTCAATGAGGTAACTCTCCACCTTCTCTTACAATGTTAATCTACTTAAATTAAGGCAGAAGCAAATGAAAAGGTCAGAAACTTCAAAGGTTTCTACTGTGGAGAAGTAGAACAAATAGCCTAGTGGTCACTAATGTGCAATAGACCACTTCCCAAAAGAATTAGGAGTACTGCAGGGATGTGTCTGTCCAATTTGTGTTTGGGTGGGAGACTAACTATTGGCTTAAGATGCAAAAATAAATTTGGAAAGTTGATGAGGACTGTGAAAACTCCAGACTGAAGTGTGACACTCAGCAAAAAACCTCATACATTTATTACTAAAACTTAGACCACATAAATAACATTTTCCTCTATAGCTAACATTTTCTTTATGAAATTCTCACTTTACATGAGAGAATTTCTAGAAGAAAAATCCATGAAACTAGAACAACTAAATATCACAGTAAGAATTACTTTGTCTTAACAACAAAGGTTTCAGTAGATGCCATATAGAGCACATTTAGACACTGCTTAGTCACTCAATTACAAATGGATTATACATGTATACAATTCCAAGATCTTTTATTCTAAAACAAATAGTATGTGTATCTATCTCAGAACCCCTACAGAAAAAGAACCAATTAATTCTTATTTAAATTCCTTATCTTGTACCCAAATTGTTTGTTTAGAACATCAACTGCTTTCAAAAGCACCAAAAAATCAAATACATTGTTTCTATCCTGGAACATTCTCAGAGATAGAACTCTGTATTTCTAAAGCCTACCTTCACAACAACTCCAAAATCAAATCTTAGGAGGAAACAGAACATAAAACCCAGCAAGATAAAACAAACTGGATATTAAGGTTGATTTCCTAGGGAAATTAGACCTTTTTATGCTCTTTCTCCTATTATCTTCATGACTCCAAACTGTGCCAGCAACTTTTAAATTAGTTTAGTAAACTCAAACAAATTTGAAGGGCAGTAGAAATTTCATGAAAGTCTAGGAAAAAGGTACGTGGGGTGGGGGTGGGGGGGATGCAGAGAGAGAGAGAGAGAGAGAGAGAGAGAGAGAGAGAGGCAGAGAGAGAGAGAGAGCGCGGAAGGGAAATCAGGCAGATTTCCTTGTTACTTCTTTGCCTTGGTAACAGGTGGCTGGCAAATATTTGTAGTAGCAGCCTAACACTCTTGTCTCTTTCAGAAGGGGATTACTGATGAGGTCAGAGGGCAAAGGCCAGAAACCTGTGAGAGGTTAGGCTATCTCAGCTCCACTGCTCATAATCACTGACTTGTTTATTCTCTTATTTTTAAATAATACAGTTCCACACTTCACTTAAATGCTCCTTTTTTTTTTTTTTGCAATTATTCTGACTAAATTATCTAATACAGTAGGTAATAAAAACTGATTGAAAGGCTTTAAATGTAATATAGAACTTTTGCATGATATCTGACCTTCCTGTACAGCTATTACAGGAAACTAAGGATTAAGTACAATGTAGCTGAATTCTGAAAGTACTATGACAAATCTGCATCTGAAATAAATTATCATAGCTTCACTGATATTAGCATAACAAATTAGACCAGCTGAGAATCTTCTATCCTTCCTACAAGCTCTATACAACAGTTAAGTATATTACGGTGTTAATGGACCCCAACCCAAAGCAAATTAAATATTTCACTGGTATCATAATTTATTTAAATAAACTGTAGTGACAATTATTTGTCATCATGATACTAGACAAGCTCTGAGCTTGATCTCTTGGATTTAAAATTTTGTCATTGCCAAGTTCAGCACAGAACCAACACTTAAAAGAAGGTGACAGAATAGTTTGGTTGGTGGGTTCTTTCTTTGTGGGTTTTGTTTGGGGTTTTCTGTGGTTTTGCTTTGAGGTTTGGAGGGGCGATGGGGGTCATTATGTTGTTGTTTTCCTTCTTCCGATTTTCAACATATGAAGATTACTTGGACACGTCTAAGCAGCATAATCCAGTAGGTTATGCCCCTTATTTTCACATACTAATCAGCTTGAGGAAAACCTTAAGATATCACAGCACTTTATTTTATTAGTGAGTCCAAAAGATTCTTATCTTACTTTTCATTACCATAACTAAAAGGAGAAAGATAGACACCCAAAAAGCAGAGACCTGGGAATGTAGGTTTGCAAAATCTAACAATGGCATGCAAAAAGAAATATCAGCATCCCACTAACGGGATTGATGCACTGGAATGAAGAGCTTGGATAATACATTAGATGCTGCAAAACCATCAAAATCATGCTATCAGTTTACACTAAATAACAGACAGGCATTAGAGTTTTATCTTTATTGATTTCACTTTTCAATGATCTTCATAGGGATGCGTCCTAAAATACACTTTTATTCGAACTGTGTACAAGCGGAAGTAGTACGTTTTTGCTGGTTTAATGAAAAACATAAAAATTTTGTTTTTCTCTACATATTATGTGATGGTTTAAAAAATTAAGCCATTTTAAACATTAATAGAAAAATAGGAGCCATTTTAAAGGGCTCATCATCAAAAATCATATCCTAGTGGATCACTAGCAAATTAGTAGCAAATCAGCTCATATGTAGATAATGGACTTTACATAAACTATACTTATGTATAATAAAGATATTTTCCATGCTATTATAATATTTTTTCCACAACTGTGCATTTATGTCTAGTAAATGCATCAAATACTAGGAATACTCTTGATGGCAGAAACACTGACCTGTGCTGATAACAGACTGTAGAATTTTGATCACTATTTATGTATTTTTAGTATTTTCATAGTAAAGCTATGTGCAGCAAGATAAATATCTAATAACTAGTAAAAATACTCAAAATGATAGAATGTTTGATAATATAGCTTCTTTTAAACAGCTTTTGCTCTAATATGAAAATAAACTCTACAGAATGATCTGCATTAATTTATGCCATAATTTAAGGAGTTTCAAATTTAGAAAGAATGAAATGTAGATGCAGAAAAGTACTCCCAGAATACCTATACCACCTGTCATAAAAGAAAAATCTGTGCTGAAAATCACTATCAGTTATCTGCTATACTACTCGCTTGAGAGCATTTGCTGCCCATTGTTTAGAGTAATTCTGTGGAAATAATGGAAGTCATCCTGACACAGATCTGTTGTTCGATGACAGGGAAGTAATTTGACATTTTTCTTACTCAGTCTCACATACAGAATTAGGGAAGTAGTACTACGGTGATCCAGACACAATGAAAGTTATCTTCAATTCGGATATTTTACTTGTAATTTAATTAATAAGATTTTGCAAGACTTACAGTTCTTCTGTTTAACAAACTGGTTTGTTACGTATTTCCCTGCACAAAGTATCAATCTGAGCATTCTTTGTGCAAATAACATAGCACAGAGCAACTACAGCAGTCTAGATTTAGTTCAAACCATAGCACTAAATGGGGAAAATAAATATTATTTATTATTTTCAATATGTGAAAATTACTTAAGAAAAGATGAGATGAAAAGGCTTTCTTTCAAGTAGCAGAAAAGCATTTGAAACCTATGTTTCAATACGAGTTCAAAATTAGCTCAAATACAGGACAGCAGGTGGCACTGACAACATGCCAATCTTAAAACAGCTGCGTTGAACTGGTACAAAATTGATCATATTACATCTGTATTATCTTTAATGTGATGTTTAAATGTAGAGAACATAAGCTCATCTTTCACCATACTCTATCCTTTGCTGTAAGTGTTCCCTTTGATATTGCTTCTTACTATACTTTATTAACGTAGTTACAGAGATGGAAGATCTTCACAGGGATGTATCATGACAGGACAAGAGGCAGCAATAATTGTTGCAGAACAAATTCCATCTGAACATAAGAACAAAAGCTCTTTCCCTTGAGAACAATTAACACAGGGAAAGTTTGCCAACAGAACTGGTAGAATCCACCTCACTGGAATTATTCAGGCTTGACAGGGCCCTGGATAACTCAATCTGTGGCACTGCCTTTAATTAGGGACTGGAACAGAAGATCCCCAGAAGTTCTTTCCAACCTAGATTGCTCTGTGACTCAGTACAGTTAGGCCACACAACCCAGTAGCATGCTGAGAAGCTCAGACGCTGCTCCAAGCCAGCTGTAACATACACATTGGCAGTAAAACACTCTTAACAGATAATACCGCAGCTAGGAATTAACAGCATGTTGTTAGCAGGGAAAATTATTCTGCTTTTTACAACTTCCAGCTCCAGAGCCAGCTTATTAGGTGATGCTTCAAACTTGCCAGTGTCTCTCTGACACTGAAGACACTTTTGTTCTTTGCACGTCATTCAGCCATAGTAAAGAGGAGTAAAGTCAAGTCATTCTTTAAACAGGCCACAGAGAAACTAACCTCAATGCCACAGCCAACATGCAAGCGGAAATTGGACACTATTATTTAATACTTACATTTTCTAACCCAAGAAGGACCAGAAGCGGGATTGTTGTCATTCCTCCTTGGATCCACTCTTCTAGAGAAACAGTACCATCATGATCATAGTCAATTTCTTCCATCATTTCATGAAGAATCTACAGTGCAATGAAAAATTTCATAAGTTATAATTTATTATTATTCTAATATAGCAGCTTGTTAGGACATGTGCAGATCTCCAATTCTCTCATACAAAAAAAAAAAAGAAAAATATTACTTGCAGGGTAGCTGTAGTAAAATGAGTGTGGACAGTTCAGAAAATGAAGTGTCATATTCCTATTTACATTTTATTAACACCTAAGGTCCCAAACCAAGTTGTGTCCTTTGCGCACTCACTCTTAAAAAAATTTTCAGATACAAAACAGTTGTGTTATAAAAGTTAATTATTACATTTATTGAACGTTTCATAGGTCAGATTTAACCAGCAAAATACTGGTAAAAGTGCTAATTCACAGTGCCATAGTGGAACACAGACTATTCTTATTTCTACCATACTCTAATATAGAATCCCATGTGGGTATGAAATACCACAAAATTATGATAGCTGTCTCCTAGCAACATTAAAATATTGTGATAAATGGATACTTACTGGACTTAATTCAGTAATATCCCATTCAAGGTATTCTGCAACATGCATCATTTGAGCAATTATATTTTCCAGCTCCTAGAGATGAATGAAAAAGTATGATATTTAATGTAAGGTTATAAACAAAAATTCTACTGCAAGCAACTAATAATTCAACCGTATTGCATTCAGTGACACTGTTTCATCAACATCCCTGATGAAATGTATTCTACATTGGAAGCTGTATTCTCAAGTGAATCTGCTTACTAGCAAATCATCCTGCATGGACTACAAAGCGTTCAGGGAGGTGAAATACAGCCCAACAATCAAAGTAATCGAAAGCAGTCATAGATCCTTTCTTCCTTGTTATCTTTCAAGCATCCATGTTTTCATGATCTGATTTCCACCCTGTGATACAGTCATGTAACGTCTTTAAATTCCATCACTCTAACAAATACATATCACAACTTTCTGATAGAAATCAGGCATAAAGTGGATTCTCTAAACTACTACAGATTTATTTTCTTACCACTACAGTATTGCAATTTCCCTTGATCGTGTATCACTAGGGCTTTTCTATACTCATATATACACTTTTGCTTTGTAAACACGCTCAAATGCTTATCTAGAATCATTCTGAATTCTCAATTGTATCGAGTTACCTAACTCATATTTGGTATTGCCTAGAATTATGGTGGCATATTTGCTTTATACCCTTATATAATTAAGCTTCCCTATTTCCCTGCAGCTCATGGCAATCACCTTCTCTCCCTTACCAATCCACTCTATGCTGTCTTGTAGATACAAAAGAAGGTGGAAAAAAACCCCAAAGAAAAATTAAAAAAGAACACTGAGAATAAAACACTTGTTTCTGTTAGCTATCAGAAAAAAAAATAGTTACATCTTTCAAAATTACTTCCATATCTCCGACTTTTCTTCAAACATTTGGCTGGGCTACTCCTCAAAACTTTGCCCTTAATATTGTTCCTCCATTCTTAATAACAACATGGAAGTTATGACATCTCTCCACATAAATCCACTGTGTGACTCTCACACTTACCCTTTTTAAATGAAATCTTTACAAATGGTGCTTTCACACACATCTCCCAGCAGTATACTACAATTATTGGAATCATATTAACGTGTCCCCTACAGTAATATGATTAAAAATCAGATGACTATAGAACAGGACTCCATGACAGCAGTGCCAGCAACTGAAAATTTATACAGTTGTAGAAGCAGCATTTCTTATCGGAAAAGAAAACTCAAGCATTACTTTTCAAATAAATTATTTTTTATTGACTATATTTTATACTGCTTCTAATAATTCAGGATAAATATAAACTTGATTTGAATTAGTGTAGTTTTGCATAGTTTTGCCATGTTGACATATTCTTACAATGTAATACATAAAAACATTACCGAGCTATCCAGGTATCCATTCCCATCTGTATCATACAAGCGAAACATAACTGAAAAGAAAACAGAGAAGGAAACTCAGTTAGAATACATAACAAATACCTCTCTTTTTCATAAATAAAACCAACTCCAAACCAAAACACAAAACAACTAAGCCTGAGTTTCAAAGAAAGGACAAATATCAACATTTTCATTTAATGATCAGACTAGCTGTAGACCCACCAAACAAACTGCATTTTGTGAGAGGTTCACTCAGCAATTACCCTGGCACAGTGCCTCCAACGAGACATATTAGCCAGACAGTGCAACTGCACCTTTTCCACACCATCACTCTAACAGCTAATTTGGTCTGTGAACTTGATTTTGCTTCCCTCTAGAGATGATCTGTCTTCATGGTGAGTACTACCACAAGGCCCTTCTCTGTGATCTCACCAAACACAGAATAACACACAATTGGTCACAAATGCTGATAAGCCTGCTTAAGTTTCAACGCTACTTCCTTGGCTGCAGCTATCACTATCCAAGAGTGATACTGCTTTAGAAACTATTTTCTGACCAACTAAACGAAACATAGGATTAATATTTTAAATATCTAATCATCCAAATCCAACAATAAACTTTCATCACAAACTGCCAGCATGACTTCTTCCAGGACTGTACTTGTTTCATCAATTTCAAAATGTATTTCCAACCTTTTGGGGAACCACACAGACAAAAAGGTATATTTTGACAATATCCATAAAAAAGACATACTTTCAAGATTGTATCATGTCTTGATTCCAGCCAAAAGAAGGGTATGTCCACCATTACCAAGATATTTGAAAACAGAAAAGTCTGGAGCTTTCATAGGAGTACTGATAGAAGACTAAAGATTAAAGAGGAAATCCAGAAGCCTACAGATACCTCAGTCTTTGTCCCTACTTTCAGGGACAGTTTTTTCAGAGCTCTGAAATCCAAATACCCACCATGCTCTTCAAAAGCACAAATTTTTTTACCCCTTCACCTATTTTTTAGGGATGATGAAGTCAGCCCATTTAGAGGTGGTTCCAGGACACTGTAATGCCTTCACTGACAGCAAAACACAAGTAACCTGCTGCCTAATTGGATGTCTCCAGAAACATAACATATGACCTATTTAACACTGACGAATCCCACCACATTGGATCCATAGCAGATGCTGTTACAGACCAATAGATTCCACACACACGCAAAGCTTACAATAATTTTCAGGAAACAATATAATGAGAAGAGAGAGGAAATTCTTAGCAATTAGAGAGTAAAGTTCAGAAAGAATTTGATCATTTTTGGACTTACAGCAAAACATATTTAACTGTTATATGTATTGGCTTGCTTTGCTTATATCCTCCATCTTGGGAATAAGTTGATCACCTAACTGTGTGGAAAAAAGGTAACCACTCTACCTCTTTACCACTTCAGCAATTGTTGCCACTACATTGCACTGCTCTGAAGAGCTGCAATACAAGATGGATGATATTTACAGCAGTACACTATTTCACGCCACAAAGGTCCATTATTCATTAGTTACAGGTTAGGGAAACCTATAAAAATATCTTTCTTTCCCTAGAGTTACACAGCAAAAAAATGCCTCAGTGTAAAACAACAGTTAATGCCAAAAGCCACCAGAGATCAGTATTGTCCCTGCTAGTATGCCTTCTACCAAAGCTTCTCAGAGCTTGACAGCTAATATTGTCTGGCAAAGGTACCATTAGGCATTCACAGTTTCCATAGGGATGTGTAGACACTGACAAGCTTTGGTAGAGACATTTTTCAGCTTTCTGCAGCATTCTGTGAGAGCTCTGTGGTTCTCATGAAAGCTATGATAAACACTGCTACGGGTTTTTGTAAACTGAGTTTTATCTGTGCACCTGGGATCTATTTTTCGGAGTTGTTATGGTACACAATGAAATAATATTTTGAAGCAGGTGTTGTGAGCTTTAGCCAATGGGACAGGGGGTGGCTGGTCTAAGATCCAATGACCTCCTGTCATCTTTGAGAACCAAGTTATATAAACCAAATTATAATTAATTAAATAGCTACTTTCTTCCTGAACTTGGATCGTGTCGTTACTCGCCGTTCTCGGTACTTAACAGCAGCAGCGATGAATCACTGAATCACTCAATGATAAAGTTAAAATCATTTGGCTCTCCCTCCTCCTCTGTGATTCTTTTACACTGGTTGAAAGAATGTTTTACAGCAAGTTTTAGCATCTCCGTGACATTTACCCACTCCAGAGCAGCAGTGCTTACAATTTTTATTTCCTTTAACATGAATCAGTAGTTCTAATCAGTTGTTTAAAACCAGACATTAGCATAATTTTAACTGTTTCACCTTTGTAGAAACAAAGTCTTTCCGATTACATATGTATTGGGGAGTGAAAAGGCTCAATCTGTGCTCTTGGCTAGATTCTGAAAACTATGCTACTGGTGTGGCATGCAGTCTCTTTTCTATTCATACCCTGATAATATTCATACTCTTGATTTACACACTCTAGAAGAAAAAAAACCAAAAAAAAAACCCAACCAAAACAAAACCAACAACAAAATGATAGAAACAACCAAACAGAAGTTCTGATGCAAACTACAGAGCTCAAGTCAATTTTTATATTTCTTTTCCCATCTCCTTACCTGATTACATTGACTCAATTTCTATTTCTAGATGGCAATTTGACCTTAAAAAGATAACTTATGTTGTCCCAATGTATCTCTGCGAGGAATGCTCGGGATTTACTTTATATTCAGGTCATACATAGATTATAAGTAATAGATATGATGAGCATGCCAGCCAGGTGAGGTTCACACTGTGTAAGACCTCTACACTCTTAACAGGTTACAAAATCCATTTATCTTCTGGAATATTTATAAATCTATGAAAATCCATAGATCGTTCAGATCCAAAGACTAAACATTATTTTCTCTTAGTGTAGTTTATCCTCCAGCCTGTATCAAATTTTAATTCAAAGCACCATTTTCACGTTCTGCTTGTCCTGAATCAAGTTTCCAAACACTCAGCTATGATTCATTTTTTTCAAATTTTTGTTGTCTGAAAAAAAATAAAAAAAATCACTATTTGAAATTGGTATTAATATTAATGTTGGCAACTCCAGAACAAGCCATTTTTCTTTTTTCCCTTCATCGCTACAAATTTATAATTGATATTACAGCCACAGGACCTACTGCTTTCAAATTCAGACAGGGTTAAATAATACCATTAATTTATAATGAAAATTCAACTGAAATCAACAGGAAAGTCTGCATACAATGGTGCAGTATAAGATGAAATTTATATACTAAAAAGCTACAATATGTGGTATATTTCAACTCTGTATGACAAAGAAGAAAATAAACCCATAAAATAACCATGCCCAGAATTACATGTAGTAAATGCAACTGACCTTCAATACACAAAATATTTAAGTACCATGCACATATTAGATCATGCTCTCTCGCTCCTGAATCATATAGAACACAGTCGTTCACCCATGCAGCTCCTATTGCAGGAAGTTCATGGAAAATCCCCATACAAGAATTACCATCTGCTCCTCTGTCTCTCCTCCTCTCCCTTGCACCAATTCCTGACACCAGGGGAGGCAACTGATCTCCATTTCATGCCATGGTTTGTGCATGGAGCTCCTCAGAGCTCTGATAAGGCTTGTGTAACTTGCTGCCATGTAGCAGTTATTACACTGCAAGTTAAATTCAGTCCTTGGATCTTAGTTTCTCTCTGCTTGTGTTCTGAATGACTGTTCACACGTACACTCTCAAGTTTTAATCACATGATACCAAAATGGTAGTACCAAATTTGGGGGGTTTGGGGGATTTGCTGTGACCTCGCAGTACAAAGTTGCCACTGTAAGCTAACTACAGGTAACAAAACGTCAAGATACTTCAGCAACATGTAACCTTGTAATGGATTTCTTATTCTGGCAGAAGCAGCCTACTGTTCGCACGTTGGATCATACTGAATATTTACTTTCCGTATGAGAGCCTGATCCCACAGATCTGTTGTAAACAGACCAGTAATGTATATTGAAGCATATTTCATCTCAATAAGAACTATATGATTCGTCTGTTTAGCCACATGAAAATCTGGCTTCTAAAATTCCACAATAAGAAAACAGGTTTTCTTCTTTTTTCCTCCAATTTATAGATCAAACTCACAGGGTTTTTTTGGTTTGTTTTTGTTTTTTTGGTTTTTGTTTTAAATAGGTAGTGGTGTTGCACCTTTATGACTCATGCCCCTAATTAAAAAAAAAAAACTAAACAAACAACCAAACAAGTAATTTCTCACTTCCTGTGTCACACACTCCTTCCCAATAGTGATCCAGACTTGGATCATTACTGGCTCTTCACTATTTAGTAATATTATAGAGCCCACAGCCTATATTAGAAACTATTCTCTGTTTGAATTAGAATATTTAGTACAGGTTGTTCACCCATCTATATATCTCTAAGTATACTCAGTATACTTTGCTTTTCTCAGTTCTGATACTAATCAAGAGATGACAGTACAGAGAGGATTATTGTAACTACAGAATGTATAATCCTTACTCCCAATCTTAGCGAGTGCTACATAGAACAAATTTCATTTAAAATCTCATCATTAGCAACAATAAAAAATCATTTCTGCAATAAGGGTCACCTAGAACCACATTTTTATAATCCACCTGCTCAAAACTGGTTCTTTAATTCAGAAAGAGAATATTTGATGACTTATGGAAATAAATATTTAAAATTAAAAAAGAACATACATTCTAGTTTGTCTTCAGGTCTTCCTCTTTCTAGCAGTGACAAATAACAAACAATATCTTTTAGCTGGATCATGTCTGGTAAATGTGAGTTGGCAGGAGTAGGAGGTCTGGCTGTAGAGGTACCCTTGTTAAGCCTCAGACCTGGAAATAACCCATAACCTTTGTTAGTCTGAACATATGATATAAGCAGAAAATGAAAACATAATTCTTGTATGCATTCATCTTTGTTTTATGTGAATCTCAGATTACTTCCTAATTTAAATATAAAGTTTTAAACAATGTTCATAGTTTATCCAGCAAAGGTAGAATTAAAATAAACTATCCAAAAAAAAATCCCCACCCAGTTACAGGAATGGCATAACCTTTTTTTAATTTCCGTTGATCTGATTTCATTTGACTACATAAGAATTTGGTGAAAATTTTTATTCTACCATACTAGATGCTAAGTATTAAAAACAATCCCTACCCAACTCTGCATCCACTTCCTTGTGCTTGTAGAAGCTTCATCTAATTTATAGATTGACAACAACTACACTAATTGAAGATGTTTTAGTGTCAATGAAAACTCTTATAATACCCAAGTGTATTGTTATCCCAAAAACACAGCCAGATGTGTCAGTGCAGCACATATTTAACACATGGAAGTCTCAGTGACAGACTACTGAGAAAATTAAGATAGAGTTTAAATAATAGTCGTAATAATTGCTCAGACATTGTGATTAATAGCAGTTCCAGTGTACCAATTGGAATAAAGTTTCAAAATTGCCAAACTTTATGTTTCAGGACAACATTAGTATCACCAGGCCTGATGATACTACTGGAATCTACAGGACCGAAATGGGGAAAAATGGGAAGAACACAGAGAAAGAAGTAACAAAACTTTCTTTACAAGTTTGTTACATTTCTCACTGACTGAGGGCTGTCCCCTCTCCCCCTAAATTAAGCTTGAAAAACTTGCTTGCAATCTGGACACATCTTCAAAAGCCTATATTTTAAAAGGTAGGTGTACATGCTATGAGGTACACATGTTAAAACAATAAAATTAGGTAAATAAGAGCAAACTGGCATGCAAAAAACGTATCTTGGAATCAAGCTCATTTTCATGGTTTCAGGCAAATAAACGTTAAAAGTAAATATTTAAATGAATAAAAATATTTAATAAGGCAATGTTCTATTTAATGAGTTTGCATCTCAGTTAAGTGTCATTAAAATTAAGACATTATAATACTCCATTCAGTTAAATGCTAGCCTTAATCACACAACTTACACAAATAGTTTATATTCCAGTCTTACATAAATCTTTTTCCCAGAATAAAAAAGATTATAAAACCTGGGATAGCTCTTCTCAAAAATAAATAGTCCTGAAATCCAAATGAAAAGAAATACAAATTTTAAGGTATCTTTTAACCTATCATCAGCTGCAAGGTACAGGTTAAATTATTACTTCTTAATGAGAGCTGGGAAGGGTTGGCTGCAAGGTACTGACTTACAGATGACTTCCAGTCCTGCTGCTTACCTGGCATCTGTTTCCATCTCTCTTCAGACACCTTAACTGAAAATACAATTTATAAACAGACATGAGTGGACAGAAAGAGACTAAGCGAAAAACAAACACATAGCTGACAGATTGATGGACCCTGCAACTTTCCTTGTCATTTTCTCTAGCTCTCATTTACCTTTCCATTTTCCAGAAGAATGTCAAATATTTCTGACAAAGTTATTTTCCAGTACAGTCAGGTTTTTTTCAACACTGGTAACATTTAAAATTTACTAGATACCCAAAAAAAAAGTGTTTCCATATTCTCTATTTGCACATCAAATGTACCAATGCATGGTTTTTCCCTTTAAATGTTGCAATTTATCAGGATTAAACACTTAGTTTAAATAATGAAATTTAATTAAAACATAAAACCAATTTTCAAGCCCAAACAATTCTTGCATGAGGTGAGCTGAACTGCCTCTCTGAACGCATTTTATATATAACAATTTATCAAACAGTCCTTCTGGTATTATGCTAAACACATATGGAAGCTCATATTACATTACATTATTTCTGAAGTCCTTAGTAACAGAAAAAGATGAAAACTCATTACAAACTGGGAAAAGTTAGTGTGGGAGAAAAAAATTTCAGGAGGCAACATTAGAGTAAGAAACTTAACATACAGTTTAAACAACAACAATAATAACAGCATCATCCTTAATAATGATGTTATAATAATTATCATTTTTATAATTTTACCACACATAAGAATAAAATGTATCAAAGAGAATTATAGTGAAAGTGAAGAAAGTTGAGTACAGCCTACACAGGGCAGAATTTAGCTATAAATCTGACAATGACCTAAAATCAGTTGCTATCATTCCTACACATGAAGTATCAAAACCATAAATATACAATACCAGAATCATAAAAAATTATTTTTTAAAATAATAGTAATCATAAAATATATGTGAAAACACAGAAAAAAGTAAACATGCACCATTAAATGGCAGCTGCTATTGGAATTATCAGGAAAAAAGTAACTACAAATTTTGGTGAGCTGTTCATGTCTATTGCTGATGCTGGTCATTGATGAAATCATGATGAAAAGGTCAATGAAAAGTTAAAAGGAATAAACCCATTAAACTATTTGGTGCCTTGTTGAGGTGAGCCATGGCCAGAGCCATGGTCAGCAGGACCAAGCAGACCAAGAGGTGCAGTGGTTTGATGCCTCCACAGCACAAGGACAGTGAGCACACAAAAGGCTCTGTGAAGCACACTGACCATTGGCTGCTGCCCCCCCTCCTCATTATAGTTCATATTTGGTTATTTCTCTGGAAAGTTCTATGTTCCTCAGTTGGTAATTAGCCCATGTTAACCCTCTACCACCCACATCTCCCATTTGCCCTAATCCCTTGTTCCCCCTTTTGTAAGACCCCATAACTGATATTTTATTGGTTACTGTATGTTCTCCATGCCTATTATGCAGGGGTAGAAAACCCCGCACCCGCCTAATTTTATCGGCTTTCTTCATGGCTTCTCCCTGGAATAAACCCTTCCCTGTCCCACGAGGAAGTCCCTCTGCTTTTTCCTCCCTCCTTCGTGCACCCTGCCATCAGGAGGCAAGGGGAACCCGAGCTGGTGTTTCGCCTGCCCTCCAGTGCCATGATCAGCCTCTGTCCCCCCGACCTGGGGCAGGTAGAACATTGCCCTGTGCTGAAATAGTGTGCTAGCCGGAGAGAGCACTGTGGCAGTACCTTGTCTAAGCATTTGAGACTATTTCAATAAATTAGTCCAGCTTCTGATTTTAGGTACTGGATTTTGATAGACATCCCAAACTGCTGAAGTACTAAACCAAATATTTCAAGGTAGGAAAGTAACCATAAATTTCTTTAGCAAGGTTTTATAAAATTTTGTATTTGACAGTTATTAACACTATTTTGCATGCCGTGTCCTCTGAACTCAAAATCACTTTTAGTGAGATATTAACACTTACCCAACATTTAAAATATCAGTAGCTGCTAAGTATGTAGGATTAATAACAACAGAATCACACCTAGACAATTAAGAGAAATAGCAGCAATGCCACAGAAACAGTTGAGCACCAGCAGGAGCCTCCCGCATGAAGCTTGAAGTTTTCTAAGTGTTTATACAGGAGAGTAGGCAACAAGATCATGTAACCATAGCAATCTGATTAGCATTAACATGTCAAAGAATATCCACTTGGTGTCTCAGCTGCATCATTATTGTGAATTAAGAAGACAAAACCATTTAATTTCCATTCCTTTTCACAGTATTTCCTATTAGGGTTGAGTCAGTTTCTCTAATTTCATAAACACCAGAACAAAAATCCCTCAACATGTAGTTTAGAATTCCATATTTACAGAAGTAAAACAGCAGAGTGAGGGAACCTTTAGCTCTTATATTACTGATTTTATTACTTACCTCCAGAAAGGTGCTGTGGTTTGTTTTTTATTAATGGGCTGCAGTGGGAGATTTTATTCCTAAATGATGTAAAAAGATGTTCAATGAAATCATCGGGTAACTCTGCCTCCAGAAAAGTCTTCATGAACAGCTTGAACCCCTCTAAATCAATTGTCTGCAGTGAAGGGGAAGAAAACAAGAATAAAAATTGTTGAATGTTTTGTAAAAAAAAATCATACTAATCTATCAAATAATATCCCGTTGACAAAAACTTTGGACTGTATTTGAATATACTGATTTCTGAAGATACAGACTGGCACATCTATTCTTGAAAGTGATTATTGAATTAAGTATTACTTTGAAAATTCACAGTATTGCTGCAATACCTCAGAGCACAGTGTGAAACAGCCCCAAGTAAATTCAGAGCACTTATATCAGGACCCTGAAGTCAAGTTTCATGCTCTCAAATTTCTTGATTAGCAACCAAAGGCGCCTACAGAGCTTCTAGGGATGTACTTAGCATGTCTTAGCTTTTTCTATAATTAGGCAGACAAAAAGCAGGGGATTTTTGGATGCCTAATTCAGGGAATTGAAGGCCTCCTGTCTTTTCCTACGTGGCAACATGCTTTGCCAAAGAGTTAACTAATCACCCTGTCTCAAATAGGTTCGAAGGGTCAAATGAGAGTGCTTAGACATGCAGCATGACTTAGAGGGGAAAAAAACCAAACATCGTTGATTCAAAGTATTCGTCATTTAGTTTAATTTGGTTTTGCTTTTGCGAGCAAGGTAAGAGCCAATTAATAAAATTCCAGTGATGATATCTTCTGCTAAAACAGAATTGTCTGCTTCAAGTAATAAAATGAATCATCGATTATCTCAAGTTGGAAGGAATACATAAGGATCATTGAGTTCAATTCCCTGCTCCTCACAGGACTACCTGAAACTAAACCATATGACCAAGAGCATCATCCAAATGCTCCTTGACCTCTGATGTGCTTGGTGCCAGGACCAAGCTGTGCCCTGGGATGCCTCTTCCACTGACCAATGGCCCTCTAGGTGAAGAGCCTTTTCCTGATGTCTGATCTGAACTTCCCCTGATGCAACTTCATTCCATTTCCTCATGTCCTGTTGCTGGTCACTAGGGAGATTTCAGCACCTCCCCCTCAAGGAAGGTGTAGGCTGCAATGGGATCACAGCAATGCAAAGCATTATAATCCCATTTTATCCTGCTAATAAAGAATGAAGATAAAGGTATCCTGAAACATATTGACACAACTGCATATTTATCACTGATGATACTCATTACACATGTGATTTTAAAACAGCTTATCAATTATTAATCTGAAAAAACAGTGTTACCTTGTTTACAGATCAAACAGAACAGCAACCTGATGTCGCTGTTGTACTGGGAACGGCGAGAAAAGACATAGATTCGATCCAAGAAGAAATGGGATGGAATGGAATTAATTATTAATTTACAGACTCGATGTTATATCTTAGTTCACTTGACTGACATAAGGTTATTGGTCCTTTGACCATCCACCTCCCAGGATGGTTGGCTAAACCCTACAACACCCATTTCAAAATATTTCTCCAGTCAGTCTCACAACAATACTTACACCTGCAAGATAAAGGGACTGGTTTACAAAAACCTCTAACTGTTTTTCGGCCAGCATCCGTGTGAAAGCCTTGCTTTCACATGGACGCTGGCAGAAAGCTGGAGAAACTCTCAGCGACCAAGCCTTCAGCATTCACAACTTGTCATCATTAAATGATTAAGGGATAAAGCCACATGATACCACAAAACTGACTTTGAGAAATTTCCCCGTGCTTCAGGAAGACTCCATTTCTCCAAAGAAAACTCTAGTGCAACTCCTTTAGATCATCACAGTGAATGTGGAAGGAGGGAAAACACTACCAAGAATCAGTTGGAAACCACGTCAGAAAAAATAAAATCAAAACTGAATTTTCAAAAGTCTCAGTGAATTTGCAAACTGAGTCACAGTATAAATACTTTTTGCTATTATTTTAATGTAATTTTAAGACTTAGGAGCAGAGACTTCTCTTCCCCTGACTTCTTTGACTTTTACTTTTTTGATGTATTTATGATATCTTGAAATTTTATGTCCACATTAAATGAGGTGTTTCCCATTACGATCAGACCTAACTGCCGAAGGGTAATATTTTAAATGTGTATCATTATCCTTATGAGGCACCAACAACACAAATTGCAAAATCTGACTGCTCTTGGGCAAGTCATTATTATTAGGAATGCAAGATTGGCATGAGGGTATGTCTGCTGAGCTTCTAATACAGAACACCTCATTTGAGAAAGAAGTGCAGCGAAAGCAATAACACTCTCACCTCTTTAAGACAAAAATAGCAGAGACTGAAAAAAATTGCACACAGTGCTCAAGATGGATATAAAATGGAAATAATCACCTTGGACACAGACTCACTATCTTTGTCTCATCAGACAGTTTCAGCCACGCTCTTTTACTTTGGCAAATCATACACTGTTTCATTCGTGCTAAAATTTAACATTTTTTCTCTCTAACAAAACCACTGACATTTAGTTCACTGTTTATAAACTATGAATCACAATAGCAAAAGGATTTGTATCAGCAGCCAAGTAAATCAGTAATTAGTTACACTAATATACACTATATAATTGTATTTTTTATCTGCAAGCATAACAAACACATTAATCACTAAATCAACTTACTTTAACAATGTGAAATTGCTTTGTTAAATTGTGCATTAATGAAATGTGTCTTAGCTATTTCACTAAATGATATACACAAAAAACCCCCAGCTAAATGAAAAAGGAAACTATACCCAAGTTATAATCTCATTTAAACTAAGGTTTATGGATGGACATGTAAAATGTCTTTGCATTACATTAATATTTTCTTCATTTACCTTGTCTGTGGATTTTATGTATATATTGCAAAAAAATATTCTTTGGGTTTAGAGCCACCTTAGATTTTTAAACTGCTGAGTGGCATTGGTCGTCCAAGCTGCCAGCACTAACTAAATCCCTAAGGTTACTTTCTTTTTCACTTACAGGTTCAGAATTATACCTGTGTAGAGAATTGGATAAATAAATACGTTTGAAATTATGTACTTTTTTCTTCCTGAAGACCCTTTCTCAAAGATGTTCAAACTTTTCAATATTTTATAAAGATGGTCAGACTATCCTTGAAGCCAGTATCCTCCAACACATGTTCCAAACTGCTAGAGAAGACAAGACATACTAAAGTAACACATGACTTGGCTGCCATGTCCATTTATTATATTTGACATCCTGATTGCCACCAATCAGGGTGGCTCAGCAAAGGACAAAAGAAAGTGTGTGGTTGTTCTAAAGGTTGTTCTACAGCCAGATTTCTTCAGCTGAAAGTGCTTTATCCTCTGTTCTAACATGCTCTGTGACCTGTATTCCCCCAGGGAAGCAGCAATATTCATACAACCAGAGTTCAGATATTGCACATCCAAAAGCTTTCAAGTTATAACACAAGTTAGACAGGAGGTGGTAAATGACCTGAATACACATCAAAAATTTTTAAAATGGCCAAAAATGCAGATGCAAAAACCACATGCTGTATGTAAAGAACATGTAAAACCAGTCCTGCCAATGCGCGATCTCTGTGTGGAACCCTGGGATTAGGTTCTTGCCTAAAACCCCCAAATCTGTAATTCTAATACTCCATAGCTGAAAAACATTTTAGAGGACCTAACAGAATTGGTGTAGAATATCCTATTAGAACTGAGCTCTAAAATAGTATAGTCATTTCTGGATATTTGTTTTTGTAAATGTATATACAGTAAATAATAGAACTAAGCTAGACTATGGCAGATCTAGGAGTAGTTCAGATCATCAATCAAGATTCCCGATGAAAAAGGGTGATCTTTCAGAACCAGACTCACTTTCTAATTGCTTTCAGTCCCTTCTCTATCATCTCTCTTTCATTGTAATATACATAACTTATTATATGACTATAGAAAAATGGAAGAATTTCTTAAAAGAAATCCTGAGAGGAGCACTGTAGAAGACAGAGGTGTTAGAGCATTCTCACCAAGGAGAGGTTTAAGTATTGAGTATGGTTCACTTAGAACAGAGCACTTAAAGATGCAAAACATTTGCTCGGCTTATTTTAAATCTACTTTCACAATAGAGGAAACAACACACGATATTATAGTCGTTTCTCTATTCTGCAATTATACACAATTTTTTTTTTTTTCCCACATGGAACTTTACCCTTCTGAAATAGGGAAATGCTGCAGCAAGTAACTATCCTTCCTTTAATTACCAGCATTTCCCCCCAAACCCAGTCACTTTTCAAACATATTGCACAATGTTTTGGTAAACAAAAGGGCAAAAAAAGGAAAGCAGAAAACAATAATTTTCCACTTTAACATGTATCATGCTTGATCTTCCTTTCAATCTCACTGTCATTATCAGAAGTTCTCAGATGAAAAGTTCAGAGAATTTTAGTATGGTTTGAAAATAATTTATTTATGCTAATGAATTCTCAAACATTAATTAAAGAGTTCAAATCAATAACATCAGAATAATATATAAACCATAATGGTGGATGTGGTTTTCTTAAGCATGCAGGCTAATTGCTTAATTTTCAACAGTTGCTTGCCTTCCAGAAGCTCCAGCTGAATTTAAATGAACCTGAGAAAGAAGGATTTAGCATTTCAGAAGGCATTTTCCATGACGTTTCCCAAGTGAGGGGATGAGAGCGTGAGAGGATGTACCAAACTGACAACAATTAGCCTGGCACATTAATTAATTCATTCCATTTCACAAGAGACTATCAGGGCATAGAGAGACTATGATCACAAGTTTAGGGATTTCAGGAAAATTTTCAACATAACAGAGAGATAAAATATGACATAGGTGAATCAGAAATACATGAAAGAACTTTCAAATAATTTGGCCTAAATCTTCCGAGGTAGTCTAAAAGAAGAAAAAAAATCTGCACTTTTAGCTTTGAGTCTAATAAAAAGGGTACCAAAATCCTTGCCTGTAGGTCACAGAAAAATAAAGGGTTTTATACTAATCATATAAAATTCAATTTCTATTTTTATATGTTAAACTGATTCACCAAGTTTATTGGAACTCCTTTTCTTATGTTTTACAAAAAGAAACTTTACAAAATAAGACTTCTGTATTACTGGGTAATAAAATTTCATTTGGTAATGAAAGAATTTTCTGTAAGTCCAGAGAAGTACACATTTAAAACCACCATTGAGTTTCAGCTAATTTAAACCATAAAATTAATATAAAATAATTTTACTATATTTTTAGAAGTAGTTAGTTCCTACTTATTGATTTTATCAATTTTTCCAAATACCTGAAATTAAGAAAAAAAATTAAAAATTATATATCCACCTTGGAGAAAAGGAAAGGAGAAGGAACAGAAGACATAAGCAACACTGCAGAAATTTAAAATTATTTTTAGCAAATAAAATGTGTAAACCATTAAACAATTTTCATCTTTTCTGAAAGCAAACATGGAACTGGACTCTCTATGACTCAATGCATAGGGATATTAAAAATGTGCATCTTTTCCTACATGATAAATTGTCAGGGAAAATCCATAACATATAATTAACTACCCACAAAATCTCAAAATTAAAATACTAGCCCTAAACTTCCAACAAGCATTTATTCCATAAGTATTGGGAGTATTTTCCCTCTAAGCTCCTTCCAAACTGATAAAGAAGAAACAGACCAAAGTTTATAATGAGGTCTAAGTCACCAACTGGCCACAGAGAAGAAGGTTCTCACTACACATGTTCACAAAAAAATAAAATCATCTACAGAAACAAAAAATGTGCTGTGTACCAAGTGCAACTGAGCCATCACTTCCTTCTGAAAGCACAGAAAAAGTAACATATTTTCCCTCTTGTGGGGGAAAAAAAATCTCCTGGTAAAGACAACTCGCCTGTGGGAGTCACCTTGGCTGATTTCCCATTTGCCTGAGGAAATTCAAACCTGTGTCTCTTTCTCTAAAGAGCATCCAAATATCAGGAAAGAGCTGAAGAGTCACTGAGGGCAAAAAGAAGGTTTCTGTATGTCTATGCCAACAAAATTTTTAAATATTTATTTGTAAAAATGTGACTGAAGAAATTACTGATAAACTCCTATGAATGAGGTGAGCTGAACATGCCCTCAAAGAGATGTATCAAAAAGAGGCCAAAATGTTTCAGCTGTTAAGGCAGCAGTTCTGGACACATGGAAAAATTTAAGATGCTCAGCAGAATTTTACAAAAAATAGATGAGACAAGTTTTTTATGTCCTTTCATTTTTAAATTGCCATAACAGATTTGGATGCTATCTTTACTCAGAGAGCAAATAACCCATTCAGAACCTATGCCTATGCTAGAAGAGAACAAATATATGTGTTGCATATATAAAAATAAATATTCATCTATACATACTATCATATACTATTTCTAAATTAAGCAGTAAACAGCAATTACAGATTGCTCAGTGAGGTACCTCAGTGCCTCTGGGACTATAACATGTCATCTCACATCCTGCATATATTTTACAATTAAATTTATGGATGTATGCATTAGTCCAAAAGATCTATCAGTTGTGGGGTTTTTATTGTAAATGCCATGAAAAGATTACATACAAAAAATTCCATCAGTGCAAGTAACTCACTGTACGCTTTCTTATGATTAAAAACAGAGAAGCAGTTTTCATTACAGTGAAACAAAGCAGACTAATCTGTCTTTATTTCCATGTACTATGAGAACATTCCTGCCATGATGTCTGACTAAGCAAATATGGAGAGATTTGCCCAGATCTGTAGTTTCAACTGAATTTTTCTTGGTAAAGAACCCATACCCAACCAACGTGTTGTGGTGGAAGTTTTTCTGAAGGTTATGGCTTATGGCAGCCTTCACTTTACAAAGAGTTATGAACAATTAGGATTTGCTCTGCCAACTCCCATTATTTTGGAGAAAATTCCTTCACTCAAACAGCCCTTTAAGAACCAGGACGAAACAAAAATAATTAGGCCAAGAATTATCCTCATAATACTATTCTTAGAATAATAGAATACAATAAAAGTTTATCACAGAGCTCTGTTATGCCTTACGCATTTTGCAAAATACGAAAATATAAAACTAAAGCATCACTAGCTATATGGATAAAAAGCAGCAACTGCAAAAGATAATACCATGTAGCACCTATTTTACTTGAAACAAAAGTCTGGAAAGAGAGAGAGAGACAATGCCATTTGTGTATAGACTGAGTATGTGGGGAGGTAACATCCAGGCCAGGCAAGCACAGCTGGAAATTATCAGTCTTTCCTCCAAACTTGTTTACAACCCTATCTCCTTTACATCTCTGCTATCAGAGAGGCATCACTGGGTAACTATGTGTGGGGTGGGGAAGAAGGCTGAGATTGAGCTATAGACCCCAGATTTCAACTCAGAGATTTCAACCACATCTGTAGGCAACCTACTTGGACAGCTGCCTGACACCATATTAAGGAAAATGGTGATGGAGCAGACAAAAGGAGGTTTCTTTGAGTTATAAAGAATAATCTGCACTCAGTGGAAGAACTGAGATAAGATGTAAAAGTACATTCTCAGAACACTGTAGTTCCTTCTTCCCCAGCTGCTAAAAGCTCCTGGCAAACTGTTTAACAGCTCACCATGCATTCTGAGATATTTAACTGTTCTTCTATAATAATAAATTTAAAAAGCCAACTATGTAGAAAATTCTTTAGCCTGGCCTTTTGTTGTTCTTCTACATCTCAGAAAACCTCTCCTATGAAGACTGGCTGAGAGAGCTGGAGTTGTTAAGCCTGCAGCAGAGAAGACTTTGGGGAGACCTTATAGCACCTTTCAGGCCCTAAAGGGGGCTGAAGAGAAAGCTCATGAGAGACTTTTTACAAGGGCACGTAGAGATAGGACAAGGTTTAACGGCTTTAAACTGAACAAGGATAGCTTCAGGATAAATATTAGGAAGTTCTTTGTAGTGAGGATGGTGAGGCACTGGAACAGGTTGCCCACAAAAGTTGTGGATGCCCCATCCCTTGCAGTGTTCAAGGGCTCTGAGCAACCTGGTCTAGTAGAAGGTGTCCCTGCCCATGGCAGGGGTCTTGGAAATAGATGATCTTCCTACCCAAACAATAAGATGATACTATTTTTCCCTGAATCTGAACACTAGTTCACCCTTCTTAAGATACCACATGAAATCATATGAAAGAACAGCAAGCACACATAAAAAGACACATTTGAACAAATGGCAATCATTGAACTAGAAGAAAAAATACTAAGAATTTTAACTTTAAAGAAGTGGAAGTTGCAAAGAAATTAAAGACCTGGCAACAGATCAAATACAGTTTTCAGGATAAACTACATATTTCAAGAGATTTTCCAGAATGACACTGATTACTTTGACTAAAGAATTCACAACTATGAAGAAACAAAACCATTAAAAGTAGTTTGGGGTTTTTAGACACACTAAAAATCTCACTTTATTCATAGTCAAAAAGTAGTCTGGAATTTTTATTCTTCTGTTACTGCATAAAATACTACAAACGTGACAATAAAGCAAGCACTATTTTCCATAGTATCATGACCACATGTGAATTTCTTTGCAGTGTATCCAATGTATCTCATAGATATGTAATAAGATGCTTTTTTACCTTATGAACATCACTAAAGAATGCATATCTCTACTTCTTTTTCTACTCTACACCAACGGCATAAAGCAAAGCTCTTGCTTCCCACACTTCAGTTTCTTTTGAATCCCAGATAAGCAGAATATGAGGGACTCCAAGGATAAAGAAATGTGCATCAGCCTATGCTTAACATGCTTTAAATAAATCTCCAATTATCACGATAAGAGTTCTGTTTCTTCTCAAGCACTCACTGATAAGTGCATCACACTAATTTAGTGCTAAATCATAGTGGGTGAGTCTCAGGAAGAACAAGAATTGAAGGACTGGTTTCCGAGTAGTAGTTATGACTTTGCTTGACAAAATAGCAGACACTTTCAGGTTTCTTCTAGTTTTGAATCAGACAGGTATAGGCCAACACTCAGCTAAAACCACAGGTCTTTATCTCCTGATTATGGCTACAACAGGCTATGGAGGCACCTTAAAATATCTGATTCTGTCCCAAGGAGCAGAAGGGCTTCTAACACCTCGAGCAACAGAGAGGAAGAGGCTGAACTCCACCTACAAACACTGTGTGTATTTGACTTTTGTTTCTCCTACAGCAGTTAAGCTGTTCAATTTTATAATTTGCTTTTCTGCTTAACTGATAGTAAACACAGATATGTAAGATCAAGAAAAATCCAAATATGCATGCATATTTTGAAGACTTACGCATTTTGTGTGTGTTCTGTGCCAACACACAGAACTCTACATGATATAGACATCAAAAGTCAGTACATCCCAACACTGAGAATACAGAAAACACGGCTCCTCAGTGAAAAACAGGATATATACAAGGAAATTTTTGCCTCTTTTTAAATAGAAGTTTTTTAACTATGCTGCATAATATTTTAACTCCTACCATACTAACATTGGAAGAGAACCAATAATTTATTAAGAAAATGGAAGCTTTTTGACTCAAGATCTATCCTATCAACTGCAACAGAGGATGTCTAACTGTCTCCTGTATTTTCCTAGCTGGTGTAAATGCAAGAACCAGTTCTTCTGGATGATATGTAGAAAGAAGGGAGAGAAGCTGTATCACTCTACTTTCTTTCTCCTCACAAGACACCAAAAAATTAATAGCCTCTTGACGAAAGAGTTGCCATTGTGGATGGAGCAGGGCAGGGAGGGGTAGAATAATAACTTCTTTTATTCCTCCCCACCACACTGACCACACAAATGGGAACAAGACATGATCTAGTGTTTGAAGTTAATCTCCACCCATAAATTCTTTTAAAATACCACATTCTCTTTGGTCTTTTCTTCTTTTAGATTTATACAAAATATTTCAACATGAGCCACTATTTTCAGCATCCTGAAAAACAGAATGTAAGAGAGAAAACAAAAAAAGAGAAATCATTCATTTCAAGAGACTTCCACGACATATGGTTTTGATTTATTAAAAAGAACATTTCACAGATAATGGAAAGAGAATTATGTTGAAATGTAATTTTCAATTAATTACTTTTTAAATTATGTTGCCTGATCTCCAAATGGTGCAAAAAATATAATCCGCTTTCATCTACTGACAGTAATTGCTCTGGGTTATTTTTTGGGGTTGTGTAAGTTCCTTTAACAGATTATTTCTTTATAAACTATTTATATTGACCCAATATGTGAAAAAGGAACTGTTAAGTAAGAGTAGATGTTACAGGGCCTTGAGTCACACACAGTGTTATGACAACAGGGGCAAACACTAATGCAAGTGCATTAGTGGCAATTACATGATTAGCTGTGAACACCAATGCTAAAGCATTCCCACAAAAGTCAAAGTCTTGAAGATGTATTGATCATCACATTTCAAAACCTGACTTTTGACAAAAGATGTGGAAAAAAGGTGGAGAGACTATACATAGAGGATTAACAAGCCAAAAGCCATGAATCACATGAGAATGCATAAGTTTTTGGTATTTAAAATTTATTTCTCATGTTCATAAGGCAGAAATTAAAATAAAATTTGGAATTCCTCATGAAGACTGGCTTTGTGCATCAGGGTAAAATTTGGTTAAAATTCAAAGTCCTTAGCATTTTCTGCTTTAAGCATTCCATTAAATACAGTTTTTACATAATTAATTTTGAAAATTCTAGTAACCAAATAAAACTATTTCTTAGCTATATCAGCATTCAAATTCTTATCTACTGATACGAATGTTTAAAAAAAAACTTTAAAAACCCCACATGCTCTCACAGGCTGCTCCTATGAAATACTCCATATGGACAAATAATATTTGGATATTACCAATACACAGACATATATTACTGCCAAAATTTTCCCTCAGCTCTTCAAAGAAATAAGCTCAACAGAACATCTAAAATGGAAATGGGACAACTCCATTTTTATGCAATAATTAGATTTTTAAGCATAACATTCTCGTGCTATTAAAATAAATTGATGCTAATTACCAAAATAAGTCTGGAATGTATTCACCAGCTACTGCAGTCTCATCCCAATCTTACACGCAGGTAATAAAAAACCAAAACACTTTTTATCAGCAGGTTTTCTTTAGTACATAATTCTATATGTGCATAAGTTTGCATATCCATAAGTACTACACACATAAGTACTTGTATTTAATACATAACTTTCACTAAATATGCTATATTTACTATACAAAGGTGGGGTTTTTTTTAAGGAGAGTGGTAAATCACATACTTTTAGAAGGATCTTGTAGGAGATTATCATTCAGAGTCTGCTTGAAATTATTACATACGAAATAGAGTGACAAGCAGATAGTTTGCATTCTGTCCCAGAAGAATTGGTCAGGAAAAATGGGGTGGGTGGCATGGTTCAGACAAAAGCCAAATAAAATAGCAAAATGAATTAATCCCTGAAAAAAAGTTGGTTATGACAAAAAGTTCTGGTTGAAACGAACAACTGACCTGCTTGTGAAGATTTTGTAAAAACCTACTCACAGAAAAACATGTCTGAATTGGCATCTTCATAATGTGGCTAAAATTAGGAAAAATCACTTTTCTATGCATGTTCTATGGCAATGGTACTCTCACATATTTTACCTGTATTAGATTTTACCTGTAATGACCCTGTCTGTGCATTGCAAATTTTTGTGGAGGTTATTTCAGCTACATTTATTAAAAATACTTTCTACAACACTTTTAGTAAGAAAAGTAGTATGTGACAGTGTCATGTTACCAGTTATCGTTAATCTCTCCCTTTTTAAAGTTTTCAAGAATACAAATTAATAAACTTTCACTTCATGAATGAATGGTTTGCTGAGATTTAACCCAATCTGAGCCTAACTGGAACCTTCACTTGGACTAATCACATATACTGACAGAAAAACATTTAAAATGTCTCATTCCATTTAGCAACAAGTTACATCCACCTTATACTAAGTAAATGTACAAATTTTAGTAAAAGTGGAGCTATACTAATCGACCCAAGTTTGAGTTTCTCCTCACCAGTATTTAAAAGTACAGTTCAGAAAGAATTAAAAGAATATGAGCAGTGGCATCTGTTCAATTATATATGTATACGTTCATGTATATCAATACCTGTATTGCACAAGAAAACTTCAAGACATTTCCATTTGTTGATTAATTCTTGCAATAAATTGATTGAAAGTATTTTCCCTATATTTTGTTTTTCTACGCAGTTTCACAAACATTATCTAGATGCCACCATGCACGTGAATCAAGCATAGCTGAAGCTATCACAATAAAAAAAAACACAAAACATAATATATTGTTCTTCATAATGAAAACAAACAACACCCCCCCAACCATAACCAAATAGTCTGTCTAAAGCTCTTCCAATTGTCTTTTTTAACATGCGACATGTAGATGAAAGTGGTAATAGGCTCATAAAGTTTAAGCATAAGGTACTGTGCAACACAAAAATGTAAAGGAAAAAAAGCATAAAAATAAGTTCTTAAGGCAGAGAAGTGTATCAAAAGGAAAGGAGGATATCAAAGAGGGAGATTAGCACTGGTAGCACAGACTGAGAAAAGGAGAAAGACCAATAAAGATCATAAAAAAAATGTTCAAAACTGAACAGTTTTGCAGCAGAAATTGACTATCCGAAATATTTTACACCTCAATGCCCTCAACACACTCCACAGAAAGCAGGCTCACAGCCAGACTGCCAACATCTCTGCCTGGCAGGCTTCCCAACTCTCTAGGTATCCAGAAAGCTTTCCCTAGAAATTTTGCCCGTGGAGCCAGAAAAACAGAGTACCCAGAGTCTGAAAGCTAGAGTTTACTGATGGTGATACACACAAGATGCTACATTCTTTTCTTCTGTAGCTATAAAGATACAATTTAAGCTTCTTACATGTGAGGGACAAGCTTCTCCTACATTATATATGCTATAATTCTGCACATCCTACTAACCTTCTGTAAATTAGTTCCAATTTGAGTTCACTTCATCCCATCACTTGGACAAAAGTAGAAAGATGTGGCTTCTGCAGAACATTTTTAATAGAAAATTAAATCTTCCTATCTGTAGTAGAAATACTTCACTTACTAGATTATAATAAGGCAAGGTTTTTTTACAGTAATTTATTATCTTCTGTCACATTAAAGACCATAGCTGAGGGAAAGAACACAAAATATCCTTTCAAACCATATGCCTGTGTGCTTGAAATTTTAACTGTTTTTCCACTTATGTCAATGGGCCTAAGACACCACCTCTTTTTACAAGTTTTGTCTTTTTTTCAGACTGCCATGGCCACAGGAACACTATTGCAACATCCCAGCAAGGTTTTTTACAGCAATTTATTATCTTTTGTCACATCGAAGACCATAGCTGAGGGAAAGAACACAAAATATCCTTTCAAACCAAATTCCTGTGTACTTGAAATTTTAAGTATTTTTCCACTTATGTCAATGGGCCTAAGACACCACCTCTTTTTACAAGTTTTGTCTTCTTTTCAGACTGCCAGGGCCATAGGAACACTATTACAACATCCCAGTAACATCTTTCTCCTCTTCATGACCAAACCACAATGATGCTTTGCATTCATCTTGTGATCAACTACATACACGTTAATTTATCTGACAATGCCAGTTGTACGAGGGTACGCTACACGGTAGTCTGCACACGTGCATTTCGTTCCTTTTACTGCAGTCCATAAAATCATCAAGCTTTTCCCTTGTGATATTAATTCCCAAATTTCATTTAGTTTGTTGATTCTATTAGTATTCATCTACTCATTTGACAAAGTAATTAGCTAAATACTGATGAGATTATGCTCAACATTGGTCACAGACACACTGTTCTAATGTTGAAACCTTCTCTTTCAGGACCCTCTGCAGTCACTCTGTTAGCTTATTAAAAAAAAAAAAAAAAAAAGATAATGTCGGTCATCTGAAGAAAGTCCTTTTGTGAATGGGGAGTTCTGATCTTACTAACACATCTCCAAAAGCTCAGCTGGCCTCTGACCCCAGAAAGTGAGGGGTTCCTACAAAACTAATCCTTTCACTCTCTTGACTTTCTCATTGTTCTCATGTTCAGGCTGCCTCTTTCCAGAACAGCAGAGCTGGAGCTTTTTAACACCTCTGTGCTACAAAGAATAACTAGGTCACTTAAAAAACTAGTCCATTCGATTAGTCCTTCTTCCCTAGCTTTTTTTTCCCCATTTTACTTTTATACCTGGATTTAGGCTACTGAAGTTTCTCTGGAGTAGCTTCTTGTGTTGATGTTCAGCAATTTAACCATTTCTCTTGCAACTGCTGTAAAGTCACAATTGCTTAAAGCACACTGTAAGCCTTATTCAAATTATTAAATCTGCAACTTTAAGCCTGCTACATATGAATGGTATTATATGGTTATAGAAATCGGTATTTAAAATTTTTTTCCTGAGGCGCGTTCTTGTCATTTCAGAATAATACAGACCATTATGAGATCTCACAATAAAGTGAAATTTCTGTGAAAAGTACGGAACAAGTAATTTACTTGCTCTTAACTTATTTCTCATATTCAACTCAATTAATGTTAGTAAAATTATGTACTGTGAATGACGAAAATTAAATTCACCCAGTGAAAAATTCTGCCACCAGAAAAGGAGTGCACTCTGCTTTCAGATTTATATAGTGCTCTATTATCTGAAAGAATAGCCACATGCAGTATTTATTAATAAGTACATCTCAATGGAAGCCTACAAAATAAAAGATACTGCACCTATGCAAAAAGAAAGAAAAAATCAAATTAACATTACTTACTTGATTAAGTATATCTTGTTTCTGTAACACATGCAAGGAAAGAGAGAACATACATACATTAGTGCAGTGCCATAACACTCAAGCTCTGTTCTTTATAATAAAAATATTTTTAGTGAAAAGTTAGTGATTTAGATAAGCAGGTTTAAGACATTAGATAGAATATCCCATTTTCTTGCATTAGCACATAAGTCAAGAAAATGGCTCTAAGTCAGCATTCTAGTCTTGATTAGACAGTGCGAGCAACTTATTTCTAAACATGCAATGACAGATAACCAAGAAAGAAAAATAAATATAATATTAGTCTTTCATCCCTGCGTATTTTTAAAAAGCATAAAAAATTAATTGTTGCCAAGAAGAGTCATAAATGAAACAACTTATCAGAACTGAATACTTCTAAACTCCAAGTGGGAAGGTCATGGAGCAGACACTGAGCACCAGGAGATCAGGCCAGGCCAGCTGGAGTTTCGTAAAGGCAGATCCTGTTTGACTCATTGGTCCTTGACACCTAAACTCCTTCTATGACAAGGTGACCCACTTAGTAGATGAGGGAAAGGCTGTGGATATTGTCTACCTGGACTTCTGTAGAATCATTAAGGTTGGAAAAGACCTCTAAGGTCTTTAGTACAGCCTTTGACATTGCATTCTCCTTGAGAAACTGTCTGCTCATGGCTTGGGCAGGTGCACCCTTTGCTGGGTAATAAACTGGCTGGGTAGGCGGGCCTAGGGAGTGGTGGTCAGCAGAGTTATTTCCAGTTGGTAGCCAGTCACAAGTGCTGTTTCCCAGGACTTAGCAAGTCCTGTATAATATCTTTATCAAGGATCTGGGCAAAGGTATGAATTGCACCTTAGTCAGTCTGAAGATAATGCCCTGTTGGACAAGAGCTTTGATTTCCTACTTGAGGGTAGGAAGGCTCTGCACAGGGATCTGGACAGCCTGGATCAACAGGCTGAGGTCAATGGTATGAGGTGCAACAAGGCCAGCTGCTAGGTCCTGCACTTGGGTCACAATGAGCCCAGGCAGCTCCACAGGCTGGGGGAAAAGTGTCTGGAAAGCTGCCCAGCAGAAAAGGAGCTGGGGGTGCTGGTTGAAAACCAGATAAACATGGGCCAGCGTGTGCCCAGCTGGCCAAGAAAGCCAATGGACTCCTTGGCAAACAAAAAAATGCACTCAGAAAGGATGACAACACTAGGACTACAAGCACAGAGCGCTATGTACTTACTGTCCACTTAAACACTGTCTGTAGCTCTATCTGCTTTCCTAATTCTTGCTAACCTATTCAATGCTCCCCTCAAAGTGAAATGGATTGAATTAATTAACATAAATAGATCTCAAATGATGAAAAGAATAGTTATCAATCACAGCTTTCCAAGAGGCTGGTCTTAGCCTACCTATGTGTCTTATACCATGTATAAAATCCATTCTTAACTCCTCTTTGATACTGACTTAGAGAAGAAGGTGAAAGGGCAGGTGTTCAGTAGCATTTGTAGAAATTTTAGGCATCTCCCTTACATTGAAAGCAGAAAAGCTCCATAAATAAACTCCCTATAGTAGATAACTTTCTGATAAGTAGATACACCATTTCCACTAAACTCAAAATCCAGTCACTGAACAAGATATAAAATAATATAAAAACAAACCAGATTATTTCAGGTAGCAAGTTTTGAGTACCAATGGCTTTTCTTTTGCTATTTGCATTCCATTAGATCAGCTTGTGATAAAAAACTTCACTGTAGAATCAATGGAGCAGAATAAATTCCTGAACCCTTTAAACATATAAGTAAATATTTAAATAAATATATCACTCTGCTAAATTTGCCATAGCTCTATGTCCCATGTTTACTGCTAAAAAACTGGCATCAACTTTTGGTAGAACAAGACTTAAAAAAAAATTGGAGTGTTTATAAGATAGCGATCTAGGAAAGAGAAAGGTAAAATAGAAATATGATGGTATCCTCTACAAAACACAACAAAATAGAAGTGCTGTCCAGAATACATGGAAATAAATAGCTGCACTAAGATTGATGCCAGCTGGATCAGTTAATTTTTGTCATCTCATTTACAGATAATAATTAATTACTTACACCCAATCCACAGAGTCCGCATCCAACCACATAAAATCAACTTGCAAATCATTCTGTAAAGAGTTTATCCACACAGCAGGCTGAATGCATGCCAAAAGTATAGACACACCTGTGCAAAAGCAGTTCGCTTGTCAGAACAGAATATTCACTCAGTGGCAGAGGAAATTCAGCCACTTTGCTTCCAGTTCTGCAGCTTATGGCATGAACCTTGAGCTAACAAATCCTACTAGACCCAAAGCAGATTTGTTGCTAGCTAGGTTTTCTTTAAATTGCACTCTCTGAAGTCTGAGTGCTAAGCAGAAAAGTACAAAAGCTGTCAGGGTCAGCCTAGGTCCAGTATTGACCCAGGAGTAGTGAATAGCTTGATTCCTGCTGAAGACATTGAAGTCATCACAGGGTGTCTGTCTTGAATTCCTTCCTCCCCTACCCTCCTCCTGTCCTGCTCCCTGCCCTGGGTACTTTGCTGCTCTATAATTCCTGGATATTTCAATACACTGGTAGAATTCTGCAAATGAATAGCTGTGAAATGAAGAACAGGGAGATACCGTCCAGAGGCACAGACTCATCTCAAGACCAACTGTGCTTATTAATTCCAGCTTGGCACAGATTTTGCCAATTCAGCTGGCTTCAGTCAGAACAGTTTTCCTGGGTACCCATCTTGCCATGACTCAACTTCCATGTAGCCCCAAATTGGAAAAATTACTTTGTTAAAAGAGACTAATCACACCACTTTCAGTAATCATGTTTATGGACAATTGATAATTTGAAAATATGTTACCTATATGGCAATATATTATTTAAATATGCATAAAATGTACAGTTATTTTTTACTTTAACAGGGTACATGTCACAAAACTGAACATGTTGTATGATAACTGAAAATATGTGAAGAATTAGAAGAAAAAACATATAATAGATTAGGACCATTTTATCAGTTCACATTTTTCCTAAAAAAACAAACAAAACCAAAAATATGTCTATATTCTAACAAAAAGCAGGTAAGGAGGTCCTACAGCCTAGGTCTCCCTATGTTACACTGGGGAATAAAGCAGATGATCACAGTATTGCCATCCATTTATATTCTACAAATGTATTTAACTAGAAACCCGGAAATCCAAGATGGCCATTATGATAATCTAAGGATCATCTTACACTATTTTACTGAATTACAAAATTTTTTCCTCAGAAACTGACTAAAATGACCCACATTATGCTTTCCCAAGTTCAAAGCATCAAACAATTTTTCAATATCTAATAAGCTATAGCTCATTAGTTGACAGTAATTGTATTATTGCCAATAAGTTGTCAATAATTTTTCCACTTTACATCCTGAAATGTAAGATCAAGTAATTTTCATAATTGTTAGCATGTTGTTCTATCCTGAATTTCACAAAATGTGAGCACAGTCAGAAATATTACTATTAGAAACATCACTGAAACAGGTTTTTATTTAGCTACATTCTGAATCACACTATTAGGATGTGCTAAGCGAATGCAAATTTCAATTGAGGATAAGAAAAGAAAACAATCTGGCTTTTTCTACCAGCCAAACCAGAATACTTTGTCTAGTGGTGAATCTGTAGTGACAGTGTGCACACACAGCTTTTTTTTCAGCTGAATTCTTTGTTTCATAACATCAGAAAATCCCACTACCAGAAACAACACAAGAGAAACAGAATTTAAAAAGAAATCTTAATGGATTTTACTTTTATAACTTTTGAAATTATGCTTACCATTTCCAATCTTTAGAGACTTGAAATCCATATTAATCTTACTCAAAGGGTTGTGGAGTTGTTTTGGGAGGTTGTTTTTTATTTTTTGCTGGGGTGCTGGGGGGAAGTCTGTACGCTGATTTTGGCTAGGATAGAGTTAACTTCCTTCACAGTAGCTTGTATGAAGCTACACTTTGGATTTGTGCTGGAAACAGTGTTGATAACAGAGCGATGTTTTAGGTATTTACACAGAGTCAAGGTCTTTTCTCACCCCAGCCCACCAGCAAGGCAGCTGAAGGTACATAAGAATTTGGGAAGGGGCACAGCTGGGATAGCTGACCCCAACAGACTATAGGGATATTCCAGATCATACAGCATCCTGGTTTTTCGCTTCCCAAACAATTTGAAATACCCCAAACACCTGATTTATAAATAATCTTCTATTTCAAATGCTTAGAACGGCTACAGAATTTTCAAATTGTCCCCCTCCTTTCTGACCATTAAGAAACAAGAAAAATTACCCCTTCAGGATTATATTTTGCTAACACACCACTGCCATGGAATTCCTCTAAGACATCCTTAATTTTCTTGGTGGAATCTGTATAAAAAAAATAAAGAGAGAGAAAATGAAAATACAGAACATTGATTTACATAACATGAACAGTAATTAAAGAAACAACAATCAAAACTGCTAATAGCTTTTCACAATACACATTAGTAATTTTCTGTAGCTGTATGAGAGCTGTGGGCACAAAGAAAATGAGAACATACTTTACCCTCTTCACGAGTACTGTAAAAACCAGCAAGCAAACACAAAATGCTCAGAAATGAACACTCTTTTGATCTAATCCTTAACTATTACATGGCATATTTCTGAAGGAGTTTTTTGCAGGGTTATTTCAAGTCACTTTTCTTGTCCTTGAGTCAACCACAAAACATAGTCATTTCCACCAGCACTACAAAATGTCCTTTGGCAGAGCTGCCAGTGAGTAGAGGAGCTGGACAATATCAAGATAAATGGGAACCTTGCAGCAAAAAACTCCTCAGTGGTCACATCAGAGAAAACAAATGTTGCTCTCAAAACCTCAATTTTTGCAGACCTGTCAGGTATTCTAAAAACTGGCAGCTTCAGTAACTTTTGTCTAACAGAACTGTGCAAATCCCTGCAGGTCAGAATCATGTAAATATAAGTTTTGCAATTTAACTATGTGCAGAATAACAAAGCAATTATTCCAGTAAGTAGCCATTAAATAAAACCCTTGAACTCAGATTCACGTAGAATTCATCATGCACATAACCATCTTCTCCACATTAAATATCTCAGCAATACAACAAAAATAACTCATTTTTTTCTTTAAAATGCAGCAGTTGAGTGTACAATAGTCAAATCTGCATAATGGCCACAACATCATGAATTAGTAATGAGTTCCAATTCAATGAATAAGAGAATAGGTGAACTTTATATCTGCACTTTATTTTTTCTACAACAAAACCTGGAAGGAAAGTAGAGAAACAAAGAATGAAACAAGAACAGGACTATCTAGAGCAATTATTTAGGCATGTAATATTAGGAACCTTAGGACCTAATATGGCTTTTACTAATTAAATAAACAAAATACGGCATTGTAATAGTTCTTAGACTTTAAAGAAAAACAGCATCTTAAACCTGACTCTAACAAGTGCATTTAGCAAATTATGTGACCTGAAAGGAGAAACGTAGCAGCCAAGGATTTGAACAATAGTTATGTAACAGTTCTGTAACAGCTCATAGCAGCTATAAACAGGATACAACACTAAAATTCAGTTTTAAGAGATGCTGGAGGAGTTGTTTCCCTCCCACACTCATACACAGTTTATACAGTAAAAAGAATGGCTTCTCCCAATGCTTTTCATTTATCAAATTTTCTTAAATAAATAAGAAAATATCAAATTTTCTTAAATAAAAAAACACCTGAGACTATGTGAGGCCTCAATAAAATTCTTTATTTTCACTAATTGGATATATTTCAGTTTTACTGTCAACTGTAAGCAATGGAGTTTAGCAGGTCTCATGGGCAGTCAAAGCAAATATTTACTTGATAAAATCATCTAAAATCTTATTGCTTTGTCATTTGAAATACAACAAAAAATCACAACTTTATGTAAACAAAAACAATAAAAGTAATAAATTAATAACTATGTTAAGCAAAAAATTTTATTATCAGCTGTGATTAGAAGCTGGTGGGTTAGACACTTACTGACCAGGACAAGCACACAAATCGATGACTGAAAAAAAAACATTTTTAATTTGGTTTCTGTAATTTTAGTATGTTTTTCAGTATTCATATACATGGTTGTATATAAAAATCATTGCATCTTATGATAATAATGTCAATAACTACAAAAGCAGCAGTGTGAGAGGAGCAGATGTTATGACAGAGGTGATTGAACCTCATCCTAAAAAAAGGATTTTTCCGAACTTTGGAGGAAAGACAGCAAGGTCTCCTCACACATCTTTTATTATCCAAGTTAAAAAATACATAAATAAAATAGAAATGGACCACTTTCTAGAGATTTTAAAACAACGCCTTGAGGTTTTCTTTCAGCAATGACCATGCTTTCATTTCATATTTTGCCAGATAGTCTATTCATCTTTAAATCCGTATTATGCCTATGCAACTGTAATTAGAAGCAAAACCTATGTTACGTTACTTATGGAAAATAAATTGTTGCTTTCCATTTTTTTCATACTTTCCTTAGTCAAGTATCAAGATAGAAAATATGCTCTATTTTCAGCAGCAACAACACTTTTCACCTTTTTCATGCATGAGCTTAAAACAGGCACATCCAAAAAGCACAGCTAGTTTCATGTTTGAAACAACTGTCAAGAAAAAAAAGGTCTCTAGATGTAAATTCTGCTTTAGTCGTCCAGCAAAACTTTTCAAAAGATTTCCACATTCAGGCCAGAAGATGTAATTCTTTCGAGTACTACAGCCAAGGCTTAATCATTTTTTACAGTCTTTCGTTCACAGTCATTCAATCATTTTTCCAGTTCATGTGACAGTATCCAAGCTAAAATAGAGATCTTTGAAAATTCTCAAAATGACATATCGATATTTTAAGCAGAATGGCAACACACAACCTTCTGCCTGCAAACTCTTTAACAGTGCTGACAACCCTCAGAAAAAATTCATTCTTCTTCCTCAGTCTCAAGTAGGCAAACTAATACCGGGAACATGTTCCATCTTTAGTAAGTTGACATAAAGGTATGTCAACTATCTGAAGAATAGGATTATTTTCCACTCTTATTCAGGAATCACAGTAAAAAAAAAACAAAAAAAAACAAACACTGACCAAAAAAACTGTCTTAGAAAGCCCTATGGAGTAGAAACTCCAATAAAATGTTATCAACTCTACTTAAAAAATAGTCAAGTACATGCTTTCCATCAAAAAATAGGCAAAAAAAATGCATAAAATACATACTAGAAGTAACTAGAAATAACTAGAAATTTCTAGAAGTATTTAGAAATTTTTCCTAAGAATTTTTTTCCTAAGCTTTCTAAATAGGAAGTAAAAACAATGGTATGGATTTCTGTACAGTTTTGTCTGATCCAAATCATCTACATAATCACTCTAAAATGCTGGTGTAAACACAAACATCAGAACAGATTCTGTATTCTCATTGTTTCTTGAAAGTACAGATGTTCTGCATGCCTTAGCATCTTAGCACTTTGGAGCAATTTCAGTAAATTCCTAAGTACCACTCATGTTAAAACACAAATATGGTTTTAAACTCTGTTGGATTACTTAGTTTTTAAAATCAAGGAGAAATTCCTTCTTTGTCTAAGTCTCTGCATTCCAAGCTCTCCTCAAGAGAGATAGTTTCCAAATATGTGTATATATATATAGTATATAGCCTGTCATGGCAGTGCTTAAATCCCATGTTATCTGCAAATTTATAGTTGGCACAGTACAAATTTAATGTAGCTTGAAATACAATGTTGTTTCATGAAAAATCTGTTTTCTTTGTTTTCACAATTTTGTTATTTTTATTACCCACTAGGGCTGAGCTTTGGGTATTCAATCAAAATACAGAAGACCTTCAATTTTGTCCCCTTCCTGAATTGATTTCAACTCTTATTGTTCAACCCATCTTCTGTTGCAATTTGCATTTAGTCAAGAGGCTGGCAGGAGAAAAAGAGAAACTGTGGCCCAGGATTCAGAGTTTGCCTTGGATGAGGTGAGATGTTGTTTCCTACTCGTGATGGTTTGACAGTGAGTTTGGGGCAGAATAAATAGGCAAGGCATGGTGTGGAAACTGCTAACTGAAAAGCTGTTATAAGTACATGGGAGAAAAGTAGCTGGATTCTACACAGTGCTGCAGAAATTCTCTTTTAAATTAAGGCTCCAAAACAATAGAGATACAGAGGTGACTTGGGATAATGTTGTATTGATTTAGAATAAAGGCAAAACAATTGAAATAATGACATTAGAAACATAAACCTACGTATATAAAAGCAAAAATATCAAAGCATCTGATTCTTCAGCCCTGACAAAGGTACTTTTTATAACCAAAGACAAATTTACATACTAAGTTCAAAACCGTTTGAGGTTTAGCCCACATTAAAAATTATTATTCATTTTTTAAAGTGACTCAACTTCAGATGAAGAAAATTGAGCACTTGGTTGAGACTGGAATTTGGTGTATCATTTCTCCTATAATCAGAAAACACGAAACAGAAGCAAAACTTTCCCAGATCACACACTTTGCCTACATGTTCTCCCCATCCTCACAAAAAATTCCTTCAAAAGAATTTTTTTCTTGAAAAAAAAAGACTCATAAGACAACTTAAATAAAACTCACATGCTATGTACATAGAAATGTTTTTGAGTTTAAAAGGAAATAAACATTAGAAGTAAATTATTCTGAGATATAATTCTCAACAGAAAGTCATAACAACCTGCATATTTACTGGGCCATAACTAATTTTAAACTATAATAAAAGGTAGAGTAATAACTACTTTCTACCTCTATATCCCTTTTGTAAACTTAATACAATATGAAACACATCACAGGCATACAAAACACAAAAGCTTCACAGAGATTTTCTATACATCTTATTATGACTTAGAGAAGCAAAAGGTCCAACCATATATATGCAATTTTCTGCATGCCAACAAAGCCCAGCTCAAACTCAAAAGCTCTGCTTGACAGATAAACCAAAGAGAAGCACTGAGAGAAAGCCAGCAATCAGTTGACATTACAATTTTTAAACAGGTTCTCATTCTATGGACTTTTCTTTCTTTTGTGGATGCAACAATACAGTAATGTGTGTATATCTAAATTTATACACATAACTTTTTTTTTTCTTTTTGCCTAATTCATTTTGTTCAGAGAACTGGATAATGCTTCTACTCAAGCTATAGCTGTGCTTAATCTAAACCTTTACTGATCTAGAAATTCCAGTATATTAAAACAGCCAAGCCCGCCAACAAACCTGTATGCAGCACCATCGAGTAAAAACTGTTCACCTTTCAACAAAACGGTTGTTACAGTAAAGACGTGGCTCATCGAGCACAACTCAGGCTTGCAGCACGTCTGTGTTGGTACGAGATGCCTGATGGTTGTTACCCAACTCGCAGGAAGCAGCGGCTCACGTGTCCTGCCCGTACATATGGCTGCAGGCTCACTGCCAAAGCTCTTCCAATATAGGTCACGCCTCACTTTTGGTTCATGACTTATAAGTGGTCTTTTGATGCAAATTTCACAAAGGAAACAAATATTTAAAACCTTTAATAGGATAAACACTTGATTTTGGCTTTCTTTTAATGAGAATTTAAAACCAATTGTGGCCTTGTAAAAAATGGCCAAGAAGAGAAGGCAATCACTGTCCCATGGTCTAAAGGTGACCTCCCCAAACCTGCTGCTACCAATCGTTTGGGTAACACTCTGTAATCAGAAGTATTGGACTCCATATTCCAGCAAATTACATTCTCATTGAATTCTATGACAATCAGGAAAAATGCTTCTTAGAAAGTCAGAATTGGATGATGCTGCTTAAATAAATACAGTGGCAAGTGATTTTTGCAACAGGGAATGGAGGAGGTAGAACAAGAGAGAGGTAGGAACAGCAGCTCCTGCTGCAGAGGAAAACCTCCTCCTGACACCCAAAGCAGGAGCTGCCTCTTCCACCCATCCTCCCTGCTGGGGCTCAGCAACACAAGGAGCAAGACAAATTCATTTTACCCATTGCTATGAACTAAATGATACTTAGACGAGACTTCGTTGTGAAAATAAGAAATATTGACTGCATGTGCCAACACATCTTTAATCCACATTAATAAAAAATGTCCACCAAATCCCTCTTCCCTAAACAGATGTTCAAGTGAAAAGTATATGGCAAACAACAGGGAGTTGGGGAGGCTTAATTTTAGTCTGCTAGTGGGATGAGCTTTCAAAGGAAGAAATAAGTAAAGGACAAAAACAGACTCCAGTACTTGAGCAGAACTGCGGTTAAGTCGTGTGTGTACTTTAAAACTGTCAAATAAGAAAAAGAATGCATCAGATTTTTACATTTTAAAATGACTCCAACTACTTTTCTTAGTGTCTTCTGGACTCCTTTATTTCCTGGCATTCTGAAAATTATGTCTTCAACAGTCTGAAAGCTCCTCAGAGTGCATCTCTGAGAGGAAGACTCAGGATATCGGTGCTGTGAGTATTTGGGCTCTGTGGGACCAGGACCCCAAGGATGCTCTGGGTCAGCAGGGCAGGCCCTTACCACCAGGGACTGTCCCATCACCACAGCTGGGAGCGGGCAGTCCCAGGGCTGGGCATTGGGCATCTCCCTGGGGACAGGCCAAGTCCCCAAGACTGTCAGCCTGTTAAAAAACACCCCACACTGAGACCAGGAAGGAGGAGAAGCCTTGGGAGCTTCTCCAGTCCTCAGTTCCCATCATCACAATTGAGTTTGAAAACTCATACAAACCTTCAGGAAGTATAAGGTGCTTCTTTATTTCCCTTTTCTCGTTTCCTGTTTTTTTTTTGATGGTCACATCATCTGATAGAGGCTCCCAGCTTAAAACTTTTTCAGTTAGAATGATGTCAAAACAATTCTCTATTAAATTAAGGAAGGAATAACATTGACAACATATTTCACCCCAAACACTAAAGCTAAGCACTTACTAGTAGTGAAGATTCAAATCAGTTTGGTTAGAAATTTAGCAGGTATTATTTCTGATTTTAAGTGGAAAAAGGGAAATGGCTTTGCAAGTTTGAGAATATTTCTACAGGTTTTGAAATGCACATTTTAAAAAATACACTAATTCACTAGTTTCCGTTTTCCCCAAAATGCCACACCTCAAATCCTGTGTTCACAACAAGAAGGATTTTGAGGTGCTGGAATGTGTCCAGAGAAGGATAATGGAGCTAGGGAAGGGTCTGTCACATAAGTCCTACAAGGAGCAGCTGAGGGTACTGGGGTTGTTTAGCCTGCAGGAAAGAAGGCTCAGGGGAGACCTTAATCACTCTTTACAATCCCTCAAAGGAGACTGTAGCCAGGAGAGGGTCAGCCTCTTCTCCCAGGCAACCAGCAACAGAACATGGGGAAACAGCCTCAAGTTGCACCAGGGGAGGTTGAGATTGTCTACAAGAAAAATTTCTTCACTGAAAGTGTGGTTAAGCATTGCAACAGGCTCTTCAGGGAAGTGGAGGAGTGACCATTCCTGGAAGCGTTCAAAAAAGTGACATGGTACTACGTGATGTGTTTTAATGGGCATGGTGGCACTCAGTGAAAGTTTGGACTTGATCTTGGAGGTCTTTTCCAACGTCGTTGATTCTGTGATTCTCTGAATTTTTATATTTGTGTACTTTGAACTCATAACCTATCTAACCTAAACTTCATTGAATAGGATATGTTGCAAGATAAAATTTCAAAGCTACATCTGGTTCATCTGTTCTTCCATACAGCACAGACAGTTCTTGAAATGATTTTGTCCTCTTCTTGAGCACAAAATTTTTTCCCCATCTTGCTTTTTTTATTTCCAAAGTATCAAGTTAATTTGTCAATCATGTTTCTTGTTTCCAAAGTATCAAGTTCATTTTACCCTTCCTTTTACAAATTTTTAAATGTTTATACAGTGACAATTCTTGACATTGCAAAACCTGTGTTTCTTGCAATCATGATTCTCTACTATAGTTTCTCTTGGGAGCAAAGCCTTTAAAGTCAAATACATAATACCTAGGCCACAAAACTGAGAGAATTAGCAACACAAGTACACATGGATCTGGATCTTGAACTACAAATGATGAAGGCTCCTGCACCTGCTGTGAATATGTACCAGTATAAACTGGATTGCCCTTTTTCTCTCCTAAATACGATTCCTAAACTCTTGTTCTCAGTGGTCTCATGCTTGGTGTAGTCATGAAGAGCAGCTAAAAAAGAGGTCACTAGAGCCTGTTCTTCCCAGGACTCAGAGACACAAGCCTTGACAATGCTATCAAAAGCTTTTCAACATTTAGTGGCAATCAAAACTATCAGAAACTCTATCAAGCAGAGTAGTATTGCCATCGGTCTTTTGGCATGTCCAAAATTCTCTATTGCCTGACTACATTTGGATGTGGAGACTTCACATGACACAGATATATAGACCCTGTATACACATATACAATGTTGCGAAGCCCTTGCATTTTAGTTTATATATAAATACATAGACATAATATGTGCAATTTGGTGAATTCAGATGAGTTTTTGCAATCAGCAAGATATTACCTGATCTAATCTATCAAATCTTTATAAAAAATTAGCTTAAAGTGGCCATATACAATCTGGGGAAGGGAAACAGAATGTCGCCTTTACATTTGACACATCTTTGGATAGCATAAGCAAATCTGGCCTCTTGGGGCAAATATTTCATATTTTTTAAAATTGTGCTCCAGTTTACATAATAAGAAATTACCTGAAGGTTCATGACTCAACACTCCTGACTAAAAGTAAAATTAAAAAAAAAACCACATTATTGCCTTTATGAAGTTTCTTCAATTTCTATTTTTTTTGTAGAATATTTTTAAGTTTGTGCATGTCAAAAGTGTTGACACTGCAACAACAGTTCTCATTTATCACCATTTCAGCTGAGAATCTTGCCATATATATTTTGGATTCAATCTTTGAGTACTTCTAGTATTACATGTGTTGAGCCTGCAGAAACATTATTAATATTATTATTATATAAAGTTTAAAGTCAGTCACTGAAAAAGTAACAGCTTTATCGTCCATAGGAATGAGCTGCTAGCAGACATCTGCCTGCAAGTCGCAGCCTCCCAACCATTGCTTAATTACAAAGGCATGGTATGATGCAGAGATTGTTCCCACTGTGGTATTTATGCATTCAGCTACCTTATAAGGCTACTGAAAAAGTTTACTGCCAAATAGATAGAATTAAATAATAAAAGTCAAAGAAAAAAGGCTACAGACTGATCAGTAAAAAATAAGAAGTCATTTCCAGTTCAAGACCTAACTTCTGGGATAATATTGTTCTCCTAACTGCTGTAACTTGAAGTTTAGTAAAATAAACAAATGGTAAGAGACTACAAATGTGTTTTAACTGTATGATAGGAAGTTTTTGAGTTTTCCTGTTTTCATTACTACACCAAAGCAAGTCAGTATTTATATTATACTTTCACACATTAAATATTTTTAATATATGCTCATTTATCTTAACAATTGTCATTTTAAATCTATCCTGGGAAGTCTGCTTTATGTTCATTGCTCTGAGAAACAAATATTTCAAGTACTACTACCATAAATCTTCTACATGTGGACTTTCAAATTTTAAAAAATTCTGTTTCCATCGAAGCCAGCTGTTTTCAAGTTTGGTATAGTTAAACAGCGTTTTTAATGCATTGCTATATAATTTTTTTTCATCATTAAATACTTTCTTCAATTAATTAACTGCTTTATCTCACTAATTTCTTATGTGCCCTTATGGACAATATGGACCATAACAGATAATACCTGAGAAATTGAGTGTACAGAAGAGAGGTATCATGCATGAACATCAAGGAAAGGAAAGCCCTTAAGATCAGTTCACACTCCTGAGATCTGTTTTCTACTGATCCTTGCTTGATGCATCTCAAATCCTTTCCCATTCTCTACAAAAACGTTAGACCTGAGTTTTGTATCTGCCTTAGTACAAAGAGATTTCATCTTCTGCCTTTCCAATTTAATATCAAAGCTGGAACAGGGCAATTCTTTGCTCAATCCGGGATTCTAAGGAGATGGCAAGCAAGAATAAACCTTATAATATAGTGCATTGACGAAGGCAGCATTAAACCCTACTGCCAGGATTATCTGTGACTTTATCAAATGTCAATTTGTGTCAGAGTATCAGGGAGAGACACTCCAAGGAAGACTGCATTTTCAAGGAAACTTACTTGGCAAGGTAATAACATTATTCAGATAAATAGCTCCCACAAGCAAGCTCATAGAGATCTCTAATCATCCTAAACAATATCTGCTTGACTATTTAATTTAAGCAGTTTAATACGCTTGGGTTACTTGTCCTCCACAGGCTTAGAAGCCAAAGCCCATTTGCTCTCTCTTAAGCTTTATTTCTTACTCTGTTATAACTTCCTACAATTCTCTATTCAGCTAACAAAACAAACAAACAAGAACACACAAATTCTCAGCCATCTCTGTTCAAGTATTCAGAAACAGCTTTAATCCTAAAATTATCCTATAGTCAGTTTTCTATGGTCTTATCCCATCAATCTGTTCTTCATTTATATTTTCTCACACTTACCTCATTTTTCTCTGCACTTATTCCCCAGGATAGATGGTTGCTCTTTTGTGTGCTACCACCAATTATCAGTTTTTGTGACACATATAGTAATATACAGCTTTCTGTGTTTTAAAACTCTAAAACTAGTCTGTCCCATTCTATAGCTTACCCCTGGCCTTTGAAAGAATCACTTTGCTTGACTTCAGGCAAATAAAAAATGGATTGTTTTCATCAAGTCTGAGTCATAGGGAGTCTGAAGACAGGGAAAGGGAAAGAAATGAGAAGTACTACACATCTAGACTGAATTTTGCCTTAAAACAATAATGATGAGCTGTTGGATAAATATCCTTAAGTGAATATCTAGGTAACTCTGCCTTGGCAGGGGAGGTGGACTAGATAATCTTCAGAGGTTCTTTCCAGCCTTAACTATTCTGTGATTGTGTGAATGAGCTAAGACATGATTATGAAGGCATCATGTGAAAAGGATAGAAGCCAAGTGACTCCTACTTACTATGAAAGTTTAGTCACTGAGTGTACATGACAGATATACAGGATGACATCATGAAATAAATCTACGACCCAACAAACCAAAAACCCCATCAAATAAACTGTGAAAAATGCAGCTTATACTAAAAATGCATATAGTTTAACAGAAGGATGGGTAAAAGAGAGTTATACAAAATCTGAACACATACACGGTAACAGTGGTTCTTGCCCACAAGAGTGCCAAGAACTATGACAAATAAGATAAAGGACTGCTTAAACAAGAACAAATATTTCAGAATTAAGTTGCATTAGCTTGGGGTTAATTCCTAATATTTCCAAGACAATAAGTCATCTTGAATGCATTTCTAACATCCACAAGGGTTTTTTAAAGCCATCAAATAGTGATCTATGGAATTTATTTGGATATTTAGCTAACAGTTTGGAACGGGAGAGGAACCAGTCCCTGTGTCAAAAATTTACTTCTGAGGCATCAAAAGTAGCTAAATTAAGCCAGTTCTTTCAAAGTTCTGTGTGCTATACTCACAATTTGACTGAAATGTGAGCATATCCTGAGTTTTTCATATGCCTACTTGTATCAACCAACTTAGTATCTTCCTCCTCTATAGAAACTTGCAGCCCTTTGAAAGGTCTATTATAAAATGACGATACATAAAGAAATATATTAAAGAGCACAGACTGTATCAATTTATTCCATGAAAAGAACCCTTAGAGGCCAGCACCCACTATGGACAGTTTCTACAAGTACCATACTGATCAAATCACTATATTTTATAAAGTAATTTTGCCATTTACCTGTCATTACAGTCAGAACACCTTTTAGCAATTTCTGGCAAGTCTACCAAAAATTTTCTCAACAAACTCTGTTTCCAAATAACAAATGTGTTCTCCATCTTTGGGCAGGTCTTTCCTTAAATCATTCCTGCCACAAATCCTGACAACAACATTGCAGCAAGCAGCATCTACCTTGCCAATTCATAATATTACATTTTAGGGGAAAAAAATAGAAATTAGATAAACAAATCAATTTACTAAAATATCTTTTCTGTCACCTATGCTTCAGACTACAAAGATATGCCCCTAAGCTAAACTCAGTGTGTACTTAAAAGAAAAATGTCTATTTATTGTAAGCTTAATATAAACTTAACATAAGCTTATTCAAATGTTTTATGAATGTGTAGCCCCAAAGTACAGGTATTATAACAACATTAAGTTGTCTAACCTAGTAGCAAAACACCAGCAACATCACACTGGTATTCATCAACTTAATGTTGCCACGGACAGAAGACAACATAATAGTAGTGAATTATCAACATTTTCAGGTCCCAGGATTCAATTTTATATCCCTTCCTAATCCATCCAGTTCCACCTCAGTATGATCACACTGGACATGTTTGTTTATTTAATTTTATATTGTTCAGTTAGGCAGATTAACAACGATACTTTCCAGAGCATGTAAGATACAGATAATTAGAGCAAAAGTAAGCAGAAAATATATGAGAAGTAAAGAAGAAGGAGGAGTTAATAATGACAAAGGATAAAAGGAACAAGAGAAAACAATAAAAAATAGGGAGAGGAAAAAACAGGAAGAGGCAGATGAAACTTCAAAAATAGCAAGACAAAAGAGAAGAAGAAAGAAAAGTTCAATCTTCTGATCTTCTTCCCTTATTTCACATCTCTCCTCTTCTACTCCTTCACACCTAGTTTAAAAAAGTGGTAACTAACATATCTCAAACAGAAAAATCTGAAAGCATGATCTCATAATTTTCTGAGTTTCCAGAGACCTTAACTTTCCCATGATTTAAAAGGATGACTTCAATTTCAGAATAAATATATTCCATCTAATGCTCTTAATGTGAGGACAAAAACCCTAAAACATCACAAGTTAATATTAGAACATTCAGAAATAGGAAATTACAGCCACAAACAGACCTTAACTTTTCCCAAACTTTTGTATTCATCATTAACTCACAGCTGAACCTTCTGAATATTCCATATACCTGATAATTAAAAGTATTTCAATGTAGTAATACGTTAATAAAATAGTTTGTTTTGAGGAAAAGAAAAAGAGGCAACAGTATGATTGGAAATAAATTCACGTAAAAACCTGGGGAACAGACTAGCTTTGAGGAAGCTACATTCCAATTCCAAGAGAATTACATTTCAAGTAAATGGAAGAGTAAACCACCTGTGAACTTTGTGACTCACCTTCTTGTGGCGTTCAGGCTTTGGTTCAGGAAATATGAGAAAAAGGAAAGTTGGTTGACACAGTGAAAGACCTCTGAGAGTGCAAAGGAAAACAAAACTAGACTTCAGAACTTTGTCAAAAAATGGTAAAGGAAACAAGTTAGACTTTTCCTTTGCTTTTCAAGATGGGCTTTCCCTTTCCTCTTTTATACCGTGTTTCAGAATTAGACAAAGGAAAACATTTGAATAACTTTGTTGCAAAAATACTGTTCTAGAACATCTTAACCCAAGAAATCTGTTCTTGTCAAAAAGACATTGGAAGTCCTGGAGCTAGCCAGGCTTGCAGCAAGTGCAATAAACAGTAGACAAGAACTTATGAAAAGATTTAAGACATCTCACCTCAAGGAAAAATAAACCCTAATGTCTATAGGGAGTATGGCTTTTCTTAAGCAATGGTACCACACTTCATTGGAGCCTATTATATGTTTTAAATACCAATGTATAGACAAACATAAAACAACTGTAAATCCAAAATTTACTGAATGCTCTTTAGCAGGTAACAGGCTTCCCTACCAAACACAATTAGCAATAAGTATAGGACATGTCATTTTTACGTGGTGTCTAGGATGATCCAAGCTGGCCTCTTCCACTCCTTCTGCAGCCACATATATTTTTCATTCTCTTACAAGCTAAATTTTCTTACAAGGTGATTTTTTAGCCTTGGATGTGGCATGGAATTAGACATGTAAGAAAACTGTCACCACATTTATGCTCAAGTTTCTCACAGAGAAAAGACTTGGTTTTGTTCTAATGCTTTCTAAACAGTGTGTGCCATCAGTGAAATAAAGCTTATCTCAGACTGTGCACTAAAAAAAGCCTCAGAAAATAAATGGCTTACTAACTTTCAATACGTATGAGATCATGGCTTCAAGATAAGTCATGAAATAAAGACCCAGTCTCCTGAGTAGTGACTCACAATCCTCTGCACCATTAACAAATAATGCCAGACCCTTGTCAGAATATCTCAATCTTAGTGTCACTCACAAATAGCAAAGAAGATGCTATACTCCCAGAAGTCATCTAAAATAATCTATGATTTATCCCCATTCCTGTGTCTTTTAACAAATTCTAAATCTGAAAAACAAACCCAACATCCAAGATACAGATATGAATATAAATAAAATTGCTAGTCAGAAGAATAACTTTTTTTAGACAACAAAGTAAATACTGTTGAGGGTGTCTTCAGAAATCTGATCACCCAAACTAAAATTCTAAGACAGTACAGAAATCTCTGTATTTATTTTACTTTTAGTTAAATTTAATATAAAGCTGTGCAAACTTTTGGTTTTTTCCCATCAAAATGATAAATTTTTAGTAGAAATTTCCTTTGTTGAAGAGAAGAACAAATGCTTCAGTAGATAACACATTCCAATTAACCTGATATTAACAGTCATAGAATCTGAGAATGGCCAGTTTTTGAAGGGACCTTAAAGATCCTCTAGTTACCCTCCTGCTGTGGGTAAGGGACACCTTTAACTAGATCAGGTTGCTCAGAGCTCCATCCAACCTGATCTTAAACACTTTCAGGGATGGGGCCTCCACAGCTTCTCTGGGCAAACTGTTCCAGCGCCTCACCACCCCCATAGGAAAGAATTTCATCCTAATATCTAATCTAAACCTACTCTTTTTCAGTTTGATGCCATCCCCCCTTGTCCTGTCACTACACGCTCTTGCAAGAAGACTCTGTTCTTCTTTCCTGTAGGCTCTTCAGGTACTGGAATGCTGTGATTAGGTCACCCCAAAACCTTCTCTTCCAGGCTGAATGAAGCCAATTCCCTCAATCTTTCCTCAGAGGAGAGGGGCTCCATCCCTCTAAACAACTTGGTGGCCCTCCTTGGGACTCTTTCCAGCAGGTCAATGTCCTTCCTGTGCTGGGGACCCTGGAGCTGGATGCAGCATTCCAGTTGGGATCCCACAACAACAAAGCAGAGGAGCAGAATTGTTGGAGTGCCCTCGGTGGTGGTAGTGAGATAGGCCCTGAGGATCAGAGAGAGGGCCTCTGTCCTGGGCCCGGAGGTGACCCTGGGAATGCATCCAGGTCACTGGGGATGGAGTGAGAGAGGATTGTGTGTTTACGGACAGACTGGGCCTATGAGAAGCGTTAATTGTAGTTTGTGGCCTTATAGGGCATTGTTTGCCTATTACCGTAATAGGTAAAATCTGTGCAATACCCCAGGTGATTGGGAGACACTGTGGTGAACATCTTTCCTGTTTACATGATGTTATATCCTATTGGGTGCTGGTATTTAAGGAATTCTAACTTCGCAATAAACGGCTTTGCATTTTCCATCTGATGAGCACAGTCCTTGGCCACGCATCATTACTGCACAGAATCACCTCTCTTGACCTGTTGGCCATGTTTTTGACGCAGCCCAGGACATATTCTTTGACAATTACATTTAACTTTCCTTTTTTTTCCCCCCAAATAAAATATTGAAATATTCAATTTTGTAAGCATCCAAATGTTTCAAAAGGAACACCGCAGTGTTTTGTTTCAAAAAAATGTGTTGCTCTGTGTGCCTACAAATGGCACTATTACGTAAAGAGATCCTGATTAGCTTGAATCAGGCACTAGAGGAATTCTAGAGCTCCTGAAATAAACTGAAAATAGACTCCAGCTGTGCTGCTGCACCACTTTACTGCTCATTTCTAGCTTAGGAATCTTTACAACACACTGCAAAGTACAGCACAAAGCACGTTGTTTCTCTGGGAAATTCCCAAACATAACAGGCTTTTATTCTTGTCAGACGGTCCAAGTCAGTGTCCACAACACAGGTACACACACAGAGCCCCTTCTAGTTCCACACAGGTTCTCAGTTCCACCCATGAGCATTCATCCCCTTGCCAAACAGCATTATAAGGATGGCCTTAAACAGAAGCTGAGAGCTGCTTGTGTGGCACTGGACATGGCGCTGCTTCAAGAGGATGAAAAAGGAAGGACATGAACCCCGTGAGGAAAGAGGGTGGGAATGGGGACACCCATCTGAAAAGGGCAGGAGGCCACCTGCTGACTGCAGCTGAAAGGGTGAGTAAGGAGGAGGACAGCCTGCAAGCCACCAGAGCTTCCCAAAAGCTCAGCAAAGCAATATGGCTGCACAAGCTGCATTCACGCTGCACACAGAAAATACACCATGTTCCTGCTATCAGAATTCAAGTCATTCCTTGGAAACTTCAGTCACTAACACAACAATGTGCATCATATGGAGTTAATTGCAGCAGTATAAAAGCTGGAAAATCAGAATGAAGGCTTCTCATTCAGCCTGCTCTGTGTCCTGCGAAGGCATTGAGCACTTTACAAAGATCAGGAACTGACTTCTGTCCAATTTTAAAGGGAACAGATAGAATTCAAGTTGTTTAAAAGCCTGCACACCATTCAGTAGATAAATTGAATACAGAAAAACAAAAACATTTTTGATATTCAATCTTAACATCCCAACCTTTCTGAAAAAACAATGGAACTCCTCCACTGGAGAAATACCGTATATTTCTTTATTCTCACCTTACTTTCTTCCAGGTTCTGTAGCTTCTCTCTTTATTTCAACCCTCATATAAACCCTTGATCATTTCATGCATACTACCTTGCTTGTCATTAAGTTTTCTTTCCTCTTTATTTTGATTTGATTTTATCCAAAATTTCTCTGATGTTAATTGCCACATTTTTCACCAGTGCCTCTAACTACTTATCCTTTATTTCTGATGTACTTGGCTATGTACTTACAATCAAAATAATGTATAATGTTCAATATTTAATCAAAATAACTTTAAAAAAGACCTTATCTGCCTCCTTGTTCACTCTCTCAATGTTTATACTTGACCTGCATCATCTTTTAAGGCAAAGGTTTAATGTCATTTTAAAAATCTATTGTGTTCTGACTATGGTTAAAAATAGAAAAAGCCTGAAGAAATGAAAAGGTCTTTTCATAAGAAATGCTGGTAATGAATTAATTTCATAGAAAACAGCAATGCATAATCTGCACAAATTAACATTGTTAAAACAAAATGCAATTTTTGTGGTCAGGAAGATTTAAAATTGATTTTTTCAGTTTTTTCAAAGTTCAAAAAGCAGGGTCCTAAAAATTGCCTTGAAGTTTTAAGATGCCATTTGAATTTCCAGACTTGCAAGTGGAAAACATAGCAGAACATTCTACATTCCCCTAAAATGACTATTAGAACTACTAGTTCAACAGCATTCATGCATAAAATTTCAAAAAGCAACCGAATGCCAACCAAAAAAGCAGTTTGAAAAATCTCAGCTCTCATACCAAGCTCCAAAGCTATCTACTCATGGTCATTTGGCAACGGCTGGCCAAATTCTGACAACTTTTACAAAGCTCATCAGTCACTTAAATTGTGCAGTGTAAGTTACTAGGCTTTTAGCTGAGATTATATATGTAAAATGGGGGGGAAAACAAAACACAACTCCAAATTATGTATGCAAAGAAAATATTTTTTTCTGAATTTTATGGAAGACTACTATTTACACTAAACTTAAAGTCTATCAATAAAAGTGGAAATCTCTCCTGGTGGGTGTTGTTTCAGAAAAGATTAGGACAAGACTGATATTCCATGTAACTGTTAACACTTAAAACTGATTACGAAAAAAACCATAGTGGAAATATTAAAAAATCTGTTATGATAATAGACTTTATTCTCCTTTTGTGAAAGGGATGAAACTGTTTCCCATTTCTCCCATTTGTTTCATTTTTTCACAATTATTGGTTTATAATGACTAAACAGGTGGGAGAAATAGGAAACAGTTTCATCCCTTTCACAAAAGGAGAAAGAAAATGAAGCAGAATCCACTTCATAAAACACAATAAGGCATTGAGAGAGTGCTTCTGAAAAAGACCAAACAGTTAAACATAAACATTTAGTAAAACAAAGCAGAAATCAAATCCCCAGATATGCTTCACGATCTTTAAAACAAAGTAGGTGAGCAATTCTTTCAAACTAAATCTATCTGACATCTGTGGTATATGGGTTTTTATTATTATTTTTATTACCATTCTTTATTTTTGAAAGATAATTGTATGAGTATGAGTTCTGTAAGAAGCTTGGTATAAAAATACTAGAATGTTATTAGACATGAGTTCATAGTCATATATTAGTGGTCTGAATAGGAGCTTACAAAAACTCACCTGCTGCTATACACAGCACTAATCACAATTAAAAACCCTAACAGTCTGCCTCAATCACCACCTCTGAACACTACACATCCTACTCTTTGGCACTATATGTGTAGCAGACAGCAGCAAGAGAACACAACTTTTCTATCACTGGCAGCATGAAGAGCAAACCCATATGAAAAGAGTTCTTGCATATGCCTGGGTGTCATAAATTCCTGCGGGGGAAAAACAGGACATGACAAATTCTGCATGGGACAGAACAACTTGCTATACATACAGGTGGGCATTCCTATCCAAGGAAATGATGTCATTTCTTATCTTAAATAACAACTTCCAGGATAAAACCTGAAGTACAATGGGCAAATTTAACATAACAAAATGCAGTGACATGATGTATTCCTTATTCATTAACCCAAGTTACTTAGAGCAGTTTATGCAGCTTTTTTATTCACTAGATACAACACAACACTTAATGAGGTCTGACTCAGTTTAAAGCCAAAGACTTTCTGTATTGCAGAGACCATATTTATTGCTAGTTTCCACTAAAGTAACTAAATGGAGATGTGATTATAACCCACTCTGCATAACTACACAACATTTAGATTTGGTTTTTATGTCCATATAGACCCTGAATAAAGACTGACATATTTGTGCCTGGAACACTTACAAAACTTTTGAGATGCATGCCTCCCAGGGACAGGATGCTAAGCTGCAGAGATGACTGGATTTGTTTGGGTATTTTTCCTTTGTTTTGTCTGGGGGTTGAGAGGGTGTTGTTAGCCAAAGAGGCTACACAGGCTGTGTGGATAGATAACAAAACAGGGATTAAAAAAAGGGGGAAAAAAAAACCAAAATCAATTTCTTCTGAAATGTGTTACTGGTAGAAAAACCCTGAGATTCAATGTAAACTTACACAGGTTATTTCTAAAAATATGAGACTGCATAGCTTTAAGCTCCAACATCTACACAGAGCTGCAAAGTATTTTCCTTCAGAGTGGAGTCTGCCTTGAAGAGTTTGTAGTTTGAACAGCAGTTTAGTAGTCCTTATACATGGTCAGTCATTACATCTCTAGATTGCTATTAGAAGGGATAGCTACTCTTGCACTTACTCATTGAAACCCAATCCAGAAAAACTTCAGTGCAGGCTGTGATTTAAGCACATACACTGGGAAATACTTCAGAATGTGCTTTTGTACCTTTTGGGACAACTTAATTGACATTCTTTCTGTGAATCCCTTGAACTCCCAGAACTCAAAGTGCAGATCATTTAAATTTATGTCATAATGTCATATATCTTTAACAGTGAGGTCTTCTCTGAAGGTATTACATTTTAGACCACAGATAAAACAGTGAGCCTGGACTTGACAAGCAATGTGACAATGTTTTTTCACAATTATGTTTTTTCATTATTACTATTATTTTTCATAACCAAACACCAAATGTCAAATCAAAATTTCCAAATATTCAGTTTTAGGTACTGAGTTCTATTTTGGCTCTTGTCTGCTGTTCCGTTTCTCTAAAAGCCAACTTTGATTTTGTCCTAGGAAGCTATTTTTAACATCTCTTCTTCTCTGTTTTCTTACATCATTCATGGCACTACCCATGGGTTGTAAAAATATCACAGATACATGAATTTTGGTCTACCAAAACTTGGTAGACTCCAAGTTTATTTGAAGCCATTTGTTTTGCTTTGTTTTCCCATGTCGTCTTTTTTACATTTTTTAATAACTTTTCCCTTTCAGGACTTTTATAAGGAACTCTTGTCACTCACTCATTTTCTTCACATCTCTTCAATGGGCTTTCACCATGTCTAGTATAATTTCAGCAATTTCTCCAACTCTTAAAGCCTATCCAGTACTGCAGTGTTGCTATTCAACAAAGAATTCAGACATATAGTTAGTACACAAACCAACTTCTCATCCTCCTCTCATAAACATCTATAAAATTTTCACTTTTCCTCCCGTTCATTTCAACTACTCCTATCTATAGGCTCTTCAACAATATACAGCCTATGCTTTCTTTCAAAGCAGTTACAAGGATTGCCGAAATGTTTATGTTGATACAGGTAAGGATACTAGTAGCAAATTTCAAACATAAAGAACATATTAAAAGTAGAAACAGCACTCTANATTTAAACAGAGAAAAAAAACCGAATAAAAAAAAAAAAAAAAAAAAACCAAAAAAAAACTACCAAAAACCAACCAAAAAGAAAGCAAACACAAACAAAACCAGAACCAACAACAAAGAAACAACAGCTAACAAAGCATTTTAAAACTCTTCAGTATGCCTTCATGAATGAAAATATCTATTACTAGGCTACTCAATTCTAGAAAATACATTCTTCAAAACAAACTCTTTATCACTATCATTATGCTACAATTAATTCAAGTGTCTCAATATCAGAATCACAGAACTCTTAGGGTTGGAAGGGATCTCTCTAGATCATCTAGTACAAGCCCTATTCCAAGGCAGGGTCACCTGCAACAATAAAAATTATTTGTAACTTTTATGTTTAAAATAAAATCAAGCATTTCTATTTTCAGAATTAATACAAAAACATATTACATTGGGATTTAATCACAAATTCTTTTGTCCATGTTCCGTACTGGTTTTAACAAAATTATGACCCACACAAAATCTGGACAGTTCCAAAGACAAATTTAGCAATCTGTAATGTCCTCAAAAAGCCATTCAATTTTGCAGTGCAGCCAACAGAACTATGCAGTGACACTGCATAGCATCCACAAACAATCTTCCAGAGCCACACAAAAAGCAATGTATTTTTAGTGCCTAAAAACATAATGAAAACATTTGTAATTATGAGCACATTTTAAATTTTTGCTTCTTTTAACTGGTAGAAAACAAAAGAGAGGAAGACAATCCAGGGCCCTTCACCCCAATTAATGGCAGATGGAGGGAAGCCGCCTGACACTATCAGACAGCCCTAAGTCCACTCTTTTTCAAACAAAAACCTCTGATTCTCAACTTGAGCCATCAAGACCAATCTATTTTCTGTTCTCAAGAGGAACAAGGAAGGCAGTTTTGGCCCTCCTCTCTTCAGAAACTCAGGAGAAGCAGAACAGCCTAAGTGGTAAAGCTAATACCACAGTATATTTTTACAGTGGACAAGCTGGACAAGCAGCTTTCCCCTTCTCTCTTCAAGCATATGAAGCTTTGATGGGCTGAAGGGACCTACCACGGGCTAGTGGTTTATTGAGTGTGAATCCCATAAAGTCAAAGCAGGATCATCCCTTCTCTCAGAGCTGTTTTTTTCAGTTTGTCTGATGAGTCATGGATTGTCACTATTTGAATTACAATTTCCAGCTCTTCTATAGAAACACAGAGACTAAAAATACATGCTTTTAATAAGAGCTGAGATTCTGCTACAGTCACATGGCTCTCCAATTAGCCCATTCTCCCTTCATTTTGTTTCTTAAAGGCTTGGTGAACTGTAATTCTCTGTTTGTGACATCAGGCTCATTTCCACAGCAACCAATTGAATTATCCCCCAAATCTTTATAAGCAACAGGAACAGATGAACTCTTAAGAAACAAAAGCTTCTTACTGTTTACATGCAAATGTCCATAGAAACAACCAAAAAATAAAGGAAAAGAAATATGGAAGATACATAGAAACACAGGAAATATAAGAAAGGCATAACCAATGTTTACATATTTTACAGTGTATAAATACACATTCAGTAATTTGATGACCATATGTCAGATTTGTAATAGACACAATGTATATTCAGCACCAGTAACAGCTGATGCTGCAACACCAGGTGTCAATGACTGGCACCGCGTGTCTGTGCAGCTTCAATTCTATAAAGAAATCACTATTTTTGATCAAGGAATGAAAGAGCAAGGTGAGATGATACCATTTGCCTTTCAGAATTCAAAGGCCAGCTACTAGCTACCATACATCATGAAGCCTTCAGCCACATAAACCTGAGAACACCTCTTACAAGAAAAGACTGAGGGAGCTGGTCCTGTTCAGCCTCATTTACCCATACTCTGATTCTGTGAACAAGTGTTTCTATTTTGGACTTTGTTAGAACTCTTTACCTTTGCTTCTTGCAACAATATCTGTGAAAATGGAAATGCAAAGTCATTAACTTTTACCCCAAAGAATTACTCATAATTCTCTTCTACTACAACTATATTATTTAAGAACCATTATCTGCATGTCTAAGAGTTAACACAAGCCCTGATACTACTGGCAGCGCTACAGTTCTGACCAACCTAATCTTCCCCAGGCACCGAAACAGCCACTCTGCCCTCAACAGAAACACTGGAAACTTAGTAACATAATCTAGAAAATAATACAATTATCCTGAAAATAAGGGCCTAAGATTGTCCAGTCTCATCACAACAAATTCAATATTTGTACTGAACAACTATGTATTGAACTACTGAGTTTCATTGCTCAGCAAGACTGAGCAAACCTTACAGTCTTCTCCAGGTGTTGGGATTGCTGCCTCTTCCCCACTCTCCCAGATGAATCCAATGTGCAAGAAGGTTGCAGGTAAATTATCATCTTGTAGTGAGACCACCAAATGCTTCTAATGATGAGACAGTGTCCTATTGATCACACAGAAAGCATTTCCAGTGCCTCTCTATGTGCAAATGATGGGTTTGTAATAATAATAGCCTTCTCTAACAGAATTTGCTCTCTGGATTCTGGGATCAATGCAACTTGGTACTATCGAGCAGGCTGAATCAATTTTTTTCCTTCTCCAATTTCTTTAACATTTCTTCCATATGAGACCCAAATAGGTACAAAACTTTGACACTTCCACTAGCTTTCCTAAAACGGACAAATAAAGTGTGTTAGCACTAGCACAACTGAGACCATTTGCTTCCTAATACTTTCGTTACCCTTAAATGAAAGATATAATTTTCAGAGCCATCATAATTTTGACCCTACCAATCACTTATTCAGGAAGCAGAGGCAGCTCTTTAAAAAGAAATTGATGCTAAAAAAATCTGGTGCTTCACTGAGCTGATCCAACTCTGGACCACTTTGTCAACATCTCCAAAAATTTTGAATTACAGCTTTTTGCTAACAACCTACTGCTTTCTCTGCTTTTACTAAATTGACTAAGTCTCTTCATGTTATATGATCTCTTGTTAGCAGTCTCCAGTCAACAGCACAGAGCAGCAACAGTAGTTTTGCATTTTGCTGACTATAATCCCTTTATATTGGTACTCTCAAACAAATCAGATATTCCGAGAGCATCTTCTGTTCTGCTGAGGAAGAGGGTCTTTTCCAGCCTTTACAGTTCTATGATTCTGGGGCATTTATAAACATGAGATTTGTCCCAATTTTGCCAGCTCATAGTAACAATTATAAATTCACTATTTTCTGCTCTTAAAACATGTCTCCCTGCTGATGACATATGAAGATTCTTGCAGTTAGAAGACAGGAGAGGATCCCTGTAATTAGCTAAGACATGAACATAATACTGTAATAAGATACTCCAAGTCACTCAATGTGACTACTTTGTGCCATTACTATGTACAATTCAAACAAAGATCTACGAAAGCCAATAGTTCCTAAAAGAATGCTTCAAATTAGAACGTATAGCAGCCCGAGAGGAACAAAAATGTACTTAAGTGCATTTGCCTTTTCATGAAATAAAGAAACTCCTGAATAATTTCATAGTCTCTGTAACCAAAGCAAAGAGTTCAGAACTCTTCTACATCGTTCCTTTCCCTAAACAGTTTTTCCTTTCCCTAAATAGTTTACTCATCATTCCTATCTTATGCCCTTCTTCAGCATAGGTGTGGAAGCAGGAAAAAAGTTCTGCATACACGAGTATCCCACCTGACAGACACAAAAAGGTTCCTCCTTACAACTGTGGACAGAGTCAATATGATACTGCTTACCATTGACAGGCTAACTGGAGAATTGACCAGTTTCTGTTTGGGTAAAAACACAGCTGCTAGTCACCAGCAGGCATTTATCATGGCAGAAACAGTAAGCATTTTATCTCATTAGAAAGGCCACCTCAGAGATCCAGATCATACTGTATTATTGCATGTTTATCAGCTTTTTTCCCTTCAGAAATGCTCAACTCATCATTCCTATCTTACATTCTCTTTAGGACCTAGCACAGAAACCCTCACTAGAGAAAAGAAAGGAATCCACTAATATTTCTGCAGATGATATTGGTGCACAGCTTTCAATCTCCCACAACAACTTTATCTATGGTATGATCTTCAGAGGTCAAGTCTCAACTATGACTGGTTAAATGAAAAATAAAGTCACAACTTTGTATCTTTTCTATTCTGGATTTCAGTCTAACACAAGTCAAAGTCGGATCTAATAATCCTCATTAGTGAAGACTGTATGTAACAGCCTTCCTTTGGATAGAGTTCAGGGCTTTTTAAGAGTAAATCTGACTAGAGCCTATGTAAATGATATCTAACATTCCTATCCCATTTTCTCTAAACTGGTGCAACACAGGAATGTGCACAAAGGATTTAAATTCACAGATCTGAATAAAAAAATTACAGAGTTATATCAATATGCATAGTTCATAGTCCATGTCTCAGGAGAACTAAAGCAAGTGCCCTACCAAACCACTGAGTAGTTTTCTCCACTCCATTTTCTCCTACTTAGATTTTTAGTTTCCAATCACAGAATTATGATAAGAATTCAGACTCTACAAATTCTTAACCAGTCCCTTTTTCTGGCCACTCTACCCCCAACAGGCCTTGCACGCAAAGACTGGATCTCTCACTAAATCCATTATCCTTCTCCATGAAGTTCTCACAAGTTCATGGGATGTTGTACACACAGCGCTGGCAGACTCCACCTTTCAGCTAGTCTAAGAGATTCTGTCAAAACTTTTTGAGAACCTAGTTGCCTCCATCTTTACTAATACCAGCAGAAAAACCATCATCCTAAAATCCAGTACCTGGGGTAAAACTATTTTCAGTAATCACCAGTGATATTCTCTCTCCACCTTCCACACAGTCAAATGTAGCTGTTTGTCAAATTGTACTTGATGAGGCTCAGTCCCTCATTAGAGTTAGCACAAGTTCATGTGGCATTAGAAGCCTGAGACCCTCTGAGGGATTGTGTAATGGCCCATAGCTGCTGGTGACCACGTGCCACATATATGAAATTCACTCCAGCTTATCATTTATAACCATTGTAAAAGAAATTATTTCCCTCTGTGAGGACCACAGACCCAAACCCACTCAAGAGTCTCTGCCAACTTAATTTTGAACGAAAACTTTTGCTGACCTTCCCATTTTTCTTCAGTGATCTTTTTCACAAATTCCTCCTTCCTGTTCCCCTATAAAATTGTTTCACTGTCTAGTTCTTGCAGTAGCTATTGATGCTACATCAAAAGATGCTGCAGCTGCTGATGCTGTTTCTGTTCTCACAGTCATATCAGTAGCACTCCAGCATCTATTTCTATCTTCAGGCTGTGACAGTCTGCCCAAGTTTTCCTCCACGAGCCTGGGAAAAAATCACTGCCAAAAGTTTTGCAAAAAGTTTTTTTTCAGGCTTTTTCCTCAGGGCACGTTTTGTTGACAAACTCAAAAGGACAACACAAAACCAGGCTATTTCCCCAGAGTGCACATGCTGCCAGAGCTCAGAGGTCTTTTTCTCCGCCTACTGAGGGAAGAGCATCTTTTTTTTTTCTTCTTTTTTAATGCTTAGCTGACTCATGAAATAGTCTTGCTTTAACGGTTTCAAATCCTTTCAATATTTCCCCACATGCTTTTGGAGCAGAATCCTCTAAGCTCCTTTTAACATATAATTTGGACTACAACAGCCATAAAACTTCATTTAATAAAAAGGAGATACAAAATTCATTTAATAAAAAGGATTAAAAAAAAAACCCTGTCCAAACTAATTCAATTTACCATACAGATAATAATCACAATGAAGCTATTTATATTGTTTCTCTCTAATGCCCTTGCAATTCAGGCTCCTGTTAGGAGTAGTACAGAATGACACATACCAGGGAATCACAGAATCACTTAGGTTGAAAAAGACCTCAAGATCATCAAGTCCCACCTTTGACCGACCACCTTGTCAATCAGACAATGGCACTAAGTGCCACATCCACTCCTTCCTTGAACACTTGCAGATGTGGCGAATCCACTACTGCCCTGGGCAGTCTGTTCCAATGCTTAACAACCCTTTCCATGAGGAAAATCTGATATCCAACCTGAACCTCCCCCAGCGCAATTTGAGATTGTGTCCTTTTCTCTTGTTGCTGGTTGCATAGGAGAAAAGCACCACCCCCACCTGACCACACCCTCCTTTCAGGCAGTTGTAGATAGTGATAAGGTCACACCTGAGCCTCCTTTCCTCCAGGCTAAACAACTCCAGCTCCCTCAGCTGCTCCTCATACAACTTACAAATACATATCTGGCACCATATAGTTCAGAAGAAGCTGTTTCTGCCTGAAACATCCTGTATGTACCTTACCCTATGCAATGACGCTTTTCTGCGAAAAATACATCTTTTCACCTTGCTTTTCCACAGCCAGCATTGATCACGAAATCTAGAGAAAAAAAAAATTCTTCTCTCAAGTGCATTTATTTCCATAGAGTCTTCAGGATTTGGTGCGGGCTACATTACTGTTGTCATTATTATCACTATTATATAATAACTACACCAGTTATCCCAGGGGTTTTTTTCTTTCTTTTCACCTGTTCTTCTGAGGCAATTTAAAACCAGGCAAAGATCTAATGCAAAATATGTTCTACTGTTCTATCTTCAAAGCAAAAAGAGAGAGGAGATTTTTAATGTGACTGGGAAGAAGGACACAGAGGAACTGTTTTTGGAAATAATTATTCTTCCAAAACCACACATATGCATATTAACTGCAAAGTGCCAAGTGTTAGGTAATACACTCTTTGGACTATAGAAATACTTTTTTTCATAAGTAATATTTAAACTGCTCCAAAAAATTCATTGAAGCCCCCAATTATTTAATATGGCACGCAGACAAAGAAGGGTCCTAAATTGACAGCATAAAATTGCCTCGACTTGAGCTCAAAAATAATTCACTAAAACAAAATTACAGATATTCCTTGGATTAATTTACAGGAAGATATTCACTTACTATGAAGTTCTGAGAGTTGCTTAGATGGAAATATTTTGTGATCAGGAACAAGATCAGAACTCATCCTCCTTTGCTGTTCAGTTATACTTATGGAAATTGAGAAAACCATTATATATTCAAGAAAGAAAGTTTACATTCAGGGTTTGGGTTCACCAAACAGTACAGTTGGATAAAGCACAGAATCATACCATAACTATGTGAAGAAGAAAACAGGCAGACAAGACATGGTAGGAACTTCTCAAAGTGATTACAAGGACAGTACCTGCACACAGAGCTAGGAGCAGACCTTGTTTAACAGTACCTGCCAGAGTAGACAGGCTATCATTAGGCTCCCAGAAGATTAATAAAAAGAAGAACTACACTGAACTACAGCAAAGTGTCTTTCAGTCAGAAAGTGAAAAACACATGTCCTTCTCAGAGTACTAGAATCCACATGAGTGGTTTAAAGCGCTTTATACAGCGAAAGATCCACACACCTACTTTGGTGACTAAAAAGGGAATTTATGCTGAATTCAGACCTCTAAGTCCAAGACAGTAGAATCTATAATGTCCACACTTATATGAGTTACATATGCACATATGACTCTGATGCCTTAGGTTTTAACTTTCATATTTTTCAAATGCTGTACTGCCTAGTGTGTAACTCTGAAGTTTCTTGTAGTCTGTTAACTTCTGCTCTCTCATGCTAGGTAGAGATAACAAAGCTTCTCCAGGCCTGCTCTCCAAGGACACTCAGACTGTCCTAGGCCCAAAAAATATAAACCAAAAGCCTCTAAAGGGGGCACCCAGCTTGGGGAAACTACATGATTAACTGAAGCTTTAATTGGAGAATTAACCCTGGTATGCAAATGAACCAAACTTATAAAAGTGTGAAGAACTCGTGACCTGTCATCCATCTTGGGGTCCATTTTGAGAGTAGCCTCTGGCTCCCCAGGGTGTACCTTTGAAGGCCTTTCAAATAAATACCGACCTTTATTCCCTTATTCTTGTCTAGTCTCTGTTTTTAGGTGGCCTCTCAAGGCATCAACTCAACTCTGGATGTACTTACTATCTGGGCAGCCTGTATCGCAATATAATTTGAGATTTTCTTTGCATGACTGAAGTCAATTGATGCCAAGAGAAGCAGCTCAATCTAGGTGCCACCTGAGTTCTATTTCAGTGTAAAGATCAGAGGCACTTAATTTGTCTCTTCGAACCTGTGTGGACCCATTCCTCCCTTCTTGGAAACTGTAACACTTGCAGGTGTGACTGACTTCAGCAAAGCCGGGCAGCAAATCTTCATAGAACAGGTAGAGGTGAGACAGTTTTGCTTTCCAGATAGGGGAAAGATCAAGGATATGGTTTCAAACTGAGCTTCAACCTCAAAAGATTCAAACCCAAATCCCTCACTCATCCAAATGTGCCCTGTCTGCTATGCAGCAGAATAGTCTGGGTTAGCACCCCTTCCTATGCTGGATCTAAACTAAGGCTTTCAGCCTTGAGCAGTGGTGTGTGCTTGTGCCCAGAGCAGAGGCTGTCACATAAGTAAAACGCTACCTCACTCTGTAGCCAGCTTAGGCTGAGGAGATTCAGCATCAGAAGGGAACTGTGCATGGAGTTTTTTCTAATTACAAAGTCAGTATGCAAAACACCAGCAAATGCATCTTAGAGAGAATACTTACTGCATGAATAGACACATGAAGTGCCTAAAATGGATGAGCAAACTTTCTTAACCAAATTTACTTAGGCTCCAAAGAAAAGCAGAAATCGAAATCCACCCTGTACTTAAGAACCTCCTACTGGTTATAGCACAATGCAGCTCAGCACACCCCCCTCTTCCCATGCACCAGCTAAAGATGTCTGTTTTGTATCCATGAAGAACTGCAGTCCAGGGGAAAGGCCCACACTGGAGAAGTTTGCAGAGGACTGTCTCCCATGGAATGTAACCCACCCCAGAATATGGGAAGAGAGTGAGGAGTGATAGAACAGTTTGGTGAGCAACTGACATCCTGCCGAAATCAACCCACGACAGCTGTATAAAAGTAATTTTGATTTCCAGTGATCTCATTAGGCAGAAGTGACTATCAGCTACTAAGAGTATGATCCAAGGCAGGTAAGTTTTTGGTAGACTATACCCTTTGTTCTAGTACTCTAGTACTACAGCTTGATGCAAACTAAAATAGGATTTATAAATACTGTCTTTTTTAAATTCAAGAAAGTTAAAAACTTCCATAGTCAAAATAACGTTGCTGTCTAGGTAAGGTGAAGTAAAATCTCTACACCAAACTCAAAAGCAAAGCAAATGACAAGCCTGCATATCAGAAGGTGAATGCAAAACAAATCACCTCTGTATGAATTCCCTACTTATTCCGAAGTGCTACAGTGAAACCCACTCCTCAGCATGAGGCACAGCTGGATGCTCATCACCACCACTTGTTGGCAGACAACTGCCAAAAAGTCAAACTTCCCCACAGTGTCACCTTCTGATACCCGGATCAGCCATCCATCCTGCAGCACAACCACTGGTACTTCAAGTTCCATGCTGGAGAAAAATGATCAGTGCTTTTTTTTTAATTGTTTGAGAACTTTTGTTGTTTAGGGGTGGGGTTTTTTTTGTGTTTTTTTTTTTTTTTTTTAAGTGACTCAAACACTACCAACTCACAAATTGAAATTTGGGGATTTTCAGTTCATAGTCTTTCCAAGTTCAACAAATAGCAAAGCAGTTATATATTCAAGCTCCAAAAAATTCCATACAACTTAATTATTATTTAGTAATGAGTAAAGATATCTACTACCACAACCTTTTGTATCTTGCCATGTTACATAAAAAATATATCAAATTCAAAAATATTGGTTCCATTTTTTTTTTTAATTGCATTTTAAAGTCTTAGATCACACACTAAAGATATTGTTTTTCAGTCATTTAGTTAAATTAAATTGGACAGCCCAGAAATTCAAATTAAGGTCCATACATGGGGTTTGTTCCTTGGCATTATACATGAAAATTTATATACTATTAACAATTTTTTTTCTAATTGCCTCAGGAATTTAACTATTTACACAAAAATGTGCCACACTTCATATTTCCAAAAAGCTTTCATTACAGAGGAGCACAGGAAGCTTGAAAGACAACATATCTTTCTTTAATGTACACACACAAACCTGAACACAAACATATTTGAGCAATTTCCCTGACACAAACAGTTCTACTAAAACAATGGCTCTGAACAATCATGTGTGCTGCACTGAGGCTTAAATTATAAGAATGAATGGGGAAAAAAACCCACCTAACTTTCTATCTCTATTAGAAATCTTCAAATTCTGGTATTGGAAAAAAAAATGAAAAATAATTTGAAAATATTTTCCCAGAAAGCAGTAAATATTTTCAAAAATGATTTTTTTTTTTAACTGCTCTATTATGTTTACTATTTATTTGGTGATGTAATTTAAAACAAACAAGATTATTCATATTAAAAAATGTAAAATACGAAGTTTTCTTCACAATGGTCTCTGAAAGCAATGAATCATCAATATAAAACCTGGATGTTTTAAGCTCTGTGTAATAGCACCTCGTTTCCCTTTATTTAATGTTTCTATGTATCACACACACAAAAAAAAAAAACTTCTAAAAAGCACAGATACTTTCATTTCTCATACTTGTAGCAGATTTTTAAGGCCTTCTTTTAAATAGAAAGTCCTAACTGATTAAATACTGGACAATACAATGTTTTATATTTCTCTATGAAATGAGAAAAAAAACCAGCTCTTTGCTCAGTAACATCAATAAGGATGTAAAGCAGTATATGAAGCAACTTTCCTTCAACTCTACAGCTTATCTTTTCAGATGAGAAGGTGACATGCGGAGGAAACATTTTAATAGAATACTTTAAACTGTACAGCAATTGCTGCAGAGAACTGTGAGACTCAGATATACTTGTTCCAGAAAGTATACTTTAAATAATACCTGATTTTTGTTGTTGTTGTTGTTGTTCAATGACATTGCGCTATATAGATTATAATTCATGGCTTAACTTGGTAACCAAGAAAATATTAAGAATCTAAATCACATTCCAGTGGAATGTACTATTCCATAATAATTACATTAATCATTCTAATAATCATCTTATGATTGCTCTGTTACATGACTACACCGAAATACAATTAACTATATACTGTGATGTCATAGGCACAAAAAGACCCAAAGCAATCACCAGTCTGCATTTTACTTCATAACCAAAACCTCCTCTAGTAATAAATCAATAAAATTCATAAATCATATGAGGTTTTCTCCATTTTTAGAAACTGAAATTTATATTACTTATCATACAGGAGAACTTCCTAAATGTTACTGAGCTTTTTCAGTTCAGTTCTTATCAGGCTTCACGAGCTGTCTCCGAAATCTGTGTTTCATGTTCAGTATCTGCCCTCTAAGCACACAATTCTGAGCCATTTAAGTGTCTCAAGCAACTGAAAGGAATTTTCCCTAAGCAATAACTAAAGAAGTTCAGCTTAGAGATAATTTTGTTTCTTAGTCTTTCACAGGACAGCTCTTCCTTCACATTGCTTGAAGTATTAGAAACATTTTCATATCGGACACCTAGGTGTGTTTCTTCAGGAATCTCCACGCTTCCTCCATGACTGAGGCAAACCTTCTTTTCAACTACATGCCCCACTGTAGTGGCCTACAAATTGTTACGGCAAATTGAGGCAAATTAAGATAAATTAAGGCAAAGCCTTAAAAAATTGTTCTCCAAATACTCAGTCACCTAACCAACCCACAGTCAGTGTACGTAGTATCATACTGGAAAAAAATTGTTCAGAAAAAGTGTTACAAAACCCAACTGATTTTGTTCTTTCCCTCCAAAGAACACATATTTTGGATTAAAAAAATAAACTTAAACCATAATTTAACCTCTTACTTGACAGTGAATAGTATCCATAATACAACATTATATTCTGCATTCAAAAAACTCTTAACTTTTATTTAGCCATAAAATGAAATATATTAAAAATACTTACATTCTGCATATTTCTGAAGCTGAGAGAACTCTCCAGGGCTAAGGTTAACCCACTTCTCCTGGCTCGTCATAGTGGCAGTAAGGGTCCTCCTTGTATATCAGAAGAATATTCCTTTTGACCCAGGTGTTATAAACTCCATAAAGATTTTTAACTTCAGTTCACAGCGTCTGGAGAGTGCCAGGACGGCATCAGTCTATGTGGATGAAGTTTTTGATGCTATGAACTGTTCCAAATGTGTTGGTTCAGTGGCAAGTTACAGCACTGTTAAAAGATCAAATACCACAATAAATACCAAATATACCAGAATAAAATACAAAATATTAAATACCAGAATAACTACCAGTTTTCCTATGGGAATACTTGTAACTAATAAATATTTTCTCATATACAGTTTTGCTCAAAATATTTCCATACAGTATTTGTCCATAAATAGTTTTATATGTATTTCCAAATTATTTTTCCTTTAATTCCAAATGCTTATGTGCAGCATTCACCAAACATTATCAACTGTTTATGATCAAATGTATCTGGACGCACTGTATGGAGATGTTCCTGATTTAGTAACAACCACTGAAACAGTAGATAATATCAGTAAACTTTGTTCCTTATGATTTTAAAAGCAAATTGCTGTGACTGGATTTGTACCCAATTATGTTGTTATACAGCACTCTGTAGCCTTGTCAGAAATGCTCTGAAGCTTCTAACTCCCCATGCCAAAAATCAAATGGATTCTCCAGTTCGCTAAGAGGTTCACATAAGAGTTATGCAAGTATTAACTATTCTAACAAAACAGTAGGGGGTTAATTTCTAGGACATCTCTAGGACATTTCTAGGACACTGCTGGTCACTAGTGAAAATCAAATATAACTGTTGGTATCATCACAAATCAGTTCAGGACAAAAAAAAAACTGTGGGTGCCTTCTCATCCCAATTTTATGCAGTTTCTACCTCTGTAGGACAGACCCTCTGAAAGCAATGCATTACCAATACCACTCCTGGAACAACAGGTAGGCTACTTTTCATCTAATTTTAGCCATCTGAGAGCCAGGTACCTCATTTGAGATTGTCATCTCAGGTGCTCCCTTTAATCACCACAAAGAGACAGGTGGCCCAGGCAGCAATCAATCCTTCCAGTTACAACATAATCTTAAAATGTGATGAATTGCCTCCTGTGGTATTTATCTTTTATTGATTACAGAGGTTGCCTAGAAAACCAGTTTAGACTAGAAAGCTAATTTTAGAGAGTAAGTGGAATCTCTTCATATGTCTCGCAATATATCATTTATAAGGGTTAAATTACAAAAAGAGAAAACAAAAAATTCAGACCAGAAGAGAGTAACACAGTAATGGAATAAGTGCTAAGGAGGAAGATGTTGGTAGCTAAGAAGGAATAGAAAAAGGAGTCACGAGGGGAAAGAAAGGAAAAACAAAAAAATTTACTAGAAACAGAAGCACAAACAAAAAAAACCCCGCATTAACCCAATCAGACAACACCTTTTCTTTTTTTTTTTTTTTTCCCTGCCTGTCTTACATATAAACGT